>JARQOD010000005.1:158778465-158823030 GCA_033576555.1 Oophaga sylvatica | reverse complement strand
TATAAAATGTATAAACTGTACAAATGATTATTCTGATCAAATGGCACGCAGGTAGGCCAGTATATAGCATCATTAATAACAATTAACCAGCTATGTGAGTGAGGTGCTCTGCATGCTTGCCAATTAGCTCTTTAACCAAATTGAAAGTCATAGACAGGCTGCAAGACACAGAGGCTGGTAATTAATTAACATTACATGTGATTAATAATGAGCCTCATTTAATAGTTAAAATATGCTTGCCCGAGCTGTGTGACAGCATAAAACGTCTTTTGAGAGCATCTATATTTATCCTGATTGTGTTTGGGTTTTTACATCTTCAGTGCACGGCTGACAAATGGGCAATTAATTATCTAATGTTGTCTGACAAAAGCAGCGTGATAAAGATGTATGTTTTAAATTTCTGGATGGAGTCTGCCAGAGAAGAGCCCCAAAGGGACCTCAGTGTCCTAAACCTGGGCACACAGCCACAAGGAGAAGCAAGACAAAGCCCCTATCTCCTGCTACAGCCTTCGGAGATAAAATATGTCTTGGCATTAAGGGACGTTTAAAAATGCCGCTGCAATATCTGATTAGGAGCAGAAGCAAGACTCTACTAAATTGGGGTTAAGGTATAATCAATATCATATATGGAGTGTCTGGCTGTTCTGCATAAACACAAGCACTTCATATCATTAAGAAGTCTATAATGTGTAGAAAGCATATGCCTTGACACCAAAGCCCTCTATTCTTTTTATTCAGAAGTTTATCTTCCAACCTGTTTGACAGCTGCTCCTAAGTGGATTCCCAGTGCCAAATTATTTTTATGATTGTCTGATGCTTTATTCTCCCCTTTCAGTTAATGAGATAAGATCCCACAACAGTTATAATTCAGAGCTGTCAGACCTAAAAGCGCGCTAGTGACTAGATATGGTGACCGTGTTCAGCAGTTCTTTCTCGTGTCACACATTTTTCTATTAGACATTGTGCTAATTCTGTAAATTGAAGCTATCCATTGTATATTGTTACAGTGGTTCTTGGAAGTCTGAGAAACCTTCAGAATTTTCCATATTTCTAGATAAATTTCACCTAAAACTACAGCAGATTTTCATACAAGTCATTGTTTTAAAGCATTTTTATTAAATATGAGCGAATAAGCTCTAAACAAATCAAATTAGTTTAAAATTTTCAAAAAATGTGCAGATTCTAGAAGATCTGACTTTTGAAGGAAATGACTCATGCAAATCTAACAAAATGGCGGGCTGTTGAAGTCCAGTTGGAGATGGAAGTGCTAGCGAAGTAACAAAGAGTGAAGAGAAGCCTGAAACTTAGTGAGAACCGCGAGCTGAGGACCAGCAGATAGCTGTGGCAGCAGGGATAGGTGGGGGGAAGTTGTGTATGAAATTTTATTGTTTTAAAAACTCTTCCAGCCAATCCTATAATTATATTTATGGTTGAAAGAACTCAGAGCATAATAAACATCTTTCTGAATAGCAATCAGAGCACATTCAAATCGCAATTAATAAATTCAAAGTAAAATAAATTTTCCTCATAAATTCAGCAGATTTGCTCATTTCTACTTTTTTTTTGCCATGACTCATTATTAATATGCCTTTAATTTATGTTGGATTAGGGGAGCACTCTGCAACCCTAAATTGTTAAACTGAACAGGTACTAATACTTTAAGTCTGTTACTGCTCAGAATAACTCCTTTCCATATTGCTAGTAAGTAGTGTTGAGCGATACTGCCCGATATCCCGAAATATCGGATCGGATTGGATCAGCGCGATACTCAAAAAGTATCGGGTATCGCCGATCCGATACCGGAAACCCAAAGCAAGTCAATGGGACAGAAATATCGGAATTAAAAAAAACCTCTTTCTTTCCTTGTAAACACTAGATATACACACATAGAATACATATATACTGTATATTTATCATTGTGACATATATATACATATATTATAGTTCATACACTTCTACATAGTAAAATAGCCTCTGATTCAATTGATACACATGTAGGGGTTAATTAAAGGTGTAAATTTGTTGTAAAAAAATGCATTTTTTTACTACGAATTTACACCTTTAATTAACCCCTACATGTGTCAAATTTTGCACACATACACTCATGTAATTGTTAGTGAAAACCATATATCAAACTACATGAAATGACATTGTAAACTCTATGTAAACCATGTGTCATTTCATGTCGGGTTCTGTATTTTCACAAAAGCCGGCAATTGAATTAGCGGCTATTATACTATGTAGAAGTGTATGTACTATAAATATAAATATATACATATGTGTCACAAATTCAATGACATGTATATACTGTATATATATGAGGTGTAAAATTGTTGAAAAAAAATGCGTGGGCTCCCGCCCTATTTTCTCAACCAGACAGACAAAGCCAGCGAGTGGTGGCAGATAATAATAGCCTAGGGAGGGTGCATTTATTTTGTGCCCCCCTGGCTACTAACATCTGCCCCCAGACACCCCAGAAAAGGCAAATCTATAATTAGATTCGCCCTTTCTGGCACTTTGCCTGTCTAGTCCCATTGCCCTGTAGCAGTGGCGAATGGGTTAATAAGGGGTTAAAGCCACCTTGCTATTGAAAGGTGACTTTAAGCCAGGTTAATAATTGAGAGCTGTCAATTAGACAACTATCAATTATTAATCCTATTGTATGAAATAAAAATAAAACACAAACTTTAATTAAAAATAATTTTAATGAAATAAGCACACATACCATATTTTATTTTACTGCCATTCCTTGCGAAGCCCTTGTTCACCCGTAATAAAAATAAAATAATAAAGCAACATTATTCTTACCTATCCGATGTTCAGTCAGGTCCCCCGATGTAATCCTTCTGAAAGGGTTAATGTTTACTGCAGAGACCGCAGCTAATGCTGCCAGCCTCACAGTAAACCCCTGAATGAATGAGCTTCTCTCCCGGCTGACAGGAGAGGAAGTGGTTAGCATAATTGATTGCTTCCCACTTTCACGTCAGGTCAGCCAGGGACACCGCACAGCATCAGTGACATCAGAGGGAATCCCGGCTGACTGAAGTGAACTGATTAACAAAAATAGGGGATCCCCTCAAAAAAAAATGCCGTGGGGTCCCCCCTATTTTTGTTAACCAGCCTGATGAAGCAGACTACTGAGGCCTGTTTTTTCAGGCTGTTAAGGAGCCAATATCCATGGACCTTGCAAGTCTGATAATACCAAGCCACAGCAGTCTGCTTATCTTGGCTGGTTAACAAAAATAGGGGATCCCCTCGAAAAAAAAATGGCGTGGTGTCCCCCCTATTTTTGTTAACCAGCCAGATGAAGCAGACTGCTGAGGCCTGGTTTTTCAGGCTGGTATGGATCCAATATCCATTAACCTTGCAAGCCTGATAATACCAGGCCACATCAGTTTGCTTAGCTTGGCTGGTTAACAAAAATAGGGGATCCCCTCGAAAAAAAAAATGGCGTGGGGATCCCCCTATTTTTGTTAACCAGCCTGATAAAGCAGACTACTGAGGCCTGGTTTTTCAGGCTGTTAAGAGCCAATATCCATGGACCTTGCAAGCCTGATAATACCAGGCCACAGCAGTCTGCTTAGCTTGGCTGGTTAACAAAAATAGGGGTCCCCTCGAAAAAAAAATGGCGTGGGGGTCCCCCTATTTTTGTTAACCAGCCAAGTAAAAAGCAGACTGCTGCGGCCTGGTATTAAAAGACTGTCAAGGCCCATGGATTTTGGCCCTCAACAGCCTAAAAATACCAGGCTGCAGCAGCCCCACAATTGGCGCATCCAAAGATGCGCCAATTGTGGCACTTTACCGGCTCTTCCCACTTGCCCTGTAGCGGTGGCAAGCGGGGTAATAAGGGGTTAATGTCACCTTTGATTGAACGGTGACAATAAGCCCGGTTAATAATGGAGAGGCGTCAATAAGACACCGATCCATTATTAATCATAAAGGTTGAAAATTTATAAAAAAAATACACAGCCAGAAAAAAGTCTTTTAATGAAATAAAACACAACACAGTTTTCATTATTTTTATTGTACACTCATCCTGTGATGCCATCGTTCTTCTGTAAAAAAACAAAAATAACAAACCAACACAAATACTCCCTGTCCGACGCAGTCCAAAATCACGAGTGTCCCACGACGAGTCCAGCTCTGCTACATCTGCATGCCAGGCTGAGCCTGACATCCACATAGAGCAGAGCTGCTTACCTGAGGAGATTCCCCAGCGGTGACTTCATCCGACTGGTTTACGGCCAGCTGTCGCGAGAGAACAGCTGGCCGAGATTACCCAGTACCCGGCAGCCCGTGCTGTTATCGCGAGATGCTGCACATGACCGCCAGGGAGATGATAATGGCCGGCCTGGATGGATGGATGGACGTGACCGCCGGGGATCTACTGCCAGGTAATTGCTGCTGACACCTGACAGACCCGACCGACACTGACAGTGACAGTTTCGGGAAGTTCCTGTGTCACATACTTCGTTCTGTGACACAGGAACTCCCCATAGACTTTTGAGGAAAACACCGATTCCGGTATCCGATATGACAAAAATATCGGATCTCAGAATCGGAATTCCGATACAGCGAATATCGGCCGATACCCGATATTTGCAGTATCGGAATGCTCAACACTACTAGTAAGGGCACATAGACATGTACCGGAACAGAGAGCTGTAATGCAAGGCTCTGTTCACATGTCCAGTTGTAATCCATTTGCAATGTTTACAGTAATAAAAAAGAACTGTATAAGTTACAAAAACGGATGCAAAATGAAAACCATTGGATTCATCTTCTTTATTTTTAAATGGATCCTTTTAAAAACAGTCACTTTGATCAGCCCCTTTACAACCCAAGACTGTTTGCACGTTAATGACCATTCCAATTTTTACCATTCTGACCACTGACACTTAATGAGGTAATAACTCTGGAACACTTCAACAGATCCCACTGATTTTGAGACTGTTTATTCGTGATGTATTGCTCTTGATGACCGTGGTAAAATTTCTTCGATATGAATTGCGTTTATTTGTGAAAAAATGGAAATTTTTAAACATAAAATTTTTTATGCCCTTAAATCAGAGAGTTATATCACACAAAATAGTTAACAAAATAACATTTCTCACACTTTACATTAGCACAATTTTTGAAACATAGTTTTTTTGTTAGGAAGTTATAAGGGTTAGCAATTTTCCAGCAAAATTTACAAAACCATTTTTTTAGGGACCACATCATTTTTTAAAAGACTTTGAGGGGCCTATATGACAGAAAACACCCAAAAGTGACACCATTCTAAAATTGGAATCCCTCAAGGTGCTCAAGAAGTTTATTAACACTTCAGGTGCTTCACAGGAATTTTTGGAATGTGGAAGAAAAAATGAACATTTAACTTTTTGTCACAAAAATTTTACTTTAGACTCTTTTTTTTATTATTACAAGGGTAGCAGAAAAAAGTGATCCCAAAATTTGTTGTGCAATTTCTCCTGAGCATACCTATACCCCAAATGTAGAGAAAAAAACAATGTTTAAGCACATGGTAGGGCTTGGAAGGGAAGGAGTGCCATTTGACTTTTTGAATGTAAACTCTGCTGGAATAATTAGTGGACGCCATGTTGCATTTGGAGAGCCCCTGATGTGCCTAAACAGTGGAAACCGCGCCATTTTGAAAATTATACTCCCCAGGAAACTTATCTAGATGTGTATTGAGCATCTTGAACCCCCAGGTGCATCACAGAATTTTATAATGTTGAGCTGTGAAAATAAAAAAATCACATTTTTACCACAAAAATGTTTATTAACGCCAAACTTTGCATTTTCACAAAGATAACAGGAGAAATTGCACCTTATAATTTGTTGTGCTGTTTCTTCAGAGTACGTCGATACCCCAAATGTGGCAGAAAACTATTGTTTAGGCGCACAGCAGGGCTTGGAAGGGAAGGAGCGCCATTTGACTTTTTGAGTGCAAAATTTGCTGGAAAAACTAGCAGACACCATGTCGCGTTTGGAGAGCCCTTGATGTGCCTAAACAGTGAAAAAACCCCACCCCACAAATGACACCATTTTGGAAACAAGACCCATCAGGAAACTTATCTAGATGTGTGGGGAACACCTTGAACCCCCAGGTGCTTCACCGAAGTTAATAACATTGAGCCCTGAAAATAAAAAAATCACAACCTGCTGAAGACTGACTGGAGCAGCACTGATGAAAGATGAAGATGGCAGATGGCAAATATACAACTAGGTGCAGGAAAATTCGATTACTTGTACCACTCCAGTGCTACAATAAAAAACACTGGAGTGGTGCTTTCAAAGGCCATGCCTTTCTGTCATAATTTATGTTTCTTTTGTGGTGTAAATTATGAATTTGTTGGGCGCTTTACCATATTCTGCCCCCCGCAAGCTCTGCAAGTTTGTGAAGCTGCCCAGGACTAGCATAAAAACTTGTGCTATTTCAAGCAGTTTTATTCTAGAATTTCGGCAAAAACTGCATGATAAATCAGGGCCCAAATGATTTGACGTTTTTTGCAGAGTCCAGGTATAGGTTGTGCACCTGGGGTCTTAGTTAATTCCTCTAAAATGACCAATATGAATGCATATTTTAAAATGTCTAAATTGTTTTTGATAAAAGGAAACAGCCATGGACGACCACATAATAAAGCAAACCAAACCACATCCCAGCGTTAAACAATGAAGAATTGTAATAAATGTCCATTTGTTCTTTCTCCAACATAATATAAATTATAGGATTCAAATTTAACCATGAGGATTTTCTGCTCTCTAAAAATTATGTGCCCTCAATTTGGTTTCTTTATTGTCCAATTCCAGTCATATTCCTGAAATATATAACAAATGGTGTCATGAGCAACACATAAAACAGTGCTGTGAAAAACAAAATGTTTTAGAATGAATGTCCTGGGGAAAGCAAATTTCACCAATTGTGGTTAAAAGCCCTCCTGACTATATTCCGCTCTATGTCTACATTACAGCATGTTTTTCCTTTCATGTTGTCAGCAGCTCTGATTGAGACCTCCCAATGAAGCTACATATTTGTACTTTTACCAAAGCATTGAATCACCGTTCTTTCAAAATCTTGGCAGTAAATGAAATAGTTCAGGGCATTTTAAAAAAAGTACATTTCATAAAGTGACATCATGCTTCAGGCAAAGAAGGATATTCTCCAAACCATCTCCAATACGATTAATATCCATCCTAAACAAAATGTATTAACGATGCTATTGGACGATATTGTATATTACTATAGGTAGCGTTAGACAAACCCACTTCACTATATACTAGACTTATATAGGCAGTAGACAATAAATTTGGAAGAAAAAACTACTGCAGTTCCAGAGTAGGACTGGCCTAATGAAGCAAAATAAAATTTCCTAGTGGGACAGTTGTTAATATAAACCTATAACACAATGGGACTCCAAAATTAAAGAGGACAACCAATTTGATTACGACTTTGGAGCAAATCTTATGTCAACAGGGTCTATTTCCTATGGGTTGATCACAAATAACCTATAAGACCCTAATGATATTTCCTGCGTAAGCAATAATACAAGCAAAGTTTAAGTTGAAATTTAACCCTTTAACGACCGCCGATACGCCTTTTAACGGCGGTCATTAAGGGTACTTAAACCACAGCGCCGTTAATTAACGGCGCTGTGGAAAAAGTGAATAGCGCCCCCCAGAGGCGCATTTTCTCCGGGGTCTCGGCTACCTGGGGTAGCCGAGACCCCAGAGAACATGAATCGGGTCGGTTTTTACCGACACCGATGTTGCGATTGCCGTTATTAACCCTATAACGGCGACCGCAAAAAAAAAAAAAAGTTGTGCCATTTAATTTCTCTGTCCTCTGATGTCATCGGACATCAGAGGACAGAGAAAAAGGGTCCCCAGGACCCCCATGTGGCCCCCGATCCATTCCATGTGGCCCCAGGGCCCTCCGTTGTCCCCCGATGCCGGCGCTGTTAAGAAAATGGCGGGCGCATGCTCAGTGCGCCCGCTGCTAAGTGCCGCTGTGCTGGTGGGGGGATGGGCAAATATTCTCTGGGGTCTCGGCTACCGGGGGTAGCCGAGACCCCAGAGAACATGATCCGGGTCGGTATTCACCGATCCCGGTGTTGCGATCGCGGCTATGCAAGCATAGCGGCGACCGCAAAAAAAAAAAAAAATGATTTCTCTCCCCTCTGATGTGATCGCACATCAGAGGGGAGAAAATGAGGGTCCCCGTGTCCCTCTGAACCCCCCCTATACTTACCGGTGTCCTCTGGCAGGTCCCCCTGGCCTCCGATCATCCCGGTCTTCTTCCTGCAAAAAAAAAAAATGGCGGGCGCATGCGCAGTGCGCCCGCCGATCTGCTTGGCGGCAGATTCAAATTTTTTTTCATTCATTCTCATAAAAGTGCATTTTGATCACTGTGATAAACTATCACAGTGATCAAAATAAAAAAAAGAGTACATAACCCCCCCATTTATCACCCCCTTAGTTAGGGACATATAATAAAAATAGAAATTATATTTATTTTCATTTTTCTGTTAGGGTTAGGGTTATAATTAGGGTTAGGGTTATAATTAGGGTTAGGGTTAGCATTAGGGTTAGGTTAGCATTAGGGTTAGGGTTATAATTAGCGTTAGGGTTAAGCTGGGTTCCTACTGCGTTATGGCAGTCCGTTGGACGGACTGCGTTACACCGTGGTATAACGCGGTGTAACGCAGTCCATTAACGCTGCCATTCACCGCCATTTGAGGGCGCATCGCGACGCATGCCGTAAAGCGGCATGGGTTTGCGATGTGCCATCATTCAGTGATGGAGCCTCGGACGCGGGCTGCAGCGTTTGGGCTCCGTCACCGCTAGCGCAGATGAATCATCTGCTGATTCCTCTGCGCTAGCGGGTATAGCATAACGCGATCGCGTTATGCTATACCGTTACCAGCCGTCAATGCTATGTGTTGAACGGGCTGGTAAAAGCAAAATGAACCTAGCCTTAGGGTTAGGGTTATAATTAGGGTTAGAATTAGGGTTAGGGTTACAATTAGGGTTAGGGTTAAAATTAGGGTTAGAGTTACAATTAGAGTTAGGGTTGTAATTAAGGTTAGGGTTACAATTGGGGTTGGAATTAGGGTTGGGATTTAGGTTAGGATTAGGGTTGGGATTAGGGTTAGGGGTGTGTTGGGATTAGGGTTGGAGCTAGAATTGAGGGATTTCCACTATTTAGGCACATCAGGGGGTCTCCAAACACGACGTGGCGTTCAAAAAGTCAAATGGCGCTCCCTCCCTTCCGAGCCCTGCCGTGCGCCCAAACAGTGGTTTACCCAACATATGGGGTTCAGCATACTCAGGACAAATTGCACACCAATTTTGGGGTTCTAATTTCTCCGGTTACCCTTGGGAAAATAAAAAATAGCTGGCTAAAAAAATCATTTTTGAGAAAAAAAATGATTTTTCATTTTCACGGCTCTGCGTTTATAAATTTCTGTGAAGCACTTGGGGGTTAAAAGTGCTCACCACACATCTAGATAAGCTCCTTAAGGGTCTAGTTTCCAAAATGGGGTCACTTGTGGGGGGTTTCCACTGTTTAGACACATCAGGGGGTCTCCAAACAGACGTGGCTTTCAAAAAGTCAAATGGCGCTCCCTCCCTTCCGAGCCCTGCCGTGCGCCCAAACAGTGGTTTACCCCAACATATGGGGTATCAGCATACTCAGGAAAATTGCACACCAATTTTGGGGTTCTAATTTCTCGGTTACCCTTGGGAAAATAAAAAATAGCTGGCTAAAAAAATTCATTTTTGAGAAAAAAAATTGATTTTTCATTTTCACGGCTCTGCGTTTATAAATTTCTGTGAAGCATTTGGGGGTTCAAGTGCTCACCACACATCTAGATAAGCTCCTTAAGAGGTCTAGTTTCCAAAATGGGGTCACTTGTGGGGGTTTCCACTGTTTAGACACATCAGGGGGTCTCCAAACACGACGTGGCTTTCAAAAAGTCAAATGGCGCTCCCTCCCTTCCGAGCCCTGCCGTGCGCCCAAACAGTGGTTTACCCCAACATATGGGGTATCAGCGTACTCAGGACAAATTGCACACCAATTTTGGGGTTCTAATTTCTCCGGTTACCCTTGGGAAAATAAAAAATAACTGGCTAAAAAATCATTTTTGAGAAAAAAATGATTTTTCATTTTCACGGCTCTGCGTTTATAAATTTCTGTGAAGCACTTGGGGGTTCAAAGTGCTCACCACACATCTAGATAAGCTCCTTGGGGGGTCTAGTTTCCAAAATGGTGTCACTTGCAGGGGGTTTCTACTGTTTAGGTACATCAAGGGCTCTGCAAACACAACATGACGCCCGCAGAACATTCCATCAAAGTCTGCATTACAAAATGGCGCTCCTTCCCTTCCAAGCACTCCCATGCGCCCAAACAGTGGTTTCACCCCACATATGGGGTATCAGCGTACACAGGAAAAATTGCACAACAACTTTTTGGGTCCAATTTCTCCTGTTACTCTTGGGAAAATAAAAAAAATAGCGGGCTAAAGAATCATTTTTGAGGAAAAAAATGATTTTTTATTTTCACGGCTTACGTTTATTAATTTCTGTGAAGCACTTGGGGGTTCAAAGTGTTCACCACACATCTAGATAAGTTCCTTAAGGGGTCTAGTTTCCAAAATGGTGTGATTTGTGGGGGGTTTCGACTGTTTAGGCGTATCAGGGGCTCTCCAAACGCGACATGGCGTCCAATTTAAATTCCAGCCAATTTTGGTTTGAAAAAGTCAAACGGCGCTCCTTCCCTTCCAAGCCCTGCCGTGCGCCCAAACAGTGGTCCCACCCACATATCGGGTATCAGCGTACTCAGGACAAATTGGACAACAACTTTTGTGGTCTAATTTCTCCTGTTACCCTTGGGAAAATAAAAAATTGGGGACTAAACGATCAGGTTTGTGGAAAAAATATGACTTTTTATTTT
This sequence comes from Oophaga sylvatica, assembly GCA_033576555.1. NCBI lineage: Eukaryota > Metazoa > Chordata > Amphibia > Anura > Dendrobatidae > Oophaga > Oophaga sylvatica. Next base: position 158,812,076 of record JARQOD010000005.1, on the reverse strand, counting down.
CATGCCGGGAGTTATAAACTTCTGTGAAGCACTTGGGGGTTCAAAGTGCTCACCACACATCTATATAAGTTCCTTAGGGGTTCTAGTTTCCAAAATGGTGTCACTTGTGGGGGGTTTCCACTGTTTAGACACATTAGGGCCTCTACAATCGCGACATGGCGTCCAGCCAATTCTGAGTTGAAAAAGTCAAACGGCGCTCCTTCCCTTCCAAGCTCTGCCATGCACCCAAACAGTGGTTTACCCCCACATATGGGGTATCAGCATGCTCAGGACAAATTGCACAAAAACTTTTGGGGTCTTGTTACCCTTGGGAAAATAAAAATTGGGGTGAACAGATCGTTTTTGTGGAAAAAATATGATTTTTTATTTTCACGGCTCTATGTTATAAACTTCTGTGAAGCACTTGGAGGTTCAAAGTGATCACCACACATCTAGATAAGTTCCTTAGGGGGTCTAATTTCCAAAATGGGGTCACTTGTGGGGGGTTTCCACTGTTTAGACACATCAGGGCCTCTACAAACACGACACGACGTCCAGCCAATTTTGCGCTGAAAAAGTCAAACGGCGCTCCTTCCCTTCCAAGCTCTGCCATGCACCCAAACAGTGGTTTACCCCACATATGGGTATCAGCATGCTCAGGACAAATTGCACAAAAACTTTTGGGGTCTTGTTACCCTTGGGAAAATAAAAATTGGGGTGAAAAGATTGTTTTTGTGGAAAAAATATGATTTTTTATTTTCACTGTTCTATGTTATTAACTTCTGTGAAGCACTTGGAGGTTCAAAGTGCTCACCACACATCTATATAAGTTCCTTAGGGGGTCTAGTTTCCAAAATGGGGTCACTTGTGATGGGTTTCCACTGTTTAGACACATCAGGGCCTCTACAAACGCGACAGGCGTCCAGCCAATTCTGCGTTGAAAAAGTCAAATGTCGCTCCTTCCCTTGCGACCTCTGCCGTGCGCCCAAAAAGTGGTTTACCCCCACATATGGGGTATCGGCTTATTCAGGAGAAATTGCACAACAATTTTGTGGTTCATTTTTTCTTTTAACACTTGTGAAAATAAAAAAAAATAGGTTCCGAAGTAAAGTTTTTGCAAAAAAAGTTAAATGTTAATTTTTTCCTTCCACATTGCTTCAGTTCCTGTGAAGCACGTAAAGGGTTAATAAACTTCTTGAATGTGGTTTTGAGCACCTTGAGGGGTGCAGTTTTTAGAATGGTGTCACTTTTGGGTATTTTCTGTCGTATAGACCCCTCAAAGTGACCTCAAATGTGATGTGGTCCCTAAAATAAAAATGGTGTTGTAAAAATGAGAAATCGCTGGTCAACTTTTAACCCTTAAAACTTCGTAACAAAAAAAAATTTTGGTCCCAAAATTGTGCTGATGTAAAGTAGACATGTGGGAAATGTTATTTATTAAGAAATTTGTGTGACATATCTCTCTGATTTAAGGGCATAAAAATTTAAAGTTTGAAAATTGTTAAATTTTCAAAATTTTCGCCATATTTCCGTTTTTTTCATAAATAAACACAAGTCATATCAAAGAAATTTTACCACTAACGTGAAGCACAATATGTCACGAAAAAACATTCTCAGAATCAGCGGGATTCGTTAAAGCGTTCCAGAGTTATAACCTCATAAAGTGACAGTGGTCAGAATTGTAAAAATTGGCCCTGTCATTAAGCTGCAAAATGGCTCTGTCACTAAGGGGTTAAAGAGACATGTTCCGTACAGAAGGAGGGAGGGGCTTCAGAATCATTTCCACTGGTGGACACAAAAATCAGAGATAAATACCCAAAGTATACAACAATATTTATAAAAATATGCATGTTTATCAAATGTAATATATACTATACACTACATTGTGCACTATGCTATTGATTTTATGTAAGCCATTGTTTAGGTTGTTCTCTAAAGTGTTTGCATCAAAATTGTAAATTATATCTATCCAAGGGATGAGATGAGAAATAAATTCTTAATGGCTTGGGGTCTGATTAATTGGACTACAACCGGGCCCAAAAATGGGTTTTTAAAGAGACCCCTCGGAATGAAGAAGAAGGTGCACATATGCTGCTAAGATAGATTTATTCTCAATGGAATCGCTAAAGATAGGATGAGGGATAAATTCCCAATGACTGGGGGTTTGATCAATGGGACCACAACTAAGCCCAAAAGCAGGTGTTTAAAAATACCCCTCTGAATGCAGAAGAGGTTGAGCATATGCAAAATAGCCAAATGATTAATGCTACGGTTAGTCCTCTGAAAAACACAAAGTTGTTCCCCTTGACTATATAAAAGGGATAACTTCCAATATTGTTACAGACCCTTTAAGTGGGATTGAAGACCAGATAGTTTATTTGTTCGGGACACAAAATGAGGCTTATACGCTTATTACTGTAGATTTAAAGCAAGATCTGACTTTTGAAAAAAATTCAACAGATTAGACCAATGAGAGAACTATATAATGTATATATATATATATATATATATATATATATATATATATAGACTCCGATTCCAGCTATGTATCACTTACTGAGCTGTTTTCTGTAGTTTTGATAAAATCACGGTTTTATCTGTAGCAGATCTACCAGTCCTATGAATGCTGAACTCTGTATAACACCCGCCCGCACCACTGATTGGCGTCTTTCTGTGTAATCTGGCATAATCAGAAAGCTGCCAATCAGTAGTGGAGGCTTATGAATATGGAGCACCATATGGCTGCAGGTTTACTAGTCCTATAGTGATAATCTTCTGCTCATAAAACTGTACAAAACTGAAGCAAGAAGCCCAGTAAGTGACACATTGCTGGAATCCTTGTCTCTGTCTCTATATCGTGCTGCTTTCAAGTTAGGTAACAAAAACCTGATTGCAGATTCCATTTAAGCAGGGATAAAAGCTATCATTTCTAGTTGATTGTAAAATAATTTACCAGTGCCAGTTATTTGCTAACTGCAGAAAATTGAGTGGTCGTATAAGCCCACAAGTTGCTTCTTTCATGCTTTCAAAATTTGTTGAAACTTTAGACCCTGATTCATCATTTGCAATTTTTTTAAATCACTCTTCTTCTTTTGTCTTACGGCATTCTTATGGCATTCACTGATGGTTTTTGTGTCAAATTCATCATGAATTTAACTGTTTTTAACTGTTTTTGTAATTTTTTAGTGCAAAAAGGTACATAATCCTTTAAAATGTTTCATGTTGGTCTTCAACAGTGCCAAAATAAAAAATCTATCAAGAATCTCACTCCAGGGAAAGTGGAGTGAGTTGCGCCAAACAAATGCAACATTTGGAAAAGAAGTTGTGTTTTTAAACAGAATCAAGGCCAAATAATACAAAACTTTAAAGAAAACTTTAAAAAATAACACAAATGTATGGAGAATAAAGCACAAATGATAAAGCCACTAATAAAAAGCAAATTCTTCCATAAAACTGGAGAAGCAGCACAAATTAATTGTTACCTTTCTATCAATATTTTCGATTTTGTGGCAGTCTGGTCTCAAAGACCGAATCTATGATTTTGCATTGTTTCTTATTAAATGATGCACAAACTGAGTATATGGTATTGCTGTAAAGCATAAAGTGCATTGTATAATGGTGTAAATTAAATTTATTTATAATTTTGGGGGGCTTCCTGCCTGGCATTGATGGGCCCCACCTTTTTTTAAAATGTAAAAAGAAAAGCAATATAAAGTAATAGAGCTTAAACATGATGGCAAAATGTCTAATTTTTTTTATATATTTCTTGTTAGTAGCTTGGACACTTTATACCCTTGAGTGGAAACTTTATTTCTTTTTGAATTCTTTTTTATTTCCTTTTGAAACATTTATATTTATTTCCTGCAAAACAAAGCAAATGGAAGATCTCATAGCCCTACGCATTGTGCAAAATATATTACTGCAAAATTTCTTGAAGAATCAATTCTATACACCTTTGACCTTTACCTTAAGTGTTCAAATTTCACAGGTAATAATAACTACCAATGAACGTTCTATACTGTGCTTGGCTGCACTTTCTATATGAAAGCCAGCAGTAAAACAAATGAAAGCCTGGTTTGTTGAACTAGTTGAGGTTCGGTGCAATTGATTTCTGGTCCATTCTCCTTAAAAATGAAATCTAAAAAGTTGACAGTAGGACATTAATTTCATCATACACTTCTTGTCTCATCTATAACTAATCCAGTGTCCAGGACGGCTTGTCACTCTTTGTTTGGTCTTTATTCATTTGCTTTTCCTTTTTTTTTCTTTCTGCAAACACCATTCAGAGGATACAGTAATTTTGTATCTTTGCAGTTATTCTGAGAGTGACACAACTGTGATTGTTCATTCAGTAACTTCCATTTAAATATGATAAAGAGCAAGTTTGTCCAGCTGATACTCTCTGCATAAAATAATAATCCATCATTTCTACTTTACATGTTTAAGGGACCGTGACTGAAAGCATTTTCATGTGGGACTCTACCAATTGCCCCAAAGAAAGCAAAGACAGTACGGAGCAACTCACCAAAGAGAATTTTTGTTTTGTGACTGAACATACGTCAAATATTAAATTAACACAGTCTTAAAAAGTTATTAAGGCAAAAACGTCAATTTCTAGAACATATGTACACACGTCCTCAAGTGATATAATGAGGCCAGATGATATATTGCAATGTGTAAAGATAAAATGCAAATCTTTATTTAGATTATAAAACATAAAAACAAAAAAGAATTAAAAATATATCAAGCTTATGGAACATGAAGAAACACATGAGCATGGGAGTAAATCATAAAAAGTAATTATACTGGTATGCACAAATAATATTCAATTATAGGTTCTAATGAAAGATTTGTTTTAGCACCCAAATGAAGCAATCAAGAGATGTGTTAATATTATCTGAATATGCATGTAGAGGGCTATTCATCCACAATGAAATATAAAGTGCAAAGTGCAGGTGTTTCAATGTGGATTAATGAATTGCCATTGTGAACATCACAGGGTTTTGCAGAGTCAAATGCTCAGAAAGTGACTGGTGCATTAAAAAAGTGATCAGTGCAAATTCTTACAAAATATGTTGTTCAAAATAAAGATGAGAATCATGAAGTTTGATCAGAGTTTAGAGATGGTACTAACAAAGGGTAGGAACATGGAGCAGCCGGGAAATTTATGCACATGACACTCACACTTAGTAAGTACCATCTCTAAACTCTGATCAAACTTCATGATTCTCATGTTACTTTTGAACATCTTTTAATGTTAATGTGTGAATGAATATCTGTTGTAGTCCAACGGAATATAACTGTACCAAGTGAAGCTACTATGTTATGTATGGTGTCAAACGCTTCCGTTTATAGCAGTGGTGGTCAGGGATTAGGAGCATCATATAATACGGGGCATCCACCGCTCCCCCTCCTCCCCACCACAGCTAGAGCCCCTACACATGACAAGCGGTGGATACCGCGTCTTATATGACGCTCCTATCCCTGACCACCACTGCCATAAAAGGAAGCATTAGACACCATACTGTTATGTTTCGGTAACTGAGGAGAAATAGCAAAAAATAGCAAAAGCGGTAATACACCAGAGAGGCTGGAATCTATTGGATTGCAGTAACCTGAACTAACCACACAACTAGAAGTAGCCGTGGAGCGTTCCTACGGTGATCCTAGACGCCTTGTCACAGCCTGAGAGATAACTACACCTAAAGGCAGAAAGATGACAGCTATCTGCCCCGGAGCAGATCCCCAAAGAAAATAGGAAGCCCCCAAACATGTAATGGTGGTTAGACAAGAAGAAAGCACGGACACAGACAGAAAATAGAATGAGCAAACGCTGGGGCCCAATCTGTCTAGACAGAAAATTACAGGAAAGAATTCTGACTGCAATCCAAAAAAAACCCTAACAAAAATACCAACACTTCTGATTGCCAAAAAACCTGAGATCACACAATCTCATCCACCTAAATCAGATCTGTGGTGTAACAAAACGCTATTCAGCAAATAAAAAGTAACAAAGGAGCAAAGCAAAAGTGCAGACACAAATGGAGCATAATTGCAGTGCCAGACCCCCAAAAGGGGACAGGCTGCAGTCCACTGCAAGCAGCAAACCAGCAGAGAAAATCAAACAGAGGAAAAAAAAAACAGCAAACACTTATCTGAAGGAGAGCAGGAAACTAGCAGTGCTTCAAGCAAGACCAGCAGGAACAATTGATAACCGGCAAGGCTGCTGGGAACTCAGGCCACTTATATCCTACCATTCAACGCCAGCTGAAGGCCATTCGGTAATCAGTTGATTACCCCCAGCAACCACCGGAGGGAGTCCCAGCTCAGAAGCCGCCTCCAGCATTTTTACAACAGTACCCCCCCTTGAGGAGGTGTCACCGAACCCCCACCTGCGTAACCAGGCCGATCAGGATGAGCTCGGTGATAGGCACGGATCAGTCTCCCAGCATTGATGTCCGAAGCAAACACCCAAGAATTGTCCTCCTGACCATAACCTCTCCACTTAACCAAATACTGGAGTTTCCGTCTAGCAAAACGAGAATCCAATATCTTCTCAACCACATACTCCAAATTGCCCTCAACCAAAACAGGGTCGGGAGGCGCAGCCATAGGAACCACTGGTTCCACAAACCTCAGTGGCAAGCTGATCCACACGGCCAGACAACTGTGCAAACTCCATTGAGAGAAAAAAAAAATTCCTCCTCAGCACCCAGAGAAAAGAGGGGAAAAAATGCAGCAAACAGAGTTTCCTTATTACTATTTTCCCCTTCTGTGAGTACCATACAATTTTCAGTTTTTGGGCCAGTTATACTGTTATGTTTCGGTAACTGAGGAGAAATAGCAAAAAATAGCAAAAGCGGTAATACACCAGAGAGGCTGGAATCTATTGGATTGCAGTAACCTGAACTAACCACACAACTAGAAGTAGCCGTGGAGAGTTCCTACGGTGATCCTAGACGCCTCGTCACAGCCTGAGAGATAACTACACCTAAAGGCAGAAAGATGAAAGCTATCTGCCCGGAGCAGATCCCCAAAGAAAATAGGAAGCCCCAAACATGTAATGGCGGTTAGACAAGAAGAAAGCACGGACACAGACAGAAAATAGAATGAGCAAACGCTGGGGCCCATTCTGTCTAGACAGAAAAGTACAGTAAAGAATTCTGACTGCAATCCAAAAAAAACCCTAACAAAAATACCAACACTTCTGATTGCCAAAAAACCTGAGATCACACGATCTCATCCACCTAAATCAGATCTGTGGTGTAACAAAACGCTATTCAGCAAATAAAAAGTAACAAAGGAGCAAAGCAAAAGTGCAGACACAAATGGAGCACAAATGCAGCGCCAGACCCCCAAAAGGGGACAGGCTGCAGTCTACTGCAGACAGCAAACCAGCAGAGAAAATCAAACAGAGGAAAAAAAAAACAGCAAACACTTATCTGAAGGAGAGCAGGAAACTAGCAGTGCTTCAAGCAAGACCAGCAGGAACAATTGATAACCGGCAAGGCTGCTGGGAACTCAGGCCACTTATATCCTACCATTCAGCGCCAGCTGAAGGCCATTCGGTAATCAGTTCATTACCCTCAGCAACCACTGGAGGGAGTCCCAGCTCCGAAGCCGCCTCCAGCATAATCACAACACCATATTTAACATAATAGCTTCACTTGGTACAGTTATATTCTATTGGACTACAAAGGGAATTCATTACATTTTACACAGAGGGTCTAGAACCAATATTATGCTTACTTATCTCATTCCCTGCAAACAGCAGGTGGACTGATGAAGGTCTATGTTAGACCGAAACATCTTTGCTTGCAGATTGCTTTAATAAATCTCTTCTGAAAAGATACCTATGAAGTTGAGTGCCAAGTTTTGTATTTATCACATTGGTTTGGGTAACCTACTTGTGCACCTCATGGTAGTGCCACGTGTTGTGACTGTTTTAGAAATGAATTCTGAGCAGAAGCTCCCTCTGGTGGTTACAAACAGTACTGAACCATTCAATGAGGATTGGCAATCAGGAATCACAGACTGGCTGGATATAAGGGAGGTTCTCCCCCATCATGGTTGCCAGTGATCAATTGTTCTTGTCTCAACGTCGTTTCCTGGTTCACTTGGAAGCTTGCTGAGTCTTGCCTCTTCTCCTGCTCTCAGATAAGATATTTTCTGTTTTTTGTTTTTGTGCTTGCCATTTGCATATTTCTCTGCATTTCTGTGAGGTTGGCCAGGTTCCCCTCCCCGAGGGGCTTGGGCTCCTCTCGGTTCCTCTGGAGCCACTGTTGTTTGTTCATTTGCCTTTTCCAGTTTTTTCAGTGGCTGCGGCTTGGTTTTGTTACACCAGAGAACTAATTTAGGTGGTAGAGGTCATGTGATCTCAGGTGTTTTTGCAATTAGTAGCATTGGTTTTGTTAGGGGTTTTTTTTTTGGATTGCAGTGAGTATCCTTCCTATCCTTTTCTGTCTAGGCAGATTGGGCCCCAGCGTTTGCTCATACTATTTTCTGTCTGTGTCTGTATTTCCTCTTGTCTAACCGCCATTACATGTTTGGGGGCTTCCTATGTTCTTTGGGGATCTGCTCCGGGGCAGATAGCTTTCCTCTTTCTATCTTTAGGTGTAGTTAACCTATTAGGCTGTGACGAGGCGTCTAGGACCAACGTAGGAACGCTCCACGGCTGCCTTTAGTTGTAGTGGTTAGTCAGGGTACTGCAATCCAGTAGATTCCAACCTCTCTGGTGTATTGCCGTTTTTGCCTGCTCTCCTCAGCTACCAAAACATAACAGTATCACCGGCCCAACTGAAAATTATATGGTACTCACAGAAGGGAAAAATAGTGTGAAACAAAAAAGGTTGTCAGAGTTGTCAGAGATTTTTTTTTACTGTTTGTTGCATTTTTTCCCTCTTTTTCTCTGGGTGCTGAGGAGGATTTTTTTTTTCTCAATGGAGTTTGCACAGTTGTCTGGCTTTGTGGATCAGCTTGCCACTGAGGTTCGGAGTATTGCTACCTATCTTGCTAGGTTGCCAGTTGTGGAACCCAGGATCCCCATGCCAGATTTGTTTTTAGGGGATCGAGCTAAATTTCTGAATTTCAAAAATAACTGTAAGTTGTTTTTTGCCTTAAAACCTAAGTCCTCAGGGAACGCAGCACAGAAGGTTCAAATTGTCATCTCTCTCCTGCGCGGCGATCCTCAGGATTGGGCTTTTTCCCTGACACCTGGGGACCCTGTTTTGAGTAATGTTGATGCATTTTTTCTGGCTCTGGGGTTATTGTACGATGAACCTAATGTCACTGATCAAGCTGAAAAAACCTTGTTGGCATTAAATCAGGGGCTTGAGGACGCTGAGTTGTACTGTCAGAAATTCCAAAAGTGGGCAGTCCTGACCAAATGGAATGATGATGCTTTGGCAGCCCTTTTTCGGAAGGGTCTGTCAGAGAATGTAAAAGATGTTATGGTGGGTTTCCCTGCTCCCTCTGGTCTCAATGATTCTATGTCATTAGCGATTCAAATTGACAGACGTTTGCGTGAGCGTAGAAGTATGTGTGGAATATTGTTGCCTTGTGAACCAGCTTCTGAACCCATGCAGTGTGATAGAGTGGCTTCTGGGGCACAGCGTCATGAGTTTCGAAAACGCAATGGGTTATGTTTCTACTGTGGTGATGCCTCTCACGCTATTACAGTCTGCCCTAAGCGGGAAGACGTTTTGCACGCTCAGTTGTCTTGGGTAGTGTTCAGACTAAATTTCTGTTGACTGTTACATGTGATGAAACGTGCACACGGTCCGCCACACGGTAGCCCAGGGTATCACGGCTTGTGATCCCTCCGTGCCGCAAATGTGACGAAAACGCGCACACACACGACGGCTGCTGCCGTCCAACCCAGTAAACTGCAGGGATTTATAATTATCCCATGTCCACTTAGGAACTTGCCGCTCTCTGGGCCCCCCTTACCCTCAGGTCAGTCAGGGAACTGCACCTAGGATAATTAGTCGCCAGACGGGTCACTTGGATGTGTGCTGGCTATTGGGCACGCTGCAGTGAGGGAATTATAATTACTCCGGGCCGCAGCCAGGCAATACACTTATAAAACCCGCTCCGTCACTGCCAACGCCACCCCATAGGTCAACACTTTACACCCCTTCTTTTTTTTGCTTGCTCTGCTTGCTGTGGTCTGACTTTTACTACTGTGCAACTTTTCCTTTAAATGGTACAATCTCTACAACCTCTGCTTGCTGTGGTCTGACTTTTACTACTGTGCAACTTTTTCCTTTAAATGGTATATAACAGTGGCTGCTGAATGTTTGCTAAATTAATTTGTTGCATTGTATTCAATACTTACTGCTGTATAGCCATGCTGGGGCCAGTAGAGATGCTATCAGGTGCAAGGTGTTACCAGCATATGGATGCAGCCAGGCCCTGTGCCTTTGATTGTCTATCCTCCCCTGGTGTGCTGGCCAGCTGCTAATTTATCCCAAAGCAGCTACCACAACTCCTCCCACCTGATCCTCTACTCAGTCTTATATATTCAGTAGCAGTCTAAGGGGGGCACGCGTGTGGGGTCAGGCACGCACATGCAGCAGAAGTACCACTGCAGCAAAAGTACAGTGAAGCTGCAGTTATTTCAATGGCAGTTAGTCACGGCAGGAGTCAGGACCCCACACTATGTCTCTTTTGGGTATGTCTGCTGAGTAAGCACTTCTAATTTCTTGTACCTGGCTTTTCTATTTACCCATCTCACTCTTTCACCATGTTTACATATGCCTTCACAGTGTTTGCTCCGTTAATCCTCTCTCTCCTTCGCTATCCCCGAACCCCAGCACCCTCTAATCAAATAGTCATTTCCCCTTCCCTCCTTCCTCCCCACCTGACCTGCTCCTCAACCTCAAATCTGTCCTAATAAAACACAAAACAAGCTTCCCTCTCTCCTTCTCCACCTGCTCTCCCTTTCTCTGCTCCTCCTCACTGCTGGTGACATATCTCACAATCCTGGACCTCCACAGTTCATACCCACAATTAGTACTCCTTCCTACCGCTCCCTATCTAATAAGAACTACCGCAATCTTTCCAACGTAAAACCCATGCCATTGACACCCACCCCCCTGCTCCCTCTCTCTGGAGCACTCTGGAATGCCCGCTCCATCTGCAATAAACTTCACGTGATTAATGACCTCTTTCTCTCGCAATCTTGCTTTCCTCGCCCTCACAGAAACATGGCTGACACCCTCTGACACCGCCTCTCCTGCTGCGCTGTGTTACGGTGGCCTCCAATTCACCCACACTCCTCGCCCTCGAAACAGACATGGTGGAGGAGTGGGTGTTCTCCTTTCCTCTAACTGCAACTTTAACCCAATCCCACCTCTTCCCTCTCTAATCCTCCCCTCCTTTGAAGTCCACTCTGTCCGCATCTACTCTCCCTCCAACCTCCAAGTGGCGCCATATACCGACCTCCAGGCCCGACCACTGCCTTCATCGACCAATTCACCACCTGGCTTCTTCACTTTCTCTCCACTGACATCCCCACTATCATCATGGGTGACTTCAACATCCCCACTGATACCCTTCAGTCAGCAGCCTCCAAACTTCTGTCCCTTACTTCATCCTTTGGACTTACTCAGTGGTCCTCCTCAGCCACCCACACGGATGGTCATACATTAGACTTGGTCTTCACCCGCCTCTGCTCTCTATCTAACTTCACCACCTCCCCTCTCCCTCTATCCGACCACCATCTACTCACTTTCTTATCCCTGTCCTCCTCTCCTGTCACCCACGTCCAGCAACACGTGCACCTCCGCAGACACTTGCACACCTAGACATCCACACACTCTCTGACTCTATTCTTTCACTGGCATCAATATCCTCACTCCACGATACAGACAGTGCCACTGCTTTCTACAATGCCACTCTCACATCGGCTATTGACACGGTCGCCCCTCTCGTTCATGGCAGAGTGCGACGTACCAACAGACAACCCTGGCACAATAACACCACTAAAAAGCTCCGGCAAGTGTCCAGGATTACAGAGCGGCGTTGGAAAAAAACAAATTCGCAAGACGACTTCACTGCATTCAAACAAGCAACACTCTCTTTCAAATCTGCCCTCACCTCTGCTAAACAGGCCTACTTCACAACCCTCGTATCTTCCCTATCCTACAACCCCAAACAGTTATTCAAAACTTTTAACTCCCTCCTCCGCCCACCACTGCCCCCTCCTACCTCCCTCATCTCTGCTGAGGACTTTGCCACACACTTCAAAAATAAGATTGACCAAACAAGGCAAGTCTTCATTGTTCAACCACCACAACCCCTTTGTATACCAGACCAATGCCCTAACCCCATAACCTCCTTCTCCAATATAACTGATGGGGAGCTTAATTGTCTTCTCTCCAAATCACACCTCACAACCTGTGCACTTGACCCCATCCCAACCCACCTCCTCCCCAACCTCACCACCACTATTATTCCATCCCTAACCCACCCCTTCAACCTATCACTAACTTCCGGTACCTTCCCTTCTGCTTTCAAGCATGCCACAATCACGCCTATCCTTAAAAAGCCAACCCTCGACCCAACCGCTATGTCCAGCTATCGCCCAATATCGCTGCTCCCATTCGCTTCCAAACTCCTGGAGCTGCATGTCCACGCTGAGCTTTCCTACCACTTCTCTTCTAACTTGCTCTTTGACACTCTACAATCTGGTTTCCGCCCCCATCACTCCACTGAGACAGCCCTGACCAAAATTACTAATGACCTACTTACAGCCAAAGCGTACGGACAATACTCTATACTCCTTCTTCTTGACCTGTCCTCTGCTTTTGACACAGTTGACCACTGCCTTCTACTACAGATTCTTTCCTCCTTTGGCGTCAAGGACCTCGCCCTATCCTGGATCTCCTCACACCTTTCCAACCGCACATTCAGCGTCTCCCACTCACACACTACCTCCTCGTCCCACCCTCTCTCCGTTGGAGTCCCCCAAGGCTCTGTTCTAGGACCCCTACTCTTCTCAATCTATACACTTGGCCTGGGGCAACTCATAAAGTCCCACGGATTCCAGTACCACCTTTACGCTGATGACACTCAGATCTACCTCTCTGGCCCAGACATCACCTCTCTGCTATCCAGAATCCCGGAGTGTCTATCAGCCATATCCTCCTTCTTCTCCTCCCGCTTCCTCAAACTCAATGTGGACAAATCTGAACTCATAATCTTTCCCCCATCCCACAGATCTTCCTTACCTGACCTATCTATCACAATTAACGACATCACGCTTTCCCCCGTACCAGAAGTCCGCTGCCTCGGAGTAACCCTTGACTCTGCCCTGTCCTTCAAACCGCACATCCAAGCTCTTTCTACATCCTGTCGCCTTCAGCTCAAAAATATTTCAAGAATCCGTCCTTTCCTCAACCCTCAATCTACTAAAATGATTGTGCACGCCCTCATCATCTCCCGCCTCGACTACTGCAACACCCTTTTCTCTGGCCTCCCTGCTAACTCCCTCGCACCTCTCCAGTCCATCCTTAACTCTGCTGCACGACTAATTCACCTCTCTCCTCGCTACTCCTCTGCTTCTCCCCTCTGCAAATCTCTTCATTGGCTCCCATTCCCTCAGCGTATCCAGTTCAAATTACTAATACTGACCTACAAGGCCATCTATAATCTGTCTCCTCCTTATATCTCTGAACTAATCTCCCGATATCTTCCCTCACGTCATCTCCGATCCTCCCAAGACCTCCTTCTCTCCTCCACACTTATTCGCTCCTCACCCAACCGCCTCCAAGACTTCTCCCGAATATCCCCCATCCTCTGGAATTCTTTGCCCCAACACTCCGACTATCAAACACATTCGGATCCTTCAGACGGAACCTGAAAACCCATCTCTTCAGGAAAGCCTACAGCCTGCAATGACCCTGCTACCTCCTCACCACTACAGGAGATATCGCCTCAACCAACACCGGAACTGCTGCAACCCCCCGACCTACTGTCTCCTGCCTCACAATCCTGTAGAATGTAAGCCCGAAAGGGCAGGGTCCTGTCACGCGGTCTTATGATATGTGTACGATGTCAGTAAACTATTCTTAAAAGAACAACACTCTATACAACATATAGATTAGCAACATCAGCATGTAAATATAGAATAGATTTACCTGACACGATATCCGTTGAACTCAGGGTTAATCTTGAGGACTTGATACACTGTCACAGGAAAGAGGAGGACCGGGGGTCTAACCTGACCCTAAACTGGGGTCCTAACTAATCCCTCACCTTGGAGGTACTGATAATGGTTCAGAGGTCCAAGTCTCCAGCCTTACCCTGTCTCCTATCAGTCCCTGAACCCTGTAATCAGTCCTAAGAAGGATTCTGATTACCACCAAAGGGATATGGGCTGATCTCTGCTAAATACACAGATTAGACATATAAGACAGACTGGAGAAAACACAGACTTGCATACACACTCAAACACAGAAGGAACATAAATGATCTGGGATATTAAACTCTAAGCAAGGTGAGCTTAAAACAACTAAGGAGCTCTTTAACTTAAGTCTATACAGATACAATCCTATCTGTGGTCTGCATGAAGAATTTCACTGGCAACTCCCAACACAGACAACCAGAGATTTAAAGGAAACCAATAACAAATAATTAATTGCAGCCGGGAGAAAACTGCACCCAGTCCCAGAACTGAGCACAGACAGAATTAACTCCCTAACTGCCAAACACAAAGAAACAGCAACTCAGCTGTGAGAAGTCAGAATGTGCAACCGCGACGATCTTCGTGGCGATGCACACATGACAGTACCCCCCCTTCTACGAGGGGCCTCCGGACCCTCAGGGCCAGGTTTGCCCGGGTGAGTTCTGTGGAAGGTCCGCACCAAACGATCTGCGTTAATGTCAGACGCAGGAACCCACGTCCTCTCCTCTGGACCATACCCCTTCCAATGCACCAAGTACTGAAGGGACCGGCGATTCAGACGTGAGTCAATGATCTTTGACACTTGAAACTCCAAGTTACCATTGACCACCACTGGAGGAGGAGGTAGAGGTGATGGTATGACTGGTGCCACGTACCTCTTAAGTAATGACTTGTGGAACACATTATGAATTTTAAACGTAGGAGGGAGGTCCAGACGAAATGCCACAGGATTAATTATGGAACTGATCCTGTACTGCCCGATGAATCTGGGGCCCAGCTTCCAGGAGGGAACTTTAAGTTTTATATTCCTGGTAGACAACCATACCAGATCGTTCACATTAAGATCTGGACCAGAAACTCTCCTCCTATCAGCCATACGTTTATAACGGTTCCCCATAGCACTCAGATTATTCAATACACCTCTCCACACTGAAGCAAGTGACGACGAGAAACGCTCCTCCTCAGGAACCCCAGAAGGGCCCCCCCCATTGAATGTACAAAACTGGGGATGAAAACCATATGCCCCAAAAAACGGGGACTTA
This sequence comes from Oophaga sylvatica, assembly GCA_033576555.1. Lineage (NCBI taxonomy): Eukaryota > Metazoa > Chordata > Amphibia > Anura > Dendrobatidae > Oophaga > Oophaga sylvatica. The sequence continues at coordinate 158,796,647 of JARQOD010000005.1, read as the reverse complement.
CCAGTGGACTCGCTCCGCCTGTTGTTAAGAGCGAACTCTGCCAGCGGCAAGAAAGAAGACCAGTCCTCCTGGTTCTCTGAGACAAAACACCGAAGATAAGTCTCTAGGCTTTGATTCAGACGCTCTGTCTGACCATTGGTCTGCGGATGAAAAGCCGAGGAAAATGACAATTGCATCCCCCGACGTAAACAAAATGCCCTCCAAAACTTGGACACAAACTGAGACCCCCTATCTGACACCACATCAGAAGGCAACCCATGAAGTCTCACAATCTCCCCAATGAACACCTGCGCCAGAGTTTTAGCATTAGGGAGGGCAGGAAGAGCAATGAAATGTGCCATCTTACTGAACCTGTCAACAACCACCAGTATGACAGTCTTCCCTGACGACTGAGGAAGGTCCGTGATGAAGTCCATAGACAAATGAGTCCATGGACGCTCCGGAAGTTTCAAGGGTAAGAGGGTACCAGACGGACGGGTATGAGGGGTCTTAAGCAGCACAAACCCCACAGGACGCGACAAAAGTTAAAACATCTTTATTAACGTTAGGCCACCAAAACCGGCGAGAAAGGAGATCTAAAGTAGCCTTACTCCCTGGATGTCCTGCTAAAGCAGAATTATGATGTGCCTCAATAACCTTTTGTCTCAACTGATTTGGGACAAACAGTCTCCCTGGAGGTCCTGCAGGGGCGTCCCCCTGAGCCTCTAACACCTCCTCCTCAAGCTCAGAACATACAGCCGACACTACCACCCCCTCCTGAAGGATAGGAATCGGGTCATCCATTTTCCCGGCCCCTGGGAAACTGCGAGACAAGGCATCCGCCTTAACATTCTTAGATCCAGGGCGATAAGTGACAACAAAATTAAACCTGGTAAAAAACAACGACCATCGAGCTTGTCTGGAATTCAGACGCTTAGCAGATTCCAAATACAGCAGGTTCTTGTGATCAGTAATGACGGTGACCGGGTGGACTGCCCCCTCCAAAAAGTGACGCCATTCTTCAAAAGCCAACTTAATGGCCAAAAGTTCCCTATTGCCGATATCATAATTCCTTTCGGCGGACGACAATTTTTTAGAAAAGAAAGCGCACGGATGCCATTTACCAGGGGACGGACCCTGGGACAATATTGCACCCACCCCTACGTCAGACGCATCCACCTCCACAACGAACGGCTGTGATGCATCTGGTTGGATGAGAACGGGTGCCGAAGCAAAACATTTTTTCAAAGAGGAAAAAGCTTGGCAAGCTTTGTCCGACCATTTAGAAAAATCCGTCCCTTTTCTTGTCATGTCAGTGAGAGGTTTGACAACAGATGAGAAATTACAAATAAATTTCCGGTAGTAGTTAGCAAACCCCAGAAAACGCTGCAGAGCCTTAAGATCCTCTGGCTGATCCCATTCAAGCACTGCTCTCACCTTTTCAGGGTCCATACGGAAACCGGAGGCTGACACCAAGAAACCCAAAAACTGAAGTTCCTGTACGGCGAATACACACTTTTCCAGTTTGGCGTATAGTTTATTGTCTCGCAAGATCTGCAACACCTGTCTCACATGCTCCTGGTGAGACACAAGATCTGGTGAGTAAATTAAAATGTCATCCAAATATACGACCACAAACAGCCCCACCAGATGACGAAAAATGTAATTAACAAAATGTTGGAATACTGCCGGTGCAGTAGTCAGACCAAAAGGCATGACAAGGTTCTCATAATGTCCCTCCGGCGTGTTAAACGCCGTTTTCCACTCATCCCCCTCTTTTATCCTAATCAGATTATACACCCCCCTGAGATCCAATTTAGAGAACCATTTGGCGCCAACAATTTGATTAAAGAGATCAGGAATCAGAGGGAGTGGATACGGATCTCGAACAGTAATCCGATTAAGTTCGCGGAAATCCAAGCAAGGGCGTAGGACTCCATCTTTTTTCTTCACAAAGAAGAACCTCGCGGCCACTGGGGAAGATGAAGGTCTAATATGCCCTTTGGCCAGACTTTCCGAAATATAATCTTTCATAGCCTGCCTCTCAGGACCAGAAAGGTTATATAACCTAGCTTTAGGTAACTTAGCATCAGGAAGAAAATTAATAGAGCAGTCATACACGCGATGAGGAGGCAACTCCTGACACCCCTCCTCAGAGAACACATCCCCAAAGTCCTCCAAAAAAGGAGGCAAAGTACTAGGCACGACCGCACTGATGACTGTGTTCATGCAGTTACTTTTGCAAAACTCCCCCCATTGGCTTATATCTCTGGACTGCCAATTAATCACAGGGTTATGTTTAACCAACCAAGGAAGTCCCAACACAATAGGAGTAGGTAGACCCTCCAACACATAACAAGAATAATAGTTCCCTATGTATTGCCCCTACCCGAAGGTCAATGTTATGAACCTCATGAACAAAGCTACCTTGGCCGAGAGGCCTGGCGTCAATGGAGAATATAGGGATCGGTTTGACCAATACACTCAGATGCATACCTTGAGCCTGAGCAAACTGAGCGTCAACCAGATTAGCCCCGGACCCACTATCAAGAAGAACAGAAAATCTCTCCACTCTCGTACCAACCACCACCTCCACTGGTACAAGGAACTGAGAAGAACTAGCGGACGAAATACATACTCCCAGGTTGTCGTCCACCACACAACCTGGGATTAACAGTTTTCCGGCGACTTTTTGCTCAACAAGGCACGGGATGAACATCCCCCAACAAAATGTCCCTCTTTCCCGCAGAAGAAACACCTTCTAGTCCTGCGGCGTACCGCCAATCCCCTCCTACGAAATTATGTCCCTCCCAACTGCATAGGCTCCTCCGAACAGACAAGGGGAACCTCAACATAAGGGACTTTAGTAGTAGGTGGAGTAACAACAGGGGGCGGAGTTACCTCGCACCTCTCCCGGAGCCGTCTATCAATACGGATAGCTAGGGCCATAGCAGCCTCCAGTGATGGAGGAGAATCATACTGAGCCAAAACGTCCTTTAATTTGTCAGAAAGCCCATGACAAAACTGGCTCCTAAGAGCTGGGTCATTCCACTGAGTATCTGTGGCCCATCTACGGAACTCAGAAGCAAATTCCTCCGCCGGACGATCTCCCTGCTGTATCTTACGTAATTTTGTCTCAGCAAGAGAGACCCGATCTGGGTCATCATATACCAAACCCAGGGCAGTAAAAAATCGATTTACTGACTGTAGAGCCGGGGATCCCGGAGGAAGGGAGAAGGCCCAGGATTGAGGGTCCCCTTGTAGGAGCGAGATAACAATTCCCACTCTCTGCTCTTCACTCCCTGATGATCGAGGCCGAAGCCGAAAATACAATTTACATGCTTCCCTGAAGGTAAAAAATTTGTCTCGCCCACCAGTGAACCTGTCCGGGAGAGCTACTTTAGGTTCAAATCTGGTTTGCTCCGAGGGAGACAAAACTTTGGACTTAATGTCCGTCAGCTCCATGGATAATCCCTGCAACTGCAGAGCCAGCTGGGCTACTGGATCCATGGCAACTGGGAATAATTTTATGGGCCAGTGAAAATGTCACGCGGTCTTATGATATGTGTACGATGTCAGTAAACTATTCTTAAAAGAACAACACTCTATACAACATATAGATTAGCAACATCAGCATGTAAATATAGAATAGATTTACCTGACACGATATCCGTTGAACTCAGGGTTAATCTTGAGGACTTGATACACTGTCACAGGAAAGAGGAGGACCGGGGTCTAACCTGACCCTAAACTGGGGTCCTAACTAATCCCTCACCTTGGAGGTACTGATAATGGTTCAGAGGTCCAAGTCTCCAGCCTAACCCTGTCTCCTATCAGTCCCTGAACCCTGTAATCAGTCCTAAGAAGGATTCTGATTACCACCAAAGGGATATGGGCTGATCTCTGCTAAATACACAGATTAGACATATAAGACAGACTGGAGAAAACACAGACTTGCATACACACTCAAACACAGAAGGAACATAAATGATCTGGGATATTAAACTCTAAGCAAGGTGAGCTTAAAACAACTAAGGAGCTCTTTAACTTAAGTCTATACAGATACAATCCTATCTGTGGTCTGCATGAAGAATTTCACTGGCAACTCCCAACACAGACAACCAGAGATTTAAAGGAAACCAATTAACAAATAATTAATTGCAGCCGGGAGAAAACTGCACCCAGTCCCAGAACTGAGCACAGACAGAATTAACTCCCTAACTGCCAAACACAAAGAAACAGCAACTCAGCTGTGAGAAGTCAGAATGTGCAACCGCGACGATCTTCGTGGCGATGCACACATGACAGGTCCTCTCCCCTCTGTATCAGTCTGTCATTGTTAGTTTGTTTACTGTAAGTGATACCTGTAATTTGTATGTAACCCCTTCTCATGTACAGCACCATGGAATCAATGGTGCTATAGAAATAAATAATAATAATAATAATAATAATAATAATAATTTGCTCCCTGTCCACATTTTCTGCTCAGGCTTTTGTTGATTCGGGAGCAGCTATTAACCTGATGGATTTTAATTTTGCTAAACGTTGTGGGTTTCCCTTGATACCCCTACGGAAGTCTATTCCCCTACTGGGGATTGATTCTACCCCTTTGGCTGAGAATAAACCCCAGTTCTCTACTCAGGTGATAATGAGGGTTGAACCTGATCATCAGGAGAGTTGCAAATTTTTGGTGCTGTATAATCTGCATGACATTATTGTACTAGGTTTCCCTTGGTTACAGTCTCATAATCCTGTTTTGGATTGGAAATCTGCGTCTGTAACCAGTTGGGGCTGCCAATGTGTAAATGCCAACACTCCTGTTTTTTCTGCCTCTCCCCAGGCTCAAGATGTTCCTGACTTTTCGACTGATTTTTCTGATGTGTTTAGCAAAAGTAAATCTGCATCCTTGCCCCCCCATAGGAGCTATGACTGCGCTATTGAATTAGTGCCTGGTAGTAAATTCCCTAAAGGTCGCCTTTTTAACTTGTCTGTACCTGAACATGATGCTATGCGGTCTTATATCAAGGAGTCATTGGAGAAGGGTCATATCAGACCATCCTCTTCACCCTTGGGTGCCGGTTTTTTCTTTGTGGCCAAAAAGGATGGTTCATTAAGGCCGTGTATTGATTATCGTCTCTTGAACAATATCACTGTGAAATATCAATATCCGTTACCCTTGATTTCTGACCTGTTTTCCAGGGTGAAAAGTGCTACTTGGTTTACCAAGCTTGACCTCAGGGGGGCGTATAACCTTATTCGCATTAAGCACGGGGATGAATGGAAGACGGCGTTTAATACCCCAGAGGGGCATTTTGAGTACCTAGTGATGCCCTTTGGGCTCACTAATGCTCCTTCCGTCTTCCAGTCCTTCATGAATGACATTTTCAGGGATTTTGTGGATAAATTTCTGATTGTTTATTTGGATGATATCTTGATTTTTTCCAATGACTGGGACTCTCATGTGAAACATGTTCGGACTGTGTTCCAGATTTTGAGAGAGAATGCTCTGTATGTGAAGGGATCAAAGTGTCTTTTTGGCGTATAGAGGATCTCATTTCTGGGATTCATTTTGTCTCCATCTGTTATTGAAATGGACCCGGTCAAGGTTCAGGCCATCTGTGATTGGGTCCAACCTACTTCATTAAAGGCTCTTTAGAGATTCTTGGGTTTTGCCAATTTTTATCGTAAATTTATTGGTAATTTCTCTGTTATTGTTAAACCATTGACTGATTTGACCAAAAAGGGTTCTGATGTGGTGAATTGGCCTCCTGAGGCAGTCTCTGCGTTTCAGGAACTTAAACAGAGATTCACTTCTGCTCCTGTTCTACGGCAGCCTGATGTTTCTCTGCCATTTCAGGTGGAGGTGGATGCCTCTGAAATTGGGGCAGGTGCCGTTTTGTCCCAAAGAGATCCTGAGACCTCTAAAAGTAACCCTTGTGCTTTTTTCTCTCGAAAATTTTCTCCAACTGAACGTAATTATGACGTGGGTAATCGGGAGTTATTGGCCATGAAGTGGGCTTTTGAAGAGTGGAGACATTGGCTGGAGGGAGCCAAACATCAGGTGGTGGTCCTCACGGACCATAAGAATCTGGTTTATCTGGAATCAGCCAAGCGACTTAATCCTAGACAGGCCAGGTGGGCCTTGTTTTTCATACGTTTTAATTTTGTGATTTCCTTTCTTCCGGGCACTAAGAATGTTAAGGCGGATGCCCTCTTGAGGAGTTTCGTTGCGGACTCTCCTGAGTTATCTGATTCTGCTGTTATTTTGAAAGAGGGTGTTGTTCTTTCCGCCATCTCGCCCAATTTGAGACTGGCTCTGGAAGGGTGTCAGGAGGATAAACCTGAGCGCTGCCCTGTTGGGAAATTGTTTGTCCCAGACCAGTGGAATAAGAGTGTGATGTCTGAGATTCATTGTTCCGCGTTGGCCGGTCATCCCGGAATTTTTGGTACCAGAGACTTGGTGAGTCAGTCCTTTTGGTGGCCTACTTTGTCTCATGACGTCAGGGAGTTTGTGCAGTCCTGTGGGACTTGCTCTCGCTCCAAGCCTTGCTCTCGCTCTAGTGGTTTGTTGATGCCATTGCCTGTGCCCAAGAGACCATGGACCCATATCTGTATGGATTTTATTTCTGACTCCCTGTTTCTCAGAGAATGACCGTTATCTGGGTGATTTGTGATAGGTTTTCCAAGATGATACATCTTGTGCCATTACCTAAGTTGCCTTCCTCCTCCAAATTTGTGCCTTTGTTCCTTCAGCACGTGGTTTGGTTACACGGCATTCCAGAGAACATTGTGTCTGACAGAGGAGTCCAGTTTGTTTCCAGATTTTGGAGGAATTTTTGATCTAAACTTGGTGTTCTATTGTCTTTCTCCTCTGCTTTTCAACCGCAGACCAATGGACAAACTGAGAGAACAAACCAGACATTGGAGACTTAACTGAGATGCTTTGTGTCTGCTGATCAAGATGATTGGGTCTCTTTTTTGCCTTTGGCTGAGTTGGTTCTTAATAATAGGGCAAGCTCTGCCACTTTGATGTCTCCATTTTTCTGCAATTTTGGGTTTCACCCTCGATTTTCTTCGGGACAGACGGAGGCTTCTGTCTGTCCAGATGTTGACTCTGTTGTGGAGCGTATGCAGCAGATTTGGGACCAGGTAGTGGAAAGGTTGTCCCTCTCTCAGGAGAAGGCCCAGCGGTTTGCCAACCGGCATAGGACTGATGGTCCTCGGTTTAAAGTGGGGGACTTGGTCTGGTTGTCCTCAAGAAATATCCCTATGAGAGTTGCATCTCCTAAGTTTAAGCCTAGGTCCATTGGACCTTATAAGATCATGGAGATTCTTAATCCTGTTTCCTTTCGTTTACTTCTTCCAGGGACATTTAAGATCCATAACGTGTTCCACAAGTCCTTATTGTAGAGGTTTGTCGAGCCAGTGGTTACTATGGCTGCGCCTCCTGACCCTGTTTTGGTTGAGGGCAATCTGGAGTATGTGGTTGAGAAAATATTGGATTCTCGTTTTTCTAGACGGAAACTCCAGTATTTGGTTAAGTGGAGAGGTTATGGTCAGGAGGACAATTCTTGGGTGTTTGCTTCAGACATCCATGCTAGGAGACTGATCCGTGCGTATCACAGAGCTCATCCTGACCGACCTGGTTGCACAAATGAGGGTTCGGTGACCCCTCCTCAAGGGGGGTACTGTTGTGGATGTTTTAGAAATAAATTCTGAGCAGAAGCTCCCTCTGGTGGTTACAAACAGTACTGAACCATTCAATGAGGATTGGCAATCAGGAATCACAGACTGGCTGGATATAAGGGAGGTTCTCCCCATCATGGTTGCCAGTGATCAATTGTTCTTGTCTCAACGTCGTTTCCTGGTTCACTTGGAAGCTTGCTGAGTCTTGCCTCTTCTCCTGCTCTCAGATAAGATATTTTCTGTTTTTTGTTTTTGTGCTTGCCATTTGCATATTTCTCTGTATTTCTGTGAGGTTGGCCAGGTTCCCCTCCCCGGGGGGCTTGGGCTCCTCTTGGTTCCTCTGGAGCCACTGTTGTTTGTTCATTTGCCTTTTCCAGTTTTTTCAGTGGCTGCGGCTTGGTTTTGTTACACCAGAGAACTAATTTGGGTGGTAGAGGTCGTGTGATCTCAGGTGTTTTTGCAATTAGTAGCGTTGGGTTTTTTTAGGGTTTTTTTTTGGATTGCAGTGAGTATCCTTCCTATCCCTTTCTGTCTAGGCAGATTGGGCCCCAGCGTTTGCTCATACTATTTTCTGTCTGTGTCTGTATTTCCTCTTGTCTAACCACCATTACATGTTTGGGGGCCTCCTATGTTCTTTGGGGATCTGCTCCGGAGCAGATAGCTTTCCTCTTTCTATCTTTAGGTGTAGTTAACCTCTCAGGCTGTGACGAGGCATCTAGGACCAACGTAGGAACGCTCCACGGCTGCCTTTAGTTGTGGTGGTTAGTCAGGGTTCTGCAGTCCAGTAGATTCCAACCTCTCTGGTGTATTGACGTTTTTGCCTGCTCTCCTCAGCTACCAAAACATAACAGCCACGCTATACTCCACACTGATTCCTGTAGTTCTTGACCAAGTTTTCACACAAGGCAGAAGGGAGTTTGGCCCACTTCTCCAGATCTTTCAGGTTTTGGGTCTGTTGCTGGGCATCATTGAGTTTCAGCTCCCTCCATTCCAGGACCTTGAAATGCTTCTTACGTAGCCACTCCTTAATTGCCCTGGCTGTGTGTTTTGGGTCATTGTCATGCTTGAAGACCCAGCTATGACCCATCTTCAATGCTTTTACTGATGGAATGAGATTGTTAGTCAAAATCTCACGATACATGACCCCATCCATCCTCCCTTCAATACGGTGAAGTCATCCTGTCCTCCTTGCAGAAAAGCACCCCCAAAGTTCGATGGTTCCCCCACCATGCTTCATGGTTGAGATGGTGTTCTTGGGATTGTACTCATCCTTTGCCTCCAAACGCAGCCAGTGGAGCTGATGCCAAAAAGTTCTATTTTGGTCCCATCTGACCAACGGACCTTCTCCCATGCCTCATCTGGATCATCCAGATGGTCATTGGTGAACTTTGCATGCGCTAGTATGAGCAGGGAGACCTTGCATGCCCTGCAAAATTGTAATCCATGATGGCATGATGGCATAGTGTGTTACTAACGGTAATGTTTGAGACTGGGTCCCAACTCTCTTCAGGTCATTGACCGGGTCCTCCTGTGTAGTTCTGGGCTGATTCCTGACCTTTCTCAGAATCACCCTTATCCCACATCTTGCACAAAGCCCCAAACTGATGAAGATTGACAGTCATCTTGTGTTTCTTCCATTTTCTAATAATTGTGCCAACAGTTGTTGCCTTCTCACCAAGCTGTTTGTCTATTGTCCTGTGCAGGTCTACAATTTTGTTCCTGGTGTTCTTAGACAGCTCTTTGATCTTAGCCATGGTGGAGAGGTTGGAGTGTGCTTGATTGAGTGTGTGGACAGGTGTCTTTTATACAGGTAAGTTCAAACAGTTGCAATTAATGCAGGTAATGAGTGCAGAGTAAGAGGCCTGAAAGAAAAACTAATATGTCTGTGAGAAACAGAATTCTAGTTGGTTGGTAGGGGATCAAATACTTATTTCATGCAATAAATGCAATTTAATTATTTTAAAAAAATCATACAATGTGATTTGCTGGTATTATTTTTAGATTCTGTCTCTCACAGTTGAAGTGTACCTAAGATAAAAATTTCATTTTTTGGGAGGGTATCAATATTCTTATGTTTTCTATAAACCTTTATAAAGCCATATAAGAAATCTTCTCTGTGTGTCTTAGGAGCTCAGCTATGTAATCCTTCTTCTCACTATCTTGTGTGTGTTGCCTCAAGACAACAAACTGCAGGTATAGCCTCTCTGGTGTGCCCTGTTTGCATTAGGCAAAAATTTAGCTAAGTCACGACTCTTATACAAATAGGGAGGATCTTTAGCCAACTATCAACTAAAAAAGAGAACTGATCAGCAAAATCCTGACTGTTTGGTTTTTGCAGGATTTCCACAAGTCTGACTACTTCAGGATCTTGCAGAGACTAGTGATGGGCAGGCTAGCTCTTTTTGGTGATCTGGTTAACTAAACTCCATTCAGCAAAATGAGCTGGCTGTATTGTATCCTAAATGGATCCGGAAACCCACATCTACTTTCAGCCAACCATTTAAATGAATGGGTGGACAGGCTATTTGCTCAGGTGGGCGACGTTTCAGCCGTGCACCATCATCATTTTAAGTCCAGTCAGAGCCATTTAGAAAATTTAGTGGCTCTCAATGGGGTGCCGACTACCATTATTCACAGCAGGTCTCAGATCAGTCACAAACGACTAGAGATGAGCGAGAATTAAAATGCTCGGATACTTTGCTTGTTACTCGAATGGAGTAAGTCCTAATGCTCTAGTGCTCATTCAAGTAACGAGTATAATGGGAGTCAATGGCAAATCCGAGCATTGTTTCGCCAGACCCTAAAGAGAGGTCTGTGGGGCAGTAAAACTGTTGAAATTGATGTAAAATGTGCTGAATGGAAGAACAGGATGGGGAAAATCCATAGAAGCATCTCTGGCTCTTAGATAGCTGCTGAGAACAATGGTGTCAAACATTTACTCCACTTTGATGAATGACAAAAAAACATTCAAAATCGGCAAGACATTTAAGTTTACAGGAAAAAATGTTTAGAAGCATTATTTCCTGTACAATGACTTATACATAAGGCAAAATTTAAAAATGATTTTAAAAAAATAATAATTTAGGCAAGCCAAAATTGAAATTTTTAGTAAAAAATTGGAAATTTCAGTTTACTTTATGAAGGAAGCAAGAACTGCCAAAAATGTGATGTAAGAGGGACTCGGATGCACACTGCATTAGACATAAAGGAGGGCCTCATACACATAAAGATTATGTACTAAGTGTAAAGCCTGAAAAAAATTACAAAATTACAAGCAGTGTCATCCATTCACCCTTTAAGGCACCAACTGTAGTGCCTCATTCAAATAGTATGAGCAAAGTATAGTTCTGGTACTCCTACACTCTTAAAACTTCTGCATAGTCTGCCAAAAATAATATAAGCAGGGTCATCCATGAAACTTTGAAGGGACCAACTGTAGTACCTCATTCAAATATTGTGAGCAAAGTATAGTTGTGACATTCCTACACTCATAAAAGCTCAGCACAGTGCAAAGTCTGCCTAAAATTACAAGCAGGGTCATCCATACACCCTTGATGGCAAAAACTGTATGACCTCATTAAAATATTAAGAAAGTGTACACCTGTAGTAAACCAATATTGGTTTTTATTTCAAACCAACAAAATTTCACACGAAGCAGGTTCTACAGTATACATGACAATAGTCAAATTTTTGACCAAAAATATTTTGTGAACTGTAACAGGCCAAGTGGTTTTTAAACATTTTAACCCACCGTAGATTTACACAAAGCACGTTAAGCTGTATGCATGAATCATTGAATCCATAAAAATTGTTCAAAGTTTTTTAAGAGTTAAATAAACTGGCGAAATGTAACAAGAATCGCATTACAGTATGTGGATGAATCATTGAAGCCATTAAAAGTTTTGGAAGGTTTTTTGTGACTTTAATATACTAGCAAAATGTAACAAGAACTCTGTTACAGTGTATGGATTAAACATTGAATCCACAAAAGTTTTTCAAGGTTCTTTTTTATTTTGACAACAAAATGTAACAGAGAACATGTAATAATGTATGGGTCAGTAACTGAATCAATAAAACAATTTTCAATATTTTTTTTAGTTTTATATAACACCAAAATCTAACAGCACGTAAAACTGTATGGATTAGTACACATGTGGTCGAAATTGTTGGTACCCCTTATTTAATGACAGAAAAACCCACAATGGTAACAGAAATAACTTGAATCTGACAAAAGTAATAGTAAATCAAAAATCTATAAAAATGAACAAATGAAAGTCAGACATTGATTTTCAACCATTCTTCCACAGAATTTAAAAAGTAAAACTCATGAAATAGGCCTGGACAGAAATGATGGTACTCTTGAAAATAATGTGACAAAAGGGACATGTTAAATCAAGGTGTGTCCACTAATTAGCATCACAGGTGTCTACAATATTGGAATCAGTGAGTGGGCCTGTATAGAGGGCTACAGATACTCACTGTGCTGTTTGGTGACTTGGTGTGTATCACACTCAACATGGACCAGAGGAAGCAAAGGAAAGAGATGGCTCAGGAGAATAGAAAGAAAATTATAGACAAACATGTTAAAGGTAAACGTTATAAGACCATCTCCAAGCAGCTTGATGTTCCTGTGACTACAGTTGCACATATTATTCAGAAATTTAAGATCCATGGGACTGTAACCAACCTCTCTGGACATGGCCGCAGGAGGAAAATTGATGGCAAATCAAAGAGACGAATGGTAACAAAAGAGCCCAGAAAAACTTCTAAACAGGTTAAAGGTGAACTTCAAGCTCAAGGAACATCATTGTCAGATCGCACCATCGGTTATTGTATGAGCCAAAGTGGACTTCATGGGAGATGACTAAGGAGGACACCATTGTTGAAAAAAATCATAAAAAAGCCAGACTGGAACTTGCCAAACTGCATGTTGACAAGCCACAAAGTTTCTCGGAGAATGTCCTATGGACAGATGAGACAAAAATGGAACTTTTTGGAAAGGCACATCAGGTCTATGTTCACTTACCGAAAAATGAAGCATATCAAGAAAGGAACACTGTCCCTACTGTGAAACACGGAGGAGGCTCTGTTATGTTCTCGGGCTGCATTGCTGCTTCTGGCACAGGGTGTCCAGAATCTGTGCAGGGTACAATGAAATCTCAAGACTATCAAGGGATTCTAGAGAGAAATGCACTGCCCAGTGTCAGAAAGCTTGGTCTCAGTCACAGGTCATGGATTTTGCAACAGGATAATGACCCAAAACACACAGCTAAAAACACCCAAGAATGGCTAAGAGGAAAACATAGGACTATCCTGAAGTGGCCTTCTATGAGCCCTGACCTAAATCCTATTGAGCATCTTTGGAAAGAGCTGAAACATTCCGTCTGGAAAAGGTAACCTTCAAACACAAGACAACTGGAGCAGTTTGTGCTTGAGGAGTGGGCCAAAATACCAGTCGAGAGGTGCAGAAGTCTCATTGACAGTTAGAGGAATCATTTGATTGCAGTGATTGCCTTAAAAGGTTGTGCAACAAAATATTAAGTTAAGGGTACCATCATTTCTGTCCAGGCCTATTTCATGAGTTTTTTTTTTTTAAATTCTATGGAAGCATGATTAAAAAGCAATGTCTGACTTTCATTTGTTCATTTTCATAGATTTTCGATTTATTATTACTTTTGTCAGATTCAAACTATTTCTGTCACCACTGTGGGTTTTTCTGTCATTAAACAAGGGGTACCAACAATTTTGACCACGTGTGTACAGTCATGGCCAAAAGTTTTGAGAATGACACAAATATTATATTTTCACATGATCTGCTGCCCTCTGGTTTTTATGTGTGTTTGACAGGTGTTTTTATCACAGACAGAAATATAATAATTGCAAACATATGAGTAACAAAAGCTTATATTGACAGTTAGAATGAGTTAATGCAGCAAGTCAATATTTGCAGTGTTGACCCTTCTTCTTCAGGACCTCTGCAATTCTCCCTGGCATGCTCTCAATCAACTTCTGGACCAAATCCTGACTGATAGCAGTCCATTCTTGCACAATCAATGCTTTCATTTTGTCAGAATTTTTAGGTTTTTGTTTGTCCACCCGTCTCTTGATGATTGACCACAAGTTCTCAATGGGATTAAGATCTGGGGAGTTTCCAGGCCATGGACCCAAAATCTCTATGTTTTGTTCCCTGAGCCATTTAGTTATCACCTTTGCTTTATGGCAAGGTGCTCCATCATGCTGGAAAAGGCATTGTTGATCGCCAAACTGCTCTTGGAGGGTTGGGAGAAGTTGCTCTTGGAGGACATTCTGGTACCATTCTTTATTCATGGCTGTGTTTTTAGGCAAGACTGTGAGAGAGCCGATTCCCTTGGCTGAGAAGCAAACCCACACATGAATGGTTTCAGGATGCTTAACAGTTGGCATGAGACAAGACTGGTGGTAGCGCTCACCTTGTCTTCTCCGAATGAGGCGTTTTCCTGATGTCCCAAACAATCGAAAAGGGGATTCATCAGAGAAAATAACTTTACCCCAGTCCTCAGCAGTCCACTGCCTGTACCTTTTGCAGAATATCAGTCTGTCCATGATGTTTTTTCTGGAGAAAAGTGGCTTCTTTGCTGCCCTCCTTGAGACCAGGCCTTGCTCCAAGAGTCTCCGCCTCACAGTGAGTGCAGATGCACTCACACCTGCCTGCTGCCATTCCTGAGCAAGCTCTGCACTGCTGGTAGCCCGATCCCGCAGCTGAAACACTTTTAAAAGACGGTCCTGGCGCTTGCTGGTCTTTCTTGGGCGCCCTGAAGCCTTTTTGGCAACAATGGAACCTCTCTCCTTGAAGTTCTTGATGATGCGATAGATTGTTGACTGAGGTGCAATCTTTCTAGCTGCGATACTCTTCCCTGTTAGGCCATTTTTGTGCATTGCAATGATGACTGCACGTGTTTCTTTAGAGATAACCATGGTTAACAGAAGAGAAACAATGATGCCAAGCACCAGCCTCCGTTTAAAGTGTCCAGTGGTGTCATTCTTACTTAATCATGACAGTTTGATCTCCAGCCATGTCCTCATCAACACCCACACCTGTGTTAATGGAGCAATCACTGATAATAGGTTAGCTGGTCCTTTTAAGGCAGGGCTGCAATGATGTTGAAATGTGTTTTGGGGGATAAAGTTCATTTTCTAGCCAAATATTGACTTTGCAAGTAATTGCTGTTAAGCTGATCACTCTTTATAACAATCTGGAGTATATGTAAATTGCCATTAGAAAAAGTGAAGCAGTAGACTTTGTAAAAATTAATATTTGTGTCATTCTCAAAACTTTTGGCCATGACTGTAATTGAATCCAGGCAAATTTCTTACTGCTTTTTTGTTGTGTTATATATATAGGCAGAATTGCTGATTGTTCACCATGTGACCACATTTAAAATTTTCTTCTTTTCTTTTTTTTCAGTGAATTATATGGTAAAATGAGTGGCGTCATTCAAAACTACAACTTACTCACAAAAGAAAACCTTCATACAACTGTATGTCAATGGAAAAATAAAAATGTTTTTGCTCTAGGAATGAAAATTGGCAGCTGGGAAAAAGGATTAAAGTACAAGTGATAATAATTTGTAATAATGAAAATTATTTATATTTTTATAGTGTTAACATATTCTGCAACACTTTACAATTCAGAGGGGACTTGTACAGACAATAAAGATATAACAGAAAAACATAATCCAACAGATACCAAGAAGAGTAAAGGTACTGCCACACTAAACGCTCCCGCTAGCGATCACGATAACGACGCATACTAATGCGATCGCTAGCGGGATCGTTTTAATATCGCTAGTAGTGCACTAATTTAGCAATGTCGTTAAGGACGCTATCGCGGTTAGCGATCTCCTTAACGACTTTGGAGGTACAAAAACACCGCACATCGCTAACAAAAAGGTGCCACACTCAGCAATATATACTCACCAGCGGGACGCCAACGATAAAAATAGGGTCCGGAACGATGAGAACGATGAACGAGATCACAGCAGGATCACAGCAGGGGCCACGTCGTTAGTACATGCCACACACAACAACGTCACTAACGAGATCGCTAAATAGTGACGTTTTTTAGCGATCTTGTTAGCGACGCTGTTTAGTGTGGCATACCCTTAAGGGTCCTGCTCACAACCTTACAATCTATGAGGAAATAGGGTGGGCACCAGTGGCGTTCCGTGAATAGTAGCAAACCAAGCAGCTGCTATGGGGCCCAGACAGGTGAGGGAGCCCACGACGGCCGCTGTGGTTTGGCAGCTGTGCTGTGCTGACACAGTACTATCTCCTTTAATTAAATATAAGCAACGGCTGCCGGACACTGTAAACCCCCTTGAAGGTCCCCTTTCCTTGTTGTTTCCTGGTCAGCAGTTGGCTTAAGTCTCTGGCTGCATTTGTATAAGAAAGCCAGCCTGGCAGCCAGAGAACAACACGTGCATCGCAGGAAGCAGAAAACATTCATAAGTTTCACTCAGGGAGAGGTACACAAGACGGTGAGCCCTGCTGGCTGGGTATGGGGTGGATTTTTTTTGTTGAATGTGTCCCCTCACTGTGCTGGCACTTTATATTTACAATGGCTAGCCTCTGGCTGCACTTTGCACCTTAGGGAGGGAGGGGGGCCTGACTGCAGGCACTGTGGAGGAGGGGGCTCTGCGTGCACTGCAGCCACCCTTCTGTACTCCTCACATTGCTTCTCCATTGGAGCTGGTTTCATGTGATTTAACCCCTGTACCACCAGGCAGGATGATGCTTCCTAGCTGTAGGTAAGACCATGTCCAGTCTATGTCCCACCACCAACTTCACTGTCAAGGTGTGCAACAATGCATGTCATGCAATACTAAAAATGTGCAATGCCCTGGAAATCATGGTGCAGCCAATAAATGTTACTAATTTATTCTGCTCCTTCACCCCAGAGGCATGCACCTGGGAGACAGCAATTACATGGGGCGTGCTGAGCTCATGAGGTGCCTGAGAGTGGAAGTTCTGCAGATGTTATGGAAGATATTGTGTGCGGCATTTCTGTGTCACCTTACCTCTGATAAAATGTGTCTTGTAGTTTGTACACATGTTGGAACTTTGCATAGCTTACATATTCCAATCATTTCATATACAAAGATATGACATCCGTCTACTTGTCTTATATGATGCCATGAATGATGGGCATTGCTTGTACCTGCTGTCAGATTAGGCACCACACTTCTTACATCGGAGCACACTATGCAGCATGTTCCGTCAGGCTAGGTTCACATTTATACGCCTGCAGACTTAATGCGTTGGACATACACATTAAAACGTATGCCATGCATCAACCTACAAATTTAAACAAGTACATTTGATACATATCGTACTTCCATCTTTGTCTCTATATGTTTTTTTACTTGAAAAGAATCATTTTTTTTCCATCTAGTTTTACTGGTGTCAACAGTCCCATCCCACTCCATTTTGGCATCAGTTCTGTGAGGAGGTGTCCAGAGGAATAAACTTTTTTTCACCCCACATTAAAAACGCGTACCTTTGGTCAATTATGTTTTTTTCCCACAATACAACGTGGTCAGGGCAAAACATAGTAAGAACATTTTTTTTTACACTACGTGTTGCCCATTATGGTTTGTGTATGCCTCCATATACGTCTGAATACCATTTTTTTTTGCAATTCAGACATATTTGTCCAGCAGACTGCACTGTATAAATGTGAGCCAAGCCTAAAGAAGTCCTTTTTGTCCAAGGAGGATAAAGCACATCATAAACACAAGTCCAAACTGTGTGTTGCTGCTTTGCAGTGTGTATTTTTGCCATGCTGATTTTACAGGTGAAAGGTATTTACTTTGAGCCTGTTTTTGGTTGTAATGATGAATGCTTCAGGATTATCAATGACCAAAGGGGCGGCAAATTTTTCAGCCGCCCCGGGCCCCACAAACAGTTGCTACGCCACTGCACACACAAGATGGTGAGCCTGGCTGGGGGTCGATTTTTTTTGTTAAATGTGTCCCCTCACTGTGCTGGCACTTTACATTTACAATGGCTCTGGCTGCACTTTGCACCTTAGGGAGAGGGGCCCGGCTGCACGCACTGTGGAGGGTGTAGGGGGCCCTGCATGCACTGCAGGTGCATACCTCCCAACCGTCCCGTATTGGCTGGGACAGTCCCGATTCTGACCCCCTCCTCCCACTGTCCCTGGCGGGACACTATGTGTCCCGCAGTGAGCTGAGCCGCCATGCCCCCATACACCCTATAGTTGCCTTCCAGCGCTGCACTTTAGCTTCTCACAGCAGAGCAATGACCTGCTGAGCTTTCCTACTCTGTGCACACAGGACCTGTGATGAGGTCACAGGAGGGGAGGAGTTGGGTGTCACAATGGCCAGGCTCCTCCGTGTGCAAGTCTGCTGTGCTGGTTGTCATGGTGCTGGCTGTCGCTGAGGGTAAGTTTATGTGAGGGGTCAGGAGGGATTTACAGTGTGGATGTAGCAGAGTCGTGTGTGTACGAGGTGTATGGA
>JARQOD010000005.1:158643465-158773465 GCA_033576555.1 Oophaga sylvatica | reverse complement strand
TCGAATAATATGTTCGAGTCCCTGTGGCTGTTAGACAGCTGCAACACATGCAGGGAAAGCTTAACAAACAAGCAATCCCCACATGTGTTTCGGCTATCTAATAGCCGCAAAACATCAGGCCGCAGGGACTCGAACATATTACTCGAGCACGCCCAAGATACTCGGATAACACCCTAGCATGCTCAGATAACAAATTATCCGAGCACTTTCGCTCTTCACTAAATATTAACTTATTATTTGTGCTTTTGACAATGCTCCTTTGAACTGTTCTCTCACATGATGTTCTATATTGTATATTACAAATAAGTTACACCGCATTGTGGTACCTTTGCAGAATTTTGACAGTGAGAAGAGTGCTGTCTAGACATGATTGTGTCTCGTAAAATTTCAATTTGCCAAATCCCACTAATTTTTTTTCCAAAGTTATTCTCTGCAAATTGAATATCCCTTATTATGGTCTGGGATCTCATTACACCCATGAGCATAATAAACATGCAATGTAAAAAAGAAAAACTATACTCACCAGTCACAAGTCCAGCCTCTCTGCTGCTCATTGCCTGCATTTTGTTTCTCAAATCCACCTCTTCTTTCCCACGTCATAAGTCACATCTCCTAGCTTGTTCACTCAAGGCTGGGATATCCAGCCACAACAAGGCCTCAAAGGACACTGCACGTCACACACCATAATGTCACAGATGTGCATTGTGCAGTAAACTTTGCAGTCTGATCACAACTAGATATACTTACTTAGAATAAACAGATCAGAGCGACAACAGCAAAAAGAAGAGGCCCTGAGGAAAATACAGCAAGAAATAAACAGCACTTGCCACCATCGGTCCTCCTCTATCCACTGTCACATCTTCAATCTATTCACTCTAGGCCTGAACTTCCAGCAGCCACCAGGCCTTAGTGGTCACTGCTTGTCGCAAGTCCATATCATGACATGCAATGCACAGTGACCTCATAGTCCTGGTTGTGGATGGACAGTCTGGACTAGAAAGAAGAGGCCAGGAGATGAAGCTTGAGATTGGGGAATAAAGAGGCAGCTCTGAGGAAAAGATGGCGACCAGCGAGCAGAGGAGGGGCCGGAAAGGTGATTGGTGATGTGAATATAAGTTTGGAGATTTTTTAAGCTTTTGCAGGCAGCCATTTTGCTGAATCTATGCAAACTGAATTTACAAAAATTTGTATTTTCAAAAATTTGAGTAAAATTCAATCTCACTCAAATAAACTTTCTTATTTCTAGTGTTGGATAATAAATAATAATGATTCTAGCGTTCCTTAAAAATACATGGCATTGTAGAGAAAAAATATAGTTTGACCAGCTGGCTGGAGACTATAGAGAGAGACCTGACTAGTCCAGCCACATACATGGGAAACACCTACAATCAACCAAAGCAAGGAGTGGACAAGCCTGCCTGTGGCTAAGAAATACTAGTCAGGACTTCCCTATAATCCCCGGCCAAGAATTTTTATACAACCCAGCTGTGATTCATGCTGCATGTTGTTCAGGCAACATGAATCTAGTGATAGTTTATCTTTAAAGTGTCATTATTAATTTCACAAGGTCAGAGTGGGGGCATCACAACACAGAACTAGACCTTAATCAGAGGACAGTAAAACATTTATACTCCTTATCTATGAACTGTTCCAATATTTATGGCCACAACTGTTTATCATTCTCCCATAATGGTAATTCTTCTTCACGTCACTTGTCTTATCTATTGCATTATTTGTTTGCTGTGTTGTGTATAAATATGTGACTCTTCAGATTTTTGCATTATTCTATGCCTGATGAAGAGACCCGAGTAGTCTCGAAAGCTTGCAATTTGTTACCATCTTTTCAGTTAGCCATTAAAAGGTATCAACCACTGAGGACTCTCAAGTCTAAATATTTTTCTATGAAATTGAAGGCATGCAAATGTACATGCAAGTCTAAGGACACGATACTATAGCTTCATTACAAGTCAGTCATTGTTTGAAGCTTTAATAGCCATGTGTGCCAAAATTTTATTCTGAGTATTTGGATGAATGTAAGGAGGTGGCGGGGACCCTCATGTACTTTCTCTCTCCTGAACTCTATTCACCTGTGTCACATGCGGCACCCTAATATTTTATTAATGTTTTACTGTTGTGTGTACTGTAATGCAGATGTGTTTGTCATGTATTGTGCATAGACTTAGGGATAGAAGAGGAAATAGTGTAGGACTATAGGGGGATTAGAATAGAGGGGGGCACATTAAAGATAGAGCATGGGATAGATGTGAGAGTAGTAAGGTATTGGCAGCATAGGAGTTAAGCAGATGGGATGGGCACAGTGCAGAGAGCAGTGAGATATAGGACAGATACTTCCTGGTTCTGTCAGACACCTAGGCAGTCTGCCCAAGGGCAGGACGCATACAGTGAGTTACAGGCTGTGGGGGATAAGTCTGCGGATGATAGTAAGGGGCCCCTGGCTGAAGAACAGTGTAAATGGGCACCAGCTTAAAGGAATCAGGAAGGATTCGGGGTCTAAGACCGGGGCGGGAGCAGCTGAGATGTCGTTCCCAGCACCTTTCCCTATTGCAACCGGACAAGGAACTGACAGAGAGCTGGTAACGCTGAAGGTACAGATGAGACACGGACTGTCCAAAGGGACTGCCCATATGGCAGAGGAAGGGAAATTGCAAGAAATGTTGCCCTGTGTGAACTGTGCTGCTGATGTGATGGATGCCTTACTGTTTAGTAAAGTTGAACTGTTGGAAAAGAACTGTGACTCTGTGGTGTTTCCTAGAACCTGGAAGCCAGAAGCTGGAGAAACAGAGATAACCAACTGTATAGCAGTACTAGGACTTCATTTATCTTTTCATGTACAAGATGCCGGCGTGCTCACTGACTGTTGCTTAGTAAACTCTCCCACGACTACCACCTCGTGCCACCTTGTTACATGAAAACTGAATTTAAAAGAATTCAAAAGTATTGCATAAATGTAAGCTTTAAGTAATTGCTGATAGTGATAATCCAAACTTTTGTAAAAAAAAAAAAAACTTTGAAACAATTTACAACAAATACCGGAATCTCAACCCATTTTTGTATAAGCTTTGAGGTGTACACAGTATTTTTTGGAAACAAAATTCATGATTCTAAGTCAGATTTATGTTCTGAACATGCCATATTTTTATTTCTATAAAAACACAGCTTACTCCTCTGCTAGCCCTTACCGTTTCCATATTAATTTATTATTATTAGGTAAATGTATATGCAAATGTATTTAAAGTCTCAAATATGCATTCATTGAGTTTGTCAGAATCCACAATCTCTATCTAGATAGATAATAGATAGATAGATATGATTAGATAGATAGATAGATAGATAGGTAAATAGATATAAATATACATTTATGTATTTCTAAAACTTGTAGATTGAAAATTGCTGCCCATGGACCAAAGAAGGTGCTTGTTCCCTTTGGATGCATGTCGGATAGACAATTAAAGAGACCCCAGAATGACATATCTCTTCTCGCCAACATAATTAAGGTGTATTATTTGTCAGCGAGGTCAACGGTGAACAAATGTCCTGGCAAACTGAGACTGAAAGACAGGAAGGAGCAGATAATGAAATTCAGGGATGACAAATGGCTTTCAGCCTGACACCATGGCATCTGACAGAAAAAGACACCCAAGCAAGCAGTGTGTGACTTTTACTTATCTATGGGAACACAAAGCATGTTCTTCAATGTTTATATTTGAATAAAGAATGTATTTTCTTTATGGAGGAGATATTCAGCAGATAAAGAACTGTGCAAGAAATATTTAAATCAAGAAAGGAACAAAACTAACTACAGAACTTGTCTGGTTCGGTAAACAATATTTGGTAAAACAAAATTTAGAAAAGCAGGTTTCCCCGAAGCAGCATGCAGTAATTAAATGTAAAGAAATAAGTTATTTGTCCAATGCTGGATTGTTCTCACCTACTATGAAATCTTGACATTCCCTTTACAACCAAGCAGCAGATACTTGACATTGAGTCAAAAAAATTAAAAACATTACCTCAAAGACAAGAAAGGCAGAAAGTTTCTAAATTAAGTGATAATACTCATGACAGGTCTTGTATAAAAAAAGGTTAAGTATTAAGTCACGTTTAGCCTACATTGTATAACCCACTGTAGGTGTGATGCTAGTCACTACTCATGGACTAGCCATGAGACAGAGTGGTCAAGAGGTCCAAGGTCAAAAGCCAGGAAGGTACATCATAAACAGAAGGAAGAGACAAAGGTGTAGTCAGGTAATGTTTTGAGGTCAGACTACCAAGAGGATCAGAGTAGAAGGGTTAAACAAACGTATGGTCAGAACGAGGTCCAAGGTCAGGCAATGAAAAATCTACCAAGAGAACGCAAGGCACAGAGAGAAAAAACACACAGTAGCTGAATGTACATCTGGCAGAGGTCTGGGGGTAACAGCCCAGTTAAGTAGCCTGGCAATCACTTGACACAATGAACATCTGGAGACAGCCAGCACCTCCAAAGTCTCAGATTGGATGGCTCAGCTTTCAAACAACACACTGACAGCCAGGGCCGGCTCCAGGTTTTTATGGGCCCCAGGCGAAAGAGTCTCAGTGTGCCCCTTTAACACAGACCACGATTCATGATGCACAGATACTGCAGAGAAATATGGGTATAGTACAATGCCAAACACTTCTCTTCTTCCATTACATGACTGATATCTATTGTAAATTGTACAATAGCTCAAAAACCGCCAAATCCTCACAGCGCACAGTACAGACTGGACAGTACTGTCCTCCATACAATATTATGGGCACCACATAGTCTCCCCCTCATCACCCATATAATACCCCATGCAGGATGTCACCCCTCATTGCCCATATAATGCTCCATACAGAATACTGGACCCAGTATAATGCTCCATACAGAATACTGGACCACATTAATTGTTCCATACAGGATACTGGTCCCCATATAATACTCCATACAAAATATGGAGCTCTTCTCTGCACTGTGCTGCGTTCTGCACTGTTACAGCTCAGGAAAGGGTGCTGTGGAAAGACTCCCCATTATCATCATCATTGTCTCCCCATCATCATTATCATCATTGCCTCCCCATCATCATCATCATTTCCTCCCCATCATCATCATCATCATCGTTACCTCCCCATCATCATCATCATTGCCTCCCCATTATCATTGCCTCCCCATCATCATCATCATCTTTGCCTCCCCATCATCATTGCCTCCCTATCATCATCATCATCATTGCCTCCCCATCATCATCATCATCATCATCATGCCTCCCCATCATTATCATCATCATTGCCTCCCCATCATCATCATCATCATTGCCTCCCCATCATCATCATCATCATTGTCTCCCCATCATCATCATCATCATTGCCTCCCCATCATCATCATTATCATTGCCTCCCCATCATCATCATCATCATTGCCTCCCCATCATATATCATCATCATTGCCTCCCCATCATCATCATCATCATTGCCTCCCCATCATCATCATCATCATTGCTCCCCATCATCATCATCATCATTGCCTCCCCATCATATCTCATCATCATCATCATTCACTCACTCATCTCCCATCATCATCATCATCATTGCCTCCCCATCATCATCATCATCATTGCCTCCTCACCCCATCATCATGCCTCCCCACCACATCACACATCATTGCTCCCACACACATCATCATGCCCCATCAATCATCATCATCTCTCACCCCATCACGCCCCCCACCACATCACACATACAGCACACACACAGACGCACCTCACTTCACAACACACACAAACACCCCATAACCACATCACACAGCCCCGACACATACACCTCACATCTCACCTGTCCGACGTCCACGCTCTCTCTGCCACAGCCGGCCGCTGAATGATGACATCATTCAGCGGCGGTGCTGTGAGAAGAAGCGCAGGCACCCTGCAGGCACCCCCTGGAGCCCGGAGCTGCGGCAGCGGTGGCACGGGGAGAGGTAAGTATTGCGCCGGCTGCTGCCGGGGCCCTGAGCAAGCGGGGGGCCCAGTGGCGGCACTGGTACCGCTCTCATCCGCTAACGGGCGCCGGGGTGCCCGACGGCGAGTGGGCCCCCCCGCCTGCTCAGGGCCCCGGCACTTGCCAGGTATGCCGGGTGCTGACGCCGGCCCTGCTGACAGCTCAGCACACCACTGCACCAGCCTGGATAACTGAGCTGTCAATCAAGTACTGACAGCTTCAGCATGCCCCTGTACCGGATTTGACGGTTGAACTGTCAGTAACTGCATCCCAGACACACTGAGGGGTGGCTATTCAGTCTAATTTTTGGCGTAAAATAACTTCCCATGGGGAAGAGTTGCAATTAACGTAGGTTATGGTACATGTGGCCATGTAACTCAAGGCTTACACATTAAAGAGGTTGTCCACTACTCGAACAACCCCATCTCAATCACCATGTTCCCCCTTAAAAAATAATGTCACCTATACTCACATCCAGCGTGGGCTCCATTCCATTGGTGTTGGTGCTGGATTTCCTTGCGCTCATGTGACATTGCTATCTCACGTGATCCCTGAAGCCAATCAGTGGCTGCTACGCTCTCCCATCCTTTGGATAAATTAGACATTCGTATATAGTGAGCGAGCCGCCACAGGTCTGACTTCCTCCAGATATCAACTACATGTGAAATAGGGGAAAACAAAGTGGCCACTGATTGGCTGCAGGGATTGGGTTGCATAGCAATGTCACATGAGCCCTGGGAGAGCTGGCGCCAACACCGCTGGAATGGCTCCTGCACCAGAGGTGAGTATAGATGTTATTATTTTATAAAGGAGATACATGGTGTTAAGAAGTGGTTACCGAGTACTGGACAATCCCTTTCATCTAGGAACCTATGCATACAATATACTAATGTATAGCGTTCACTCATAGAACATACAAAATATTTTATCCAGCTGCTTTACCCAATGCTGGCTCCTTTAATTCCCAAAATAGGAGCACTTGTTGTAATTATATATGTCATTCTCATTTGTTCGAGAATTAACCAACAGCAGGCAAATAATTGTCCACTTTACAAATGATACACAATTCTAGAGATCTGTGCTTAGCAGTTCATTAAATCACACTGAGTTGACTAATCTTTTGTTGAATTTATCAGGCACAAAAATGCTCAAGATTTTTTTTTTCTTTCTCATACAAACCTGCACATTGCGGTGCCTGTATATCACCTCGTCATTATCATAAAGGTGCAATTTGCATAGTCTGATCCTGTTTTCTTGCTTTACATCAGTCACTGGAAAAAACTGCCACCACAGGCCATCATTAACCTTCCAAATCTGCCTCAAAACAAATAGTACAAGAGCTCACTAATTTGAAGATCAAAAAGCCACTTGTCCATTATATAATTGGAATGAAAGGCAAAATGTAGCAGTTCTGAAGAGCACAGTAATTACTAGCTGTTAATTGCTCTCTTGTGGTGGCTCACTTTTAATTAAAAAGAACAGCTCGTTGCAGGCCGATAAGCAGTAGCGGAGACCACTGGTTTAATCAACAAAGCAAAAAAAATGATTCTGCCGCAGCCAACACCAGCTTGAGAAATCTTCAGATGTCCAATTGAGATTAAAAACTGTCTGTTTAGTGCAGTCAGATTTTATTTTAACCAAGGAAATGACTATTTGAAGTCTTCCAAAGTGAGTGTCCCCATCACATCCCTGCTGGTGCAGTTGGGACTAATCACTGGCTTGTGGTTGTGATCATTCAAGTAAAGAAATTTAGCTACTTTCCTCTTGACTTCATCATTCTTGGGTAATTGGCCTGTCTGAGGTGAGCACTTCTTTTTTTTATTATTTAGGAGTGCTTTAAAGTGTGGAAGGGCCACAGACTGTGCACTTAATTAATGTTCATATTTCATGCAGTCAACATGAATTTCATTATGGAACAAACTAATTCTTCCTATGTTCATATCCACTGACATATTCTAGAGTCACTGCTGCCTACTATCAAGATGTACTGTGTGTATTACAATCATGCTATTGTTGTCTGACTCACAATTTTGCTGAATCAACAAGATAATAAAACAACCAGAGAGAATATATTATAACCGTTTATAAGACTTGGCAACCAATAAAGTGTGTAAGAATAAGTTATTTTCACTGTATTTTTAAGTTCAACTCAGTACCTCCTCCAATTGCTGCTGTTCCTCTGATTCTGGAAGAGTTTTTCTTTTTCTTCTGTTCCCCTGCATTCCAAACTTATGCCCCTTGGAAATTATTGGGCAAATTTTCCCTTTAGTACTTCTTTGAAAAAAATGTGGTAAATGCCAGGTTGGTTGAAGGGAGGATTTGCATCATTATTACTGGGGGATGGCAAAATTTGGAATGAAGAGGACAGAATATAGAAGAAAAACTGTTCAAAAATCAGTGGAGTAGCACCTATTGGAGGAGGTACTCAGTTTAAATAAAAAATTCCAATAAAAGGTTCCTCTTTAACTAAAAATTCAGTGTCCCCCAATCAATTGCTTGTCATTACCCTTGTCTGCTTGACACACGACAGCAGTTTGTGAAACAGCCGGCTGATAGTTTATTTCAATAGCTGAGCCAGCACCCATCTGTAATGGTGCTGAATAAACAGAGAAGAGGGCTCGCTTTAAGAATACCTATCATTTATATATTGTATTCTTTAAAGAGAACCTCTCATGAACCTGTCAAAACGCTTTAAAGCATTCTAAAGTTGCCCAGCGCCTGCACTGAAATCCCCGCTATTGGGAGGAAATTAACTTTATTCTTCCCAGCAGCCTTCAGCTTTTAGTCATTGGGGTGCATTTGACGCAGCTTCAGTCAATGCCCCAGTCAGTGTAACCACGCCCCAGTACTGACTGACAGCCGGCTCAGCATTAAAGTCAGCTGTCAGTGCCAGGGAGAGGTTACAGCTGCCACCCACTGTGCACTGAGTGGTGACTGGATCCTCGCCGGCCGCACCCCTATGACTGAAAGCTGTAGGCTGGGTGGAGGAATAAAGTTAATTTCCTCCCCAGTGTCGGGGCTCTCAGTATAGTGGCCATGTAAGGGGATGAAGTATTATGTTCCCTTTGCTTGTCACCCTTAATAGGTTCTGATATTGCTTGTTTCATTATGATGTGTACAGTACAGACCAAAAGTTTGGACACACCTTCTCATTCAACGATTTTTCTGTATTTTCATGACTGTGAAAATTGTAGAATCACACTGAAGGCATCAAAACTATGAATTAACACATGTAGAATTATACATTACACTTTGCAAAAAAGTGTGAAACAACTGAAAATATGTCTTATATTCTAGGTTCTTCAAAGTAGCCACCTTTTGCTTTGATTACTGCTTTGCACGCAGAAAAGGTGAACGGATGGACTCTACATGCCTGGTTCCCACCGTGAAGCATGGAGGAGGTGGTGTGATGGTGTGGGGGTGCTTTGCTGGTAACACTGTTGGGGATTTATTAAAAACTGAAGGCATACTGAACCAGCATGGCTACCACAGCATCTTATTCCATCCGGTTTGCATTTAGTTGGACCATCATTTATTTTTCAACAGGACAATGACCCCAAACACACCTCCAGGCTGTGTAAGGGCTATTTGACCAAGAAGGAGAGTGCTGGGGTACTGCGCCAGATGACCTTGCCTCCACAGTCACCAGACCTGAACCCAATCGAGATGGTTTGGGGTGAGCTGGACCGCTCACCGCTTCAATTTTGAATACTCCCCAACAGTGTCACCAGCAAAGCACCCCCACACCATCACACCACCTCCTCCATGCTTCACGGTGGGAACCAGGCATGTAGAGTCCATCCGTTCACCTTTTCTGCGTGCAAAGCAGTAATCAAAGCAAAAGGTGGCTACTTTGAAGATCCTAGAATATAAGACATATTTTCAGTTGTTTCACACTTTTTTGTAAAGTGTAATGTATAATTCCACATGTGTTAATTCATAGTTTTGATGCCTTCAGTGTGATTCTACAATTTTCATAGTCATGAAAATACAGAAAAATCATTGAATGAGAAGGTGTGTCCAAACTTTTGGTCTGTACTGTATATGTTATAATAGAGTGGTACTGCTACGTGAATACATGTATTACCGCCTACTGATAATGGTACTGCTACACTTTTAGCATATTAGTGTTTCTTGTAAATATGCATTTTGTGTGTTTTAGTAAAGTATGTTTTATTTGCACTAGTATTAGGGAAAGTGTAGTTCACCTGTTGGCCACTAGATGGGGGGCATTTTAGTGCACATATTTTCTAGATAGAACATAAAGTAAGGACATGGTTAATTGTAGGAGGGGATGCTGAGTGGTAAGCAAGTGTAAGGAATAGATTCTAGTCAGAGGGCGAGGGATGCCCAAAGGGTCCACAAGGGCTATAGGCCCAGACGCCTCAGCAGTCACGTAACTTGAAGTGAAGTGAACCTCGGTCATTCACATCATTAGAAGAGTTCAGCAACGGGCCACTGCAGTAGAGAAGATAAGAATGTGGCAACTAATTGTTTGGGCAGAAACCCTTAGAACCGGGGCGAAATGGCCAAGGGACCCCACAGATACAGTGAGTACAGACAGAAAAGATGTGGTGCAAAAGCAGAAGACAGAGCAGAAGGGCAGTACTCTCTTTCAATGGTTTCTCACTCCAGGAGTTAATGATCTTGGGTCTGGGGTGAAACAGACCGAGGGATGTATTTCCGTAGCAGAGCCGTGCCGAGAGAATGCTGAGGAACCGTCAGGGATGGTCAGACCCAGGCACGCACATTGTGAACATGAGAATAACACAGGGAAAGAAAGGGAATAATGTTTTGTGAAGCCGTTGTAAAAGATGTGAAGCTTATGAATGTGCTGTGCATTGAAACTAGTAAAGATGTTCTTGTTGAAGTTGAAATAGACTGTGTCTCAGTTTGTGCTAATTTACCTGGAGAGCGTCTCCTACAGCATAAAGAGGAACCAGAAGGAGCTGGACCTGAAGACACAGTGATGCTGACTAATGGTGAATATGTTTCTGTAAGGGAAGGCCAGGACACAAAAGCCCCGGTGTTCTCAGACACGACTACTGCCCTGGCCGACTCTCACAGCCACACAGCTTCAGAACCCTATTAACCTGCAGATTAACCCCATATCTGCAGTTTAATAGTGTTTTATTTACATGACAGGTTCCCTTTATGTAGAAGACATTACCAGTCTATCCACCTTCTATTTTCTAATTCTTTCTAACTTATTATATATAGCTAAGCAAAAAGTAAGAGCCAACTGTATGGGAGTTTGACTGCAAAATGGGACTACACAAGGTTTGTTAGTAGTCTGTTACCATGGAGACACACAACTGTATAAAAGCCTTAGATACAAAAAGTTAGATTTTCAATCACACCTATGTGCAGGTTTTTTTCTTTTAAATTAAATGAAGCAATACAAAATAATATTTGATTTTAATATTTATATCAATGTTAGTGTAAATACATGATATATTCCTACCATCAAGCAAGCAATAATCTAGCAATTGTAAAGTATAATAAATACTAATTCATTTTATTGTATGGAAGCATAATCATGATAATAGAAAATGCCTTATTAAAACACATAACGTAATTGTCATGGGACACATCCATTATCCTCACTGATGTTTCAATTAAGACTTGTAAAATACAAATATATAAAGCCCCGAGCATCTATGTAATATGAAATACTAGATCAGTGTCAGTTCTGCTGACACAGTAAGAAAGGCAGATGTATCTTCACAGAGAAAACATTACACACATTAAAAGCCACAAGCATTGCCCTAGGCCATTGTCCCCATGTGCCCTGAATTAGTTATTGTTCACACATTATCCCACCAGAGCAAATTCACTCGTTCCGTTTATGCAGCAATGGTACTAAATTACTAATTAATGGAAAAAAATGTTGAGGAAAATTTGATTGCTTACTTCACTACTCAGCTATGTATTTGATCAATAGAGCAGAAATTGACTATTGTACAATGGCAAAAATGTTAATAAATGATAGACATAGATGATAGATAGATAGATAGATAGAATAGATAGATAGATAGATAGATAGATAGATAGATAGATAGATAGATTAGAAATAAGTATAGAAAATAGATTAATAGATATGATAGATAGATAGATAGATAGATAGATGATGAGATAGATAGATAGATAGATAGATAGATAGATAGATATGATAGATAGATAGATAGATAGATAGATAGATAGATAGATAGATAGATAGATAGATAGAAGATAGTATAGATAGATAGATAATGATAGATAGATAGATAGATTAGATAATATAGATGATAGATAGATAGATAGATAGATAGATAGATAGATAATAGATAATAATAATAGATAGTAGATAGATAGATAGATAGATAGATAGATAGATAGATAGATAGATAGATAGATAGATAGATAGATAGATAGATAGATAGATAGATAGATAGATAGATAATAATAGATAGATAGATAATAGATATAATAGATATATAATAGATAGATAGAGGATAGGTAGATAGATGATAAATAGATAGATAGATAGATAAATAATAGATATATAGATGATAGATAGATAGATAGATAGATAGATAGATAGATAGATTAGATAGATAGATAATAGATAGATAGATAATAGATATATAATAGATAGATAGAGGATAGGTAGATAGATGATAAATAGATAGATAGATAGATTAAATAATAGATATATAGATGATAGATAGATAGATAGATAGATAGATAGATAGATAGATAGATAGATAGATAGATAGATAGATACCATGTACAACAGTCTAATGTATGGCATATAAAGGTGCATTTAGATTGGGCGACCTGCTGCATTAAATGATCGACAATTGGATTCATGGAAGCTTACTGGTGCACATTTGATACCCCATTCATAAAGGCCAACCGCACTTCCATTGGTACAGAACGATCATTAACACAATTATTCTGGGCACGTAGACTGTTATTGTTCTCAGCAGCACATGACATGTTTACACCGGACGATGGGCTGTCGACATCAATGACTTTTAAGCATGCTTAGAAATCATTTCATCTGACGGATGAACATTTTGCTCTTTTATAGGTTGATCGGCAGCCTGTTAAGACTGCGTGATTATTAGGAAAAATGCATTCCAGGAAACTCTCATTCCCAATAACCAGCTTATGTAGATGCACCCTAACTATTACTTTATCATTTCTGGCCTCTGAAATCAAAATCATTTAGTTAATAAATTTAAACTACCTAATTTATTACTCCACAACATCAGGGGGAAGGGTGAGAGCATGATCATGATGCACTGATCATTCCAAAATTGTAGGGTTTGGCTACCTTTCATCTAAGTCTGAAATAGCATGCAAAGGTACATCAGCTATTATTATAATAGCAAAATAAGAGGAAATTTCCAGAAAATACATTTCGCCAATGGTATTTGGAGAACATAAAGTAAAGATGGACAGGTTTTGCTGAATTGTATACATACAAGTGCTTCTCAATAAAATAGAATTTCATCAAAAATTTAATTTACTTCAGTTCTTCAATACAAAAAGTGAAACTTATATATTATACAGAGTCATTAGAAACAGAGTGATCTATTTCAAGAGTTTATTTCTGTTAATGTTGATGATTATGGCTTAGAGCCAATGAA
The DNA here is from genome assembly GCA_033576555.1 of Oophaga sylvatica. Classification (NCBI taxonomy): domain Eukaryota; kingdom Metazoa; phylum Chordata; class Amphibia; order Anura; family Dendrobatidae; genus Oophaga; species Oophaga sylvatica. Next base: position 158,759,816 of record JARQOD010000005.1, on the reverse strand, counting down.
AGCTCAAAAGTCATTATCTCAGAAATTAGAATACTTTATAATGCGAGCTTGAAAAAATTATTTTAAAATCCGAAATGTTGGCCTACAGAAATATAAGTTCAGTAAATGCACTCAATACTTGATCGTGGCTCCTTTTTGCATCAATGCGGCATGGCATGGAGGTGATCAGCCTGTGGCACTGCAGAGGTGTTATGGAAGCCCAGGTTGCTTTGATAGCAGCCTTCAGCTCATCTGCATTTTTGAGTCTGGTGTCTCTTATCTTCCTCTTTACAATACCCCATAGATTCTCTATGGAGTTAAGGTCAGGCGAGTTTGCTGGCCAATCAAGCACAGTGATACTGTTGTTTTTAAACCAGGTATTGGTACTTTTGGCAGTGTGGACAGGTGCCAAGTTCTAATAATAAATAATAATAATAATCTTTATTTATATAGCGCCAACATATTCTGCAGCGCTTTACAGTTTAATAGTTTCAAACGCAAGTCATAAGTAACAACGTTAACAATACAATAATTAAAGCAAAATAAGCCGCCCCTGCTCGTGAGAGCTTACAATCTACAATGAGGTGGGGAGATACAAAGTACAGATGTGTATATACAATGGTGCATTTACAATGATGGTCCAGCCATCTTGAGGGAGTGAGGGATGGATGGAGATAGTGACTGGGCTACACATACACACTTACACCTAGAATGACTTTGATTAGTGAACGTGATAGGCCGCTCTGAACAAATGTGTTTTGAGGGAGCGCCTAAAACTATGCAAATTGTGGATGGTCCTAATTTCTTGGGGTAGAACATTCCAGAGAATTGGCGCTGAGTGGGAGAAGTCTTAGTGTCGGGAGTGGGAGGTACGGATTAGTGCAGAGGTTAGTCGAAAGTCATTTGCAGAGCTCAGTGGTCGGTTAGGCAGATAGAAATAAGTGAGGAGATGTAAGGGGTGCCGAACTGTGGAGAGCTTTGTGGGTGAGAACAAGTACTTTGAATTGGATCCTATAATGAATCGGCAGCTAGTGTAACGACTGGCGAAGAGCGGATACGTCTGAAAACCGATTAGCTAGATTGACGACCCTGGCTGCTGCATTAAGGATAGACTGGAGAGGGGAAAGTCGAGTGAGGGGAGGCCAATTAATAGAGCATTGCAGTAGTCCAGATGGGAGTGGATCAAGATGACAGTGAGAGTTTTTGTTGTTCCCATCAAAGAAAAGGGCAGATTCTAGAGATGTTCTTTAGGTGTAAGCGGCAGGAGCAGACAAGAGATTGTATATGGGAAGTGAAGGAGAGAGTGATGTCAAAGGTAACACCCATACAGACAGACTTTTCTAAGTGAGGTTGGCATAATTAGGACCTGGGATACGAGAAGAACCTTAACGTGGCTCGAAGGTACACATAAATTGGCCTTTTAATGCGCTAAGACTTCTCAATTTTTCATATTTCTAAGGCAGTGATGCAATTCATTTTTCATATTTTTCATATTTTCATATTTTGTGTCCGCAAGCTATAGCGCTACAGTGTGCTACCTTTTTTTCTTAAATAAACGTAACACCCAGACAGCGCGCCTGCTGCCGGTGTGTTATTATGGTGCCACCCACGGAAAGAGAAATGTCAGATTTAGGGAGGTTAGTAGATGCGGGAGCAGAAGTTCAGTTTTGGAGAGGTTGAGTTTCAGATAGAGAGCGGACATGATATCAGAGACTGCGGAAAGTCACTGGCGTTCTGTAGTACAGCGGGGTAAGGTGAGGGGATGACATGTATAGTTGTGTGTCATCAGCATAAAGATGGTACTGAAAGCCAAATCTGCTGATGGTCTGTCCAATTGGGGCCGTGTAGAGACAGAAGAGAAGTGGGCCAAGGACTGAGCCCTGAGGGTCCCCGACAGTTAGAGGTAAAGGAGATGAAGTGGAGCCAGCAAACAAAACACTGAAGGAGCGGTCAGAAAGATAGGAACAGAACCAGGAGAGGGCAGAGGGCAAGTTCTGCTGGAGAATGAAATTTCCACCTCCAAAAAGCTTGTCGGCAGAGGGAAGCATGAAGTTCTCTAAAATTTCCTGGTAGACAGCTGCGCTGACTTTGGTCTTGATAAAACACAGTGGACTTACACCAGCAGATGACATGGCTAACCAAACTATCACTGATTGTGATGATTGTGGAAAACTTCACACTAGACCTCAAGCAGCTTGGAATGTGTGCCTCTCCACTATTCCTCCAGACTCTGGGACCTTGATTTCCAAATGAAATGCAAAATTTCAAATACTTTCATCTGAAAACAACACCTTGGACCACTGAGCAACAGCCCAGTTCTTTTTCTCCTTGGACCAGGTAAGACGCTTCTGGCGTTGTCTATTGATTATGAGTGACTTGCCTCAAGGAATGCGACACTTGTAGCCCATGTCCTGGATACATCTGTGTGTGGGGCTCTTGAAGCAATGACTCCAGCAGCAGTCCACTCTTTGTGAATCTCACCCAAATTTTTGAATGGCCTTTTCTTACCCATTCTTTCAAGGCTGCAGTTATTCTGGTTGCTTGTGAACCTTTTTATACCACATTTTTTCCTTCTACTTAACTTTCCATTACTATGCTTGAATACAGCACTCTGTGAACAGCCAGCATCTTTAGCAATGACCTTTTGTGGCTTACCCTCCTTGTGGGGTATGTCAATGACTGCCTTCTGGACAACTGTCAAATCAGCAGTCTTCCCCATGTTGTGGAGCCTACTAAAACAGAATAAGGGACCTTTTTAAATGCTTAGGAAGCCTTTGCAGGTGTTTTTGTTAATTATTCTAATTTACTGAGATAATGACTTTTGGTTTTCATTGGCTGTAAGCCATAGTCATCAACATTAACAGATGTTTGTAATGAGTCTATATAATATATGAAATTCACTTTTTATATTAAAGAATTGAAATTAACTTTTTGATGATATTCTAATTTTGTGAGAATCACCTGTATATGTATGCTATTTTTCTATGGAATTACAAACTTTTAATGAACATTTTCATGCAGTAATAGCATTGCTGAACTTAAATTTGGTGGTGCTGTTCTATGGGTTTGTGTGTCCATACTGCTTTGTGAAAGAGATGCTCTTGTTCCTTAAAGGGGCCACTCACAAACTGACCAACAATTCTGTCCATAAAATTGCTGCTGATGGAGGAGCATGTGTCCCTCAGCTTTCACCAATAGAAAACCAGCTTTCTCATATGAGGTGTTTCACAATTGGTGTAGGTTGATGGACAGGTCTGGTGATATGTTCCTCTACCAGCAGCCATAGTATGCACTATGAAGAGAAAGTGGCTGCCCTCTTTAATAGTTTTCCTTCCCAAAACAGCGTTTGCGGTTATATAAAGAACCAAAATGTAAATGTTTGTTGTCTTCTTACAATACTATGATACAAATGACTGGAGCCTGATTCAATACCAGTATTGTAATTTCTGCGCTCTGATATATAATAATATATATATACTCCTCAGCATTGAAATTGCAACACCGGGAAGGAAAAGTGATGTAATTATGAAAATTATAAGATTGATAGATATGTTAATGATATACAAATGATGAAAACATGGAAACATTTTCAAAACATTTTGATTTTGACGATATCGCATATAAATGACACATGCGCAGAAATACATGTACTTACACGCCTTGGCTGCTATAATTGATGTTATTAATTGTTGTCTGAGAAATGTTCAGCCAGACTGAATGCATTTGGGCTCACAAATGCCCAGATGTGCTTGATGTGAGACAAGTCCAAAGATGTTGCAGGTCATGTTAGTAAGTTTAGGTGATGCAGACTGCTTTTCACATAACAAGTAACATGAAGCCTGGCATTGTGGCATTGTCTTAGGCTGGTTTCACACATCCGGCGGGCGCCTGACGGCGCCCCCGGCATTTTGCCGCAGCGCCGCATCAGAAAACCTGATGCGCCGCATGCGGCTTTTTTCGCATTGACATGCATTAGCGCCGGATGGCGCAGCATGTCAGTGCGTTGTATGTGATTTTGTCCGGATGCGGCGGAATTGTACATTCCGGCGGCCGGACAAAACGCAGCATGTAACGTTTTTTTGCTTTGCCGGATGGTTTCTGATGTCTCCGGGCATCAGAAACCATCCGGCAAAAAAACGCAAGCGGCGCATCAGCTTTTCTGATGCGGCGCTGCGGCTAAATGCCGGGGGGGACGGGTGTGTGAAAGAGGCCTTATTGAGTATCCTGTCCTGGGACACTTTCATGTTTCTTCGTGACAGCCTTTTCATGACGTTGCCAATGTGGTCTCCAGACCAATTGCTATCAATGCATCCAAGACAAAAAGCAAGATTCATCGCTGAAGAAGGGTAGACCTCCATTGCTCGATTGCCATCTTATTCTGGACCATGGTAGCCTTTCATAGTGGTGGTCAATGGAAAACCTATAGCTGGATGTATGGCTTGTAGCCAATGTTATTATTTTTGTAGACTATATTTTGACACCTTAAGCTTGATATGTGATGTCTACTTTCACATACAGTGCAGAATGGATCACTACGTGTCATTATTTTAATCTGACAAGACCTCGTACACCATGCAACACCATGACGAGGTCTTCACGAAGAAATGTCATGCCGGTCCTACTATGTTGTGGGTGACAAAACGTATGGTAGCAGAACCCTCTAATCTTCATTCTAGGTGCACATACCAAACTAGATGGTGGCCTGATTCTAACGCATCGGGTATTCTAGAATATGTATGTAGTTTATTTATGCATGGCTCCGCTCCCACCCTCCCATCCTTGTATGCATGGCTCTGCTCCCACCCTCTCATCCTATGTACATGGCTCCGCTCCCACCCTCTCATCCTATATACATGGCTCTGCTCCCACCCTCCCATCCTATATACATGGCTCCGCTCCCACCCTCCCATCCTATATACATGGCTCCGCTCCCACCCTCCCATCCTATATACATGGCTCCGCTCACACCCTCCCATCCTTGTATGCATGGCTCCGCTCCCACCTTCCCATCCTATATACATGGCTCTGCTCCCACCCTCCCATCCTATATACATGGCTCCGCTCCCACCCTCCCATCCTATATACATGGCTCCGCTCCCACCCTCCCATCCTATATACATGGCTCCGCTCACACCCTCCCATCCTATATACATGGTTCCGCTCCCACCCTTCCATCCTATATACATGGCTCCGCTCCCACCCTCCCATCCTATATACATGACTCTGCTCCCACCCTATATACATGGCTCCGCTCCCACCCTCCCATCCTATATACATGGCTCCGCTCCCACCCTTCCATTCTATATACATGGCTCTGCTCCCACCCTCCCATCCTGTATACATCGCTCCGCTCCCACCCTCCCATCCTATATACATGGCTCCGCTCCCACCCTCCCATCCTATATACATGGCTCCACTCCACCCTCCCATCCTATATACATGGCTCCGCTCCCACCTTCCCATCCTATATACATGGCTCCGCTCCCACCCTCCCATCCTATATACAAGGCTCAGCTCCCACCCTCCCATCCTGTATACATGGCTCCGCTCCCACCCTCCAATCCTATATACATGGCTCCACTCCACCCTCCCATCATATATACATGGCTCCGCTCCCACCCTCCCATCCTATATACATGGCTCCGCTCCCACCCTATATACATGGCTCCGCTCCCCACACCCTCCCATCCTATATACATGGCTCCGCTCCCACCCTCCAATCCTATATACACGTCTCCACTCCACCCTCCAATCCTATATACATGGCTCCGCTCCCACCCTGTATACATGGTTCCGGTCCCTCCCTCCCATCCTAAATATAAGGCTCCGCTCCCATCCTCCCATCCTATATACATGGCTCCGCTCCCACCCTCCCATCCGATATACATGGCTCTGCTCCCATCCTCCCATCTATATATATGGCTCCGCTCCTACCCTCCCATCCTATATACATGGCTCCGCTCCCACCCTCCCATGTTATATACATGGCTCCACTCCCACCCTCCAATCCTATAAACATGTCTCCGCTCCCACCCTCCCACCCTGTATACATGGCTCCGCTTCCACCCTCCCACTCTGTATACATGGCTCCGCTCCCATCCTCCCATCCTATATACATGGCTTCGCTCCCACCTTCCCACCCTATATACATGTCTCCGCTTCCACCCTCCCATCCTATATACATGGCTCCGCTCCACCCTCCCATCCTATATACATGGCTCCGCTCCCACCCTCCCATCCATATACATGGCTCCGCTCCCACCCTCCCATCCTGTATACATTGCTTCACACCCACTCTCCCATCCTTGTATACATGGCTCCGCTCCCACCCTCCAATTCTATATACATGGCTCTGCTCCCACCCTACAATCCTATATAGAATCAGAATCATAGAATCATAGAATGGTAAAGTTGGAAGGGACCTCCTGGGTCATCTGGTCCAACCCCCTGCTCAAAGCAGGATTCACTAAATCATCTCAGACAGATGTCTGTCCTGCCTCTGTTTGAAGACATCCATTGAAGGAGAACTCACCACCTCTCGTGGCAGCCTGTTCCACTCATTGATCACTCTAACTGTCAAAAAGTTTTTTCTAATATCTAATCTGTGTCTTCTCCCATTCAAGTTTCATCCCATTGCTTCTAGTCTTTCCGTGTGCAAATGAGAATAAAGATAAGATAAGTCTTCTTTTTTGCAAGCTAAACATTCCCAAATCCTGTAACCGTTCCTCATAGGACATGGTTTGCAGACCGGACACCATTCTGGTCACTCTTCTCTGAACTTGCTCCAGTTTGATGTCTTTTTTAAAATGTGGTGCCCAAAACTCGACACAGTATTCCAGATGAGGTCTGACCAAAGAGGAGTAGAGGGCAATAATGACTTCACGTGATCTAGACTGTATCATTCTGTTAATACATCCCAGAATTGTATTTGCCTGTTTTCCTGCTGCATCACACTGTTGACTCATGTTCAGTCTGTGATCTATTAGTATACCCAAGTCTTTTTCACATGTGTTGTTGCTTAGCCTTATTCCTCCCATTCTGTATACGCTTATTTCATTTTTATTTCCCAGATGTAGTACTTTGCATTTTTCCCTGTTAAAAACCATTCTGTTAGTTGCTGCCCACTGCTCCAGTTTATTTATATCTTTTTGAATCCTCTCTCTCTCTTCTCTAGTATTAGCTATCCCTCCTAGCTTTGTGTCATCAGCAAATTTAATCAGTTTACCTCAATTCCTTCATCTAAATCATTGATAAAGATTTTGAACAATACAGGGCACAAGACAGAGCCCTGTGGTACCCCATTTGATACATTCTTCCAACTAGATGTGCAGCCATTTACTACCACTCTTTGGGTCCTATGACTAAACCATTTATGAATCCACCTAACAGTTGCCTTGTCCATTCCATACTTAGTCATTTTTTTCAATAAGGATTGTGTGAGATACTTTGTCAAATGCTTTGCTGAAGTCAAGTTATACTATATCTACAGCATTTCCCTGATCCACCCAGTCGGTGATTCTGTCATAGAAGGAAATTAAATTAGTCTGACATGACTTATTAGTTATAAACCCATGCTGACTCTGGTTAAGCACTTAATTCTTGTCCAGGTACTTACATATATGTTGTTTAATAATTCTTTCAAAGATCTTTCCTGGTATAGATGTCAGACTCCACCGGCCTATAGTTCCCTGGGTCCACCTTCTTACCCTTTTTGTAGATAGGAACAACATTTGCTCTTCTCCAGTCTTCTGGGACTTCTCCTGTTCTCCAAGAATTTTCAAAGATTATGGAGAGTGGTTAAAAAAATTTCTTCTGCTATCTCTTCAGTACTCTGGGGTGTAATTCATCTGGACCTGGAGACTTGAATTCATTTATGTTAGCTAAGTGTTTCCTCACTATTTTTCTGTTTATAGATATCCTGGATTCTTCTATTCCCTTAATAGGACAGTGAAGATCAGTTGATGTTACATTTCCTTTCTGAGAGAAAACAGATGCAAAATAGGAATTTAAAAGTTCAGCCTTCTCAACATCCTTTCTTACCATTTCATAATTTTCATCCTGTAAAAATCCTATAGCATCTTTGACTTTTCTTTTACTTTTGACATATCCCCAAAATCCTTTTTTATTGCTTTTGACATCTCTTGCAAGCCTTAATTCATTGTCAGCTTTAGCTAATCTGATTCTTGCCCTGCAGGTTCTGCAGACATCATTATATTCCTCTTTAGATATGCCTCCCTCTTTCCATTTGATAAACATTTCTTTCTTCCTTTTTAGCATGTGTTTAAGTTCTTTGTTCATCCATCCTCGTTTCGTTAAATGCTTCCTATTCTCCCCTCTTTTCGGAATTGTTAATGATTGTGCTTTGAGAATCTCATTTTTTCAGATTTCCCATCCTTCCTGGACATTTTTGTCCTTAAGGATATCCAGCCATTGGATCCCTCAGATTCTCTTTCTGAGTCCCTTAAAATCTGCCTTTCTGAAATCTAACCTTGAAGTCTGAGTCTTCACAGGTCTTCCTCCTCTAGCTATCCAAAATTCTAAAATAGCATGGCCGCTACCTCCTAGGGTCCCAGCCACTCTTACCTCCTCAACCATTTCCTCCCTGTTTATAAGGATTAGATCCAAGGTAGCAGATCCCCTTGTTTTCTCCCCTATCTTTTGGAAGATAAAGTTGTCAGCAAGAGAGGATAATAATTTCCTGGACCTGTTAGTTTTGCCTGAGAGAGATTCCCAACAAATGTCTGGATAGTTGAAATCTCCCATGACCACTATGTTATATTTTTTAGATAACTTGGCCACATGATGCATAAAGAGTTCATCCAAATCTTCAGCTTGCATAGGCGGCCTGTAGTAAATGCCTACAATGGTGTCCTTTCCATTGTTCGCTCCTTGTATTCTTACCCAAACAGTTTCCACAGAACTCCCAGACTCTGAAGCTTCAATCTCTGTGCAGATATACGCTTTTCTAACATACAATGCCACACCTCGTTCTCGTTTATCAAGTCTGTTTCTTGCAAATAAGTTGTATCCTTCTAGCCTTGTATTCCAATCATGTGTATCATCCCACCAAGTTTCAGTGATTCCAATGACATCATACTTCTCCTGCGTTAGTAGTTCCAATTCTCCTTGTTTGTTGCCCATGCTTTGTGCATTTGTATAGAAACATTTTAGTTTGTGATTGGTTTCTCTTCACTCCGCTCCCACCCTCCAATCCTATATACATGGCTCCGCTCCCACCCTCCAATCCTATATACATGGCTCCGCTCCCACCCTCCAATCCTATATACATGGCTCAGCTCCCACCCTGTATACATGGCTCCCCTCCCACCCTCCGCTGGGCTCCCCCATTCTCCCCCATCATACTTACCCTCCTCGCTCCGTCGCTGCATGTCGCTGCATCCTATCCCGGCGGTCTGCTTCTTCCTCTGTGGAGCGATCACGTGGTACCGCTCATTAAGGTCATGAATATGGATGCCACGCCTATAGGAGGTCCAGCTGGGTTCCATAGATTGCCAGGCAGAGATATTGATGTAAGTTGTTCTGCTTTGCTATGTCCTGCTCTGTAATGATTTAGATTGCATTGCATTTATACTGTCATCAGCATTAATGTGAGCATTTTATGGGATTGATTTCAGAGGTGAGCAGCCTTTTTGCATGTTGCACTTTAATTTTTTGCTGCTATGGAGATGAAAGCAATATTAGCCATAATGCTCACATTATAGAGTATGCACTATGCACTTTAATAAGGATTGCTATTATTTTGAAAGCAAGGCTGTGACTCATCACTGAGAATTAATTATTTTGGTGTGATTTTTTTGTAAATTTTGTAGCATCATGTGGTGGAAAATTTTACTCACAGGTCTATTATGCATTAGAGCTTCATCAGTGTAGTTTTTCATATTTTACTAGGACTACATTTTGCAGCTATTCAATAATTTTCTGTAATTGTTTGCACTGTGCATCTGATAATTATTGATATTTTTTATCATTATTGCCTTGCATTTCTGTGCCCAGTTCTTTTCTTTCCTGATGAAGAGTACTTGTTCATTGAGTCTAATTTTAATATTATGAATAAAATTATTTTTATTGACCTTTTTGCCTCTGTGTCCCCATTTATTTGATGGGGTGTTGCTTAATTATGTTTGTTTGGAGGTGGATTTTCTACTTTGTATGGACTTTTGTTGGTTGCTTATAGGAGTGGCGTCGCTTCCATATTCATGACCTTAATGAGTGGTACTACGTGACCGCAATGCACAGGATAGAAGCAAACGCGCCAGCCGGGACAGGGATGCAGAGATGGAAGGTGAGTATGTACGTGGAGATGACCCGCAGCTGGCGCCACTGATCTCCCGACGATAGCGGTGGCATGCCGGACTGTGACTGTCGCCGGGAGATCAGCGGCTAGCGCAGCTGATCTCCCGACGAATAGCGGTGGCGTGCCAGGTTGAAATCCTGCGCCAATTCACGACCGGATGTGCCTGTCGCTGATTGGTCGCGTCCCGCCGGGCGCGACCAATCAGCGACGCAGGATTTCCGTTAGAGACGGAAATTAAAAGTTAGACAATTATATAGATAGATTAGAACCCTCACCTGATTGCAAAAGACCTTCCGAAAGATTTAGCAGACTCTGGAATTCTGGTACATTGTTCTACTGTTCAGAGACCTGCACAAATATGGCATTCATGTAACAGTCATCAGAAGAAAACCTCTCCTGCATCCTCATCATAAAATGCAGCATCATAAACATGCAAAAGAATATCTAAACAAGCCAGATGTATTCTGGACACAAGTCATGTGGACAGATGAGATTGAAATGGAACTTTTTGGCCACAATGACCAAAGGTGTTATGTTTAGGTAGCTGAGGAGAAAAAGCAAAAACGGTAATACACCAGAGAGGCTGGAACCTATTGGATTGCAGTAACCTGAACTAACCACACAATTAGAGGTAGCCATGGAGCGTTCCTACGTTGATCCTAGACGCCTCGTCACAGCCTGAGAGATAACTACACCTAAAGGCAGAAAGATGAAAGCTATCTGCCCCGGGGCAGATCCCCAAAGAAAATAGGAAGCCCCCAAACATATAATGGTGGTTAGACAAGAAGATAGCACGGACACAGACAGAAAATAGAATGAGCAAACGTTGGGGCCCAATCTGTCTAGACAGAAAAGTACAGGAAAGAATTCTGACTGCAATCCAACAAAAAACTAAAAAATACCAGTACTTCTGATTGCCAAAAAACCTGAGATCACACGATCTCTACCACCTAAATCAGATCTCTGGTGTAACAAAACAAGGCCGCAGCCACTGAAAAAACAGGAAAAAGCAAATGAACAAATAACAGTGGCTACAGATAAATTGAGAGGAGCACAGGCCCCAGGAGGGGAACCGGCTGACCTCCACAAAAGTGCAGAAAACTATGAAAAAAGCAAGCATAAAAAGAAAAGCAGAAAATATCTTATCTGAAAGCAGCAAGTGCAGGCAAGACTCCAGCAACTTCCAAATGAACGAGGAACCAAAATTGAGACAAGAACAATTGATCACTGGCGACCATCATGGGAGGGAACCTCCCTTATATCAGTCCAGTCAGTGATCCCAGATTTCCATTCCCCGCTGAAAGTTCAGTACTGTCTGTAACCACCAGAGGGAGCCTCTGCTCAGAAACCATCTCTAGCACATTCACAATAGTACCCCCATTTGAGGAGGGGTCACCGACCCTCACTTGTGCAACCAGGCCGATCAGGATGAGCTCGGTGATAGGCACGGATCAGTCTCCTAGCATGGATGTCCGAAGCAAACACCCAAGAATTGTTCTCCTGACCATAACCTCTCCACTTAACCAAATACTGGAGTTTCCGTCTAGAAAAACGAGAAACCAATATTTTCTCGACCACATACTCCAGATTGCCCTCAACCAAAACAGGGTCAGGAGGCGCAGCCATAGGAACCACTGGCTCGACAAACCTCTTCAATAAGGACTTGTGGAACACGTTATGGATCTTAAATGTCCCTGGAAGAAGCAAACGGAAGGAAACCGGATTAAGAATCTCCATGAACTTATAAGGTCCAATGAACCTAGGCTTAAACTTTGGAGATTCAACCCTCATAAGGATATTTCTTGAGGACAACCAAACCAAGTCCCTCACTTTAAACCGAGGACCATCAGCCCTATGCCGGTTGGCAAACCGCTGGGCCTTCTCTTGAGAGAGAGACAACCTCTCCACTACCTGGTCCCAAATATGCTGCATACGCTCCACAACAGAGTCAACACCCGGACAGACAGAAGCCTCCGCCTGTCCCGAAGAAAATCGAGGGTGAAACCCAGAATTGCAGAAAAATGGAGACATCAAAGTGGCAGAGCTAGCCCTATTATTAAGAGCAAACTCTGCCAAAGGCAAAAAAGAGACCCAGTCATCTTGATCAGCAGACACAAAACATCTCAAATAAGTCTCCAAGGTCTGGTTTGTGCTCTTGGTTTGTCCATTGGTCTGAGGATGAAATGCAGAGGAGAAAGATAATTGAACACCAAGTTTAGAACAAAATGTCCTCCAAAATCTGGAAACAAACTGGACTCCTCTGTCAGACACAATGTTCTCCGGAATGCCATGCAACCGAACCACGTGCTGAAGGAACAAAGGCACCAACTCGGAGGAGGAAGGCAACTTAGGTAATGGCACAAGATGTATCATCTTGGAAAACCTATCACAGATTACCTAGATAACGGTCATTCTCTGAGAGACAGGGAGGTCGGAAATAAAATCCATAGAGATATGGGTCCATGGCCTCTTGGGCACAGGTAATGGCATCAACAAACCACTAGAGCAAGAGCAAGGCTTGGAACGAGAGTAAGTCCCATAGGACTGCACAAAGTCCCTGACGTCACGAGACAAAGTAGGCCACCAAAAGGACCGACTCACCAAGTCTCTAGTACCAAAAATCCCGGGATGACCAGCCAACGCGGAACAATGAATCTCAGACATCACACTCTTCTTCCACTGGTCTGGGACAAACAATTTCCCAACAGGGCAGCGCTCAGGTTTATCCTCCTGACACCCCTCCAGAGCCAGTCTCAAATTGGGTGAGATGGCGGAAAGTACTACACCCTCTTTCAAAATAACAGCAGGATCAGATAACTCAGGAGAATCCGCAAAGAAACTCCTAGAGAGGGCATCCGCCTTAACATTCTTAGTGCTAGGAAGAAAAGAAACCACAAAATTAAAACGTGTGAAAAACAAGGCCCACCTGGCCTGTCTAGGATTAAGTCGCTTGGCTGATTCGAGATAAACCAGGTTCTTATGGTCCGTGAGGACCACCACCTGATGTTTGGCTCCTTCCAGCCAATGTCTCCACTCTTCAAAGGCCCACTTCATGGCCAATAACTCCCGATTACCCACGTCATAATTACGTTCAGTTGGTGAAAACTTTCGAGAGAAAAAGGCACAAGGGTTACTCTTAGAGGTCTCTGGATCCCTTTGGGACAAAACGGCACCTGCCCCAATCTCAGAGGCATCAACCTCCACCTGAAACGGTAGAGAAACATCAGGCTACCGTAGAACAGGAGCAGAAATTAATCTCTGCTTAAGTTCCTGAAATGCAGAAACTGCCTCAGGAGGCCAATTCACATCGGAACCCTTTTTGGTCAGATCAGTCAATGGTTTAACAATACCAGAGAAATTACCAATAAATTTACAATAAAAATTGGCAAAACCCAAAAATCTCTGAAGAGCCTTCAATGAAGTAGGTTGAACCCAATCACAGATGGCCTGAACCTTGACCGGGTCCATTTCAATAACAGACGGAGACAAAATGAATCCCAGAAATGAGACCTTCTGTACGCCAAAAAGACACTTTGATCCCTTCACATACAGTGCATTCTCTCTCAAAATCTGGAAAACAGTCCGAACATGTTTCACATGAGAGTCCCAGTCATTAGAAAAAATCAAGATATCATCCAAATAAACAATCAGAAATTATCCACAAAATCCCTGAAAATATCATTCATGAAGGATTGGAAGACGGAAGGAGCATTAGTGAGCCCAAAGGGCATCACTAGTTACTCAAAATGCCCCTCTGGGTATTAAACGCCGTCTTCCATTCATCCCCGTGCTTAATACGAATAAGGTTATACGCCCCCCTGAGGTCAAGCTTGGTAAACCAACTAGCACTTTTCACTCTGGAAAACAGATCAGAAATCAAGGGTAACGGATATTGATATTTCACAGTGATCTTATTCAGGAGGCGATAATCAATACACGACCTCAATGAACCATCCTTTTTGGCCAAAAATAAAAAACCGGCGCCCAAGGGTGAAGAGGATGGTCTGATATGACTCTTCTCCAATGACTCCTTGATATAAGATCGCATGGCATCGTGTTCAGGTACAGATAAGTTAAAAAGGTGACCCTTAGGGAATTTACCACCAGGCACTAACTCAATAGCGCAATCGTAGTTTCTGTGAGGAGGTAAGGACACAGACTTACTTTCACTAAACACATCAGAAAAATCAGTCAAAAAGTCAGGAACATCCTGAGACTGGGGAGAGGCAGAAAAAACAGGAGTGCCAGCATTAACGCATTGGCAGCCCCAACTGGTCACAGACACAGATTTCCAATCCAAAATAGGATTATGAATCTGCAACCAAGTGAAACCCAGAACAATAATGTCATGCAGATTATGCAACACCAGAAATTTGCAACTCACCTGATGATCTGGTTCAACCCTCATTATCACCTGAGTAGAAAATTGGGGTTTATTCTCCACCAAAGGGGTAGAATCAATGCCCAATAGAGGAATAGACTTCCACAGGGGTATCATGGGAAAGCCACAATGTTTGGCAAAGTCGAAATCCATCAGGTTAATAGCTGCTCCTGAATCAACAAAAGCCTGAGCCGAAAATGTGGACATGGAGCAAATCAGGGTAACAGTCAACAGAAATTTAGTCTGAACACTACCCAAGACAACTGAGCGTGCAAAACGTCTTCCCCGCTTAGGGCAGATGGAAATAGCATGAGAGGCGTCACCACAGTAGAAACATAACCCATTGCACTTTCGAAATTCATGACGCTGTGCCCCAGAAGTCACTCCATCACACCGCATGGGCTCAGGAGCTGGCCCACAAGGCAACACCATCTCACGCATACCTCTGCGCTCACGCAAATGTCTGTCAATTTGAATAGCCAAAGACATAGAATCATTGAGACCAGGGGGTACAGGGAATTCCACCATAACGTCCTTTATATTCTCTGACAGACCCTTCCGAAAAAGGGCTGCCAAAGCATCATCATTCCATTTGGTCAGGACTGCCCACTTTCGAAATTTCTGACAGTACAGTTCAGCGGCTTCACAGCCCTGACTTAATGCCAACAAGGTCTTCTCAGCCTGATCAGTGACATTAGGTTCATCGTACAACAACCCCAAAGCCTGAAAAAATACATCAACATCATTCAAAACAGGATCCCCAGGTGTCAGGGAAAAAGCCCAATCCTGAGGGTCGCCGCGCAGGAGAGAGATGACAATTTGAACCTGCTGTGCTGCGTTCCCTGAGGACTTAGGCTACAAGGCAAAAAACAACTTACAGTTATTTTTGAAATTCAGAAATTTAACCCGATCCCCCAAAAACAAATCTGGCATGGGGATCCTAGGTTCCACAACCGGCAACCCAGCAAGACAGGAAGCAATACTCCGAAACTCAGTGGCAAGCTGATCCACACGGCCAGACAACTGTGCAAACTCAATTGAGAGAAAAAAATCCTCCTCAGCACCCAGAGAGAAAGAGGGAAAAAATGCAACAAACAGAAAAAAAAAATCTCTGACAACTCTGACAACTTTTTTCTTTCCACACTATTTTTCCCTTCTGTGAGTACCATATAATTTTAGTTTTGGGCCAGTGATACTGTTATGTTTAGGTAGCTGAGGAGAAAAAGCAAAAACGGTAATACACCAGAGAGGCTGGAACCTATTGGATTGCAGTAACCTGAACTAACCACACAACTAGAGGTAGCCGTGGAGCATTCCTACGTTGATCCTAGACGCCTCGTCACAGCCTGAGAGATAACTACACCTAAAGGCAGAAAGATGAAAGCTATCTGCCCCGAAGCAGATCCCCAAAGAAAATAGGAAGCCCCCAAACATATAATGGCGGTTAGACAAGAAGATAGCACGGACACAGACAGAAAATAGAATGAGCAAATGTTGGGGCCCAATCTGTCTAGACAGAAAAATACAGGAAAGAATTCTGACTGCAATCCAACAAAAAAACTAAAAAATACCAGCACTTCTGATTGCCAAAAAACCTGAGATCACACGATCTCTACCACCTAAATCAGATCTCTGGTGTAACAAAACAAGGCCGCAGCCACTGAAAAAACAGGAAAAAGCAAATGAACAAATAACAGTGGCTACAGATAAATTGAGAGGAGCACAGGCCCCAGGAGGGGACCCTGCTGACCTCCACAAAAGTGCAGAAAACTATGAAAAAAGCAAGCACAAAAAGAAAAGCAGAAAATATCTTATCTGAAAGCAGCAGGTGCAGGCAAGACTCCAGCAACTTCCAAATGAACCAGGAACCAAAATTGAGACAAGAACAATTGATCACCGGCGACCATCATGGGAGGGAACCTCCCTTATATCAGTCCAGTCAGTGATCCCAGATTTCCATTCCTCGCTGAAAGGTTCAGTACTGTCTGTAACCACCAGAGGGAGCCTCTGCTCAGAAACCATCTCTAGCACATTCACAACACAAAGTTATGTTGTGGAGAAAAAAGGGCACAGAATTTCAGGAAAAGAACATCTCACCGACACATCTCATTATGCATTAGATTGGATCAATCATGCTATGAGGTTGTGTTGCTGCCAATGGCATGTGGAACATTTCACGGGTAGAGGGAAGAATGTATTCAATGAAATTTCAACAAATTCTTGATGCAAACATAACACTTCTGTTGGTTTTCACCTTCTATAAAAAAGCTGAAGTTGAAAATATGATGGCTTCTACAAATGGATAATGATTCTAAACACAGGTAAAAATCCACAATAGACTACCTCAAAATGCACAAACTGAAGGTTTTACAATGGCCCTCATAGTCCCCTGATCTTAGCATCAATGAACATCTGTGGATAGAGCTCAAAATAGCAGTGCATGCAAGCGCCCCAGAAATCTCACAGAACTGGAAGAATTTTCCAAGGAAAGAATAGATGAAAATCCCTCAAAAAAGAGTTGAAAGATTCTTGGCTGGCTACAAAAAGCATTTACAAGCTGTGATACTTTCAAACGGGGGTGCTAATAGGTAATAACCATGAGGGGTGCCCAAACTTTTGAATCATGCCATTTTCCTTTTTGTAATTTTTAAAATGTAAAAGATGAAAATATATATATTTTGTTTTGCCTAAAATAGAAAGGACATGTGCCATCTTTAATTGTAGGCCTTTTAGAGATCATTTCATCTTCAACTTGCTTAACTGTTCACAAAAACAGTAATTTTGTCCAGGGGTGCCCGATCTTTTACATGTCACAGTATAATACCTGTGTCCGACACATGACCGCATTTTAATTCAGGGGTATTACACAATTTAGGTTCTAATTGAATCACTGCTAGCAGAGATCTTGAAGACTCTGAGGAATTGGAACATGCCATCAATTTTTGTCACACAAAGAACATTTGCTTGTTTTTTGCTCATTTAAAGCTTGTAGAATAAATATTTGACGTTATTAACACACAATAAATTAAATTTTTAATTTTGGATTCTTCTCCTTCCCATAGACATAAATCTAGAAATATCATATACTTTGATAGAGTACACTTTTTACACCGCCTTTTGTAATTTTTACCACCACACACAACTGAGACTTATACACCATTTTTTTTACTTTAGAGATAAACTCCACTAATCCTGAGCGCAGCATTTGTAAGCAGAAAGGTGAATGGATGGACATTATCTGCTGTCAGTACTGTGTCTTCCTATAATTTAGAGAAGCTTTAGGTCTTTATCATCTTTCATTCATGTCATGTAAGGCAGCACTTCAGCCTGGTATGGCAGTAACTAATGGAGATAACTCTGTGACCCTTTACATTCACATTGAGATAAAGCCGTCTCTGAAGAAGTCCTTTTTTCCCCTTCTATTTCCCGTTACTAATTTTCAGTCAACACCTGTCAGACCAGTCTGTGCTTTCACGGTTCTCTTTTGGCTCATGTTGGTTTTTTCTCAGACTTGTTCTTAGGTTTATCAGAGGAAACACTTGCACTCGCTGGGATGGCCTGCACACCGTGACAGATTAATCCAAGCTGAGTGAACTTCCTTCATAGAGAGCACACTAATTATTATGAAGGCACTTAAAACACAATGAAAGCTGACATCTGACAGACTATTTTCTGCCAACTCCACATTGTCTTACTGTCAGGCCTTGTCAGTTCCCAGCCTTAATTACATCCTGTTTACAAACATTAGGACCGACTTCAGATGAAGACTTAACAAAGGTTGATGAAGGTCAGGGTCACGTCACAAGGATGTTATCTGTCTGTGTTCCCTTACTGAATAACAGGAGAAGGCATGCACAGGAATTAATATAGAAGATAGGTTTCAGAAACTGTTCTGAGGTCACTAAACATCTTATCACTTTTCAGATACTTATCAGTCTAGAAATGTATTATTGGATGGCGGCCAAATGATCAGTGTAAGCCAACTGAGGCTGATTGGGGGGGTATTACATAGAGGTCTTGTTGTTCCTAAAGGAAAAGAACACTCAAGGATTTGATTACACAACTCAAACATCCCTGTTGTAAAACCACAGTGGAGTCTACGATGATGAACTCATGCAACTGAAGTCATGTCAGGATTACTAGGTGTCATTAAAACAATGTTCTACTGAGTGTGATGGGTAAAATCAAGCCATCACAGGCACTTCCACCCAATGTAACATCCATGTTTGAACATGCTCAAACTACCTGTGCCTAGTTTGCTAGTGGGCGCCACACTAAAGCGTGCTTTAATTTAACTTTCAGATAGCTGGGACTTGTTGTCCCTTCTCCCAATTCATCTTTGCTTTACAGCATGGTCAGGACTTCTCCCTTTTTAAACCTCAAGCAGCCAATCTCTGCATGCCAGTTATAGGTTCCACTTACTCTGCTTCACTCATACTTCCTAGTTCTGACTATTTCCTGCTTCACTCATGCTCCCTAGTTCCTGTTTTTTCTTTTCTAGTACTTGACCCTTGTCCACTCTACCCAATTGCCTCTCAGTTTTGTTCATGACTTCAACCTCTGGATTCTGACCTAGATTTCTGACTTTTTTCTGCCAGCCTGCTCCACCAGCCTGCAATCAATTCAAGTCCAGATCCCTGTTTGGGGGTTAAAGAATGAAGGCCAGGGCTCCCATTGGACTTTCTAGATTAAGTGGTTTACACAAAGCCTGCCCATGGAAGCCCTGTTAAGGGTTGCCAGCCTGATAGCGCTTTGTTATACCCATGCTTGCAAGAAATTAGAGAAGCTCACAAATAATTTAAAGGGAAACTGTCAGAAGGATCAACTCTCATAAGCCTTCTATATGTGCACGCAAGTCATTGGAAGCTGAATAAAATGAAACCTTGATACCTTGCTATCCGATGTCTTATTGCAGAGAAATCCATATTTTTGTTAAATGTAAATAAGCTGTTCAGGACTATGGGCCGGACTCTGATCTCCATGAGAATCTGCCTCCAGGGATCATCTACTATATAATCGTCTAATTCTGTCTGTCTGTAATGGATATCCCGTGTTGCTGATTGGCGCAAATTGGCGCAGGATTTGAACCACGCACGCCACCGCTATCGTCGGGAGATCAGCGGCTAGCCACTGATCTCCCGACTGTAGCCGTGGGTCATCTCCTGCTGCATGGAGGCCAGCGGCGACGCAGCCAGGAGATGACCGGTGCCAGCCGGTCATCTCCCGGCTGCCCGCAGTGGAAGTACCCTGAACGGCGGACTCCACGTAAAATTGCATTATTCTTAAATCTTCAAAAATAAACTACATACATATTCTAGAATACCCGATGCGTTAGAAGCGGGCCACCATCTAGTTTTAAATAAAAGAAGAAGTAGCCAGTGTGATGTATAATGGCTGCTCTCCTGATCTCACTGCAGAGCTGTGTGTGACACATCTGCAGATACCTCTCAGTACATCAGCTTTCATCTAGAGTTGCAATATTTTTACAATACAGCAGAGCTGTGAGAGATGCTGCAAATGTGTTTGTAAGTTCAGTTCAACTGTCCTGTGTTTCATGTCTCACATTGGTAATGCTATTTAATTTAAAATAATCTCTGGGGGAAGATTCTTATGCAGATCAGATCATAGCCTGGAACAACTCATTTACACATAAGAAAAACATGGATTTCTCTGGAATAAGAATCACATTGTAGATATCAGCATATCATTTTAGTCAACTTTCCATGACCTGCATGTCCATATAGACGACTTAGAGGGTTAATCCTTCTGACAGATTCCATTTAATGCTAGTTCCATACTTCCACTAATATGTAGGAAACATTTATTCTAAAGGTCTTGTTCACTCAACATATAGTATATTGATGACCTATGTTAGGCGTTGGGTGACAGCTGGATTTGAACCTGGATCTTAGGCATCAGTGGTACCCCATCCAGGGCAGATGCTGCTTAGTTGTCAATCCCAACGCCTAGCCAGTACCAGAGAGTACAAGCTGTCTCCAGGGTCTTTGTTAATAGTAGCCTTAAGCATAGGTTACAGAAGGAGACAAGGCTGTTATAGCCTAAGTCCAGAAATGCCTGCACTGAGCATGTCCGAGATATGGCAAACCGTGATTGGGGTTAACGTCAGCTGATCCTCTGACCTGGCACCGCCTGATTGGTCACGGATGACGTCATCGGTGATGCAATTGACGAGATGGCTGGGGGCGGAGCTTAGCCATTAAATAGCTTGTCTGTCCGCGCACGGCACGGTCAGATCATACTAATATAGGCAGTGCTCTTGTGTGGACGTGCCAGAATCTGGGCTCCACGTGCTCTCTAGCTTTGCTCTCCGGGACCTGCCGATGCCAGAGTACGCTCAGCTAATTAACACAAGTCCTTCAAGCAGGTTTAGCTTATGCCAGGCAGGTAGCCAATGTGCCGCAGTCTTGCTATGAATATAGAGTAGCTATACACCCTGAGAAGACTGCGGGGTGCGTAACCTGTAGCCAATGTGGTGCAGTCTTGCTACGAATATAGGGTAGCTATACACCCTGAGCAGACTGCGGGGCGCGTAACCTGGGCATCGCCTGCCAAGCTGAACAGAGAGTTGCTCAGTCCGGTCTCACGCCGGCTGGTAGCACGTACGCTTGGCGTTAGTCGCATGTACTTCCTAGCGGCTGGCACGTAGCTTCTGTGCAGTCAACAGGGCTACGTCTATACCAGCTTGCAGCACATAGCGCAAACCTAATATCTGGCAAGTGGCTTCTGTGACATTAACAGGGCTACATCTACGCCAATCGATAGCACATCTCCCATGACGTTATTGGAGATAGTGCCAATTATACATCTCCCCTAGTGTGAAGTAACACAGGCAAGATCTAATTTAATCCTTTAGTTGTCAGTTGTTACCCTGATACCCAAAGGGTGTTCGGCAGCAGTGACATAAACTGCATCGTGGACCCCGGGTTCGGTTGCAATCCATTATATATTAAAGTTGTTGCAACCAAGCTCATAACAACCTACCCTTTCCTTTGTATATCAATCAATTTGTGATCAATTTAAGACAAATGAGGCTACGACACCCAACACCTCCACTGTTCAGTTGTTATCATCTCTGTCAGTGGCCAGATGTAAATGGAGCATGGAGTACAACAGCAGAGCTCTGTTCACTGTATAGTGGCTAATGACAGATACTTCTGGGTAGTATTCTGCTCCATGTACTGTTTACATCCAGCCACTACCAGACCAGGTAACCACTGATCGGTGGGGATGCCAGGTGTCAGCCCCTGATGGGCTTATATTGATGACTTATAACTATGTCTTTAAAAGTGTGCAAATACAGTGGGGAGAAAAAGTATTTACCGTATTTTTCGACTATAAGACGCACCGGACTATAAGACGCACCCAGGTTTTAGAGGTGGAAAATAGGGAAAAATATATTTGAAGCAAAAAATGTGGTAAAATATTTAATAACATAAATAACATACTATTATATGTGGTGTTATTATATATAATAGTATGTTATTATGTTGGAAGCTACGGGTAGAAGATGGTGCTGCGGGACCAGTACGGTGTCTGTAAACTACTATGTGAAGACGCTGGAGGGTGAGTATAAGGCCGGGGTCACACATGCGAGAAACTCGCACGATTTCGTGTGAGTCTCTCGCATGGACACCTGGCACTGCCGTTGGCACTCAGACTGGAGCGTGCAGCTGCATAGAAATACATGCAGCCGCACACTCCGGTCCGAATGATGGCTGCAGTGCTGGGTGTTCATGCGAGAGACTCACACGAAATTGTGCAAATTTCTCACATGTGTGACCCCGGCCTGTGACTGGGGGCATAGGTCTTATCTTAAAGCCACACTCCAGCACTGAAAAATAACACTGGAGTGCTGCTTTAAGATCCCATGGGAGAACTATAACTCCCAGCATGTCCTGCAGATCCTAAGGCATGCTGGGAGTTATAGTTCACCACAGGATGGCAGAGTGCTTTTTAATGTGCTGTATTTACTAACCTTTTAATTATTTTTTTCTTGTACAGTGTGTCTGCAGGACCTGTGATGACATCATGAAGAGGCAGGGCTTTGTGTGGTCATGTGATGCTCCAGTCCGCCCTCTTCATGACCTCATCACAGGTCCTCCACAGGAGCATTCAGCATGGCATCAGCACAGCCCCCAGGCTGTCAGGTATGCGATGCCTCCTGCTGCACTCTGCTCCTGTCGCCTCCTTCTACTTCCAACACACATCTCCCGGCTGCTGCAGGAATCAGGCGCTGGGGAACCATGTGGCTCTGTCATTTGCTGCTCCCCGCTCACTGCTCAGGTGATAGGTGGGCGGGGAAGCGGCTAATTAATATTCACTGCACTTAAGTATTGGGACCAGTGGTTTCCCCAGCTCCGGTTTCCTGCAGCGGAGGGGATATTTTCCTGCCTCCTGCGATCCCACTCCACCGCTGCCCCCTGCCCCCCTCCCCACTTACATTCTGACCATAAGACGCACCCACACTTTCCTCCCAAATTTGGAGGAAAAAAGTGCGTCTTATGGTCCGAAAAATACGGTAGTCAGCCACCAATTGTGCAAGTTCTCCCACTTAAAAAGATGAGAGAGGTCTGTAATTGACATCATAGGTAGACCACAACTATGAGAGTCAAAATGAGAAAACAAATCCAGAAAATCACCTTGTCTGATTCGGCAAGTTTTATTTTGCAAATTATGGTGGAAAATAAGTATTTGGTCACCTTAAAACATGGAAGATTTCTGGCTCTCACTGACCTGTAACTTCTTCTTTAAGAGGCTCCTCTGTCCACTCCTTACCTGTAGTAATGGCACCTGTTTGAACTTGTTATCAGTATAAAAGACACCTGTCCACAACCTCAAAGAGTCACACTCCAAACTCCACTATAGTGAACATCAAAGACTGTCGATGGACACCAGAAACAAAATTGTAGCCCTGCATCAGGCTGGGAAGACTGAATCTGCAATAGACAAGCAGCTTGGTGTGATGAAATCAACTGTGGGAGCAATAATAAGAAAATGGAAGACATACAAGACCACTGATAATCTCCCTCAATCTGGGGCTCCATGCAAGATCTCACCCCGTGGGGTCAAAATGATCACAAGAACAGTGAGCAAAAATCCCAGAATCACACGGGGACCTAGTGAATGGCCTGCATAGAGCTGGGACCACTGTAACAAAGGCTACCCTCAGTAACACACTACGCCGCCAGGGACTCAGATCCTGCAGTGCCAGACGTGTCCCCCAGTACATGTCTGGGCCCGTATGAAGTTTGCTAGAGAGCATTTAGATTATCCAGAAGAGTATTGGGAGAAAGTCATATGGTCTGATGAAATCAAAGTAGAACTGTTTGGTAGAAACAAAACTCGTCGTGTTTGGAGGAGATAGAATGCTGAGTTATATCCAAAGAACACCATACCTACTGTTAAGCATGTGCAAAGAAAAAGAAACAATCAACTTACCCCACTCCAGAATATGGATACCAATCCAACTCTCAGCACGGATCCAGGCAGAGCAACCTGGCATACTCTGAATTTCTGGCATGTAGTCAGATCATAACAAAGACTCACGTCGAAACGCGTTGATCTGCGTCACCTTATCCGCATGGAGCTGTATCTACTTTGATTTATTCCGGAAAATATTTTTCCATTTTAAACTTACCAGTAAATAGCTATTTTAACCTTTTTCAACTCACGCAGGATCTACTCCCCTTTTTTTCTGTACTGTGAAGCATCGGCGTGGCAACATCATGATTTGGGGCTGTTTCTCTGCAAAGGGACCAGGATCACTGATCCCTGTACATGAAAGAATGAATGGGGCCATGTATGGTGAGATTTTGAGTGCAAACCTTCTTCCATCAGCAACGGCATTGAAGATGAAACTTGAATGGGTCTTTCAGCATGATAATGATCCCAAGCACATCACCAGGGCAACGAAGTAGTGGCTTCGTAAGAAGTATATGAAGGTCCTGGAGTGGCCTAGCCATAGAAAACCTTAGAGAGGGATTGGAAAGTTCGTATTGCCCAGCAACAGGCCGAAAACATCACTTCTCTAGAGGAGATATGCATGGAGGAATGGGCAAACATACCACCAACAGTGTGAAGCAACCTTGTGAAGACTTACAGAAAACATTTGACCTATGTCATTGCCGACAAAGGATATATAGCAAAATATTGAGATGAACTTTTGCTAATGACCAAAAACTTATTTTCCACCATAATTAGCAAAATAAATCTTGACAAATCAGACAGGGTGATTTTCTGGATTTATTTTCTCATTTTGACTCTCATAGTTGTGGTTTACCTATGATGCCAATTACAGGCCTCTCTCATCTTTTTAAGTGGGAGAACTTGCACAATTGGTGGCTGACTAAATACTTTTTTTCCCACTGTATTGGGTAATATTTTTTATAAAGTGTATAAAAAAATCATGTAATATAAAAGAGATCTCTGAAAAGGCAAAATTAGGTTTTTAGGCCCACCAAAGGTAATCATTCGATGGAGATAGCATCCTCTATGCGCAGCATGTGAATTTCCATTTTTAACTAACAGATTATTTCTAAATCAGTCAATGAAAAAGACCCTAGTGGTAAGTGATTGTAAACTCACCTCCACCTGAGGTTTTCTTCTGCTTGAATTTTTGAACCAATTGTTCCAGAGTCTTTAATTTAGATAACTTGGGTCACTTGTTCTGCCATCAGCTATCCCACTTGACCCACCGCCCCACCATACATATGCCTATCTTAGCCAAATATGCATTTTCTCTCATTAGTCAGAGGGGAGTAAGCTGTTGTCAGGAACCTCTAGTTGCTTATCACTCTTAAAAATAAAAGTTTCAGCCTTGTTAAAATCCAACGTGCCTCACACAATTTACTATATTATCTACCATTGAGGCAGAGTCTCATACACATGAGATGGTTGACTGGTCCCTGTAATATTGTCAGGTTCAGCTGACATTCATCTAATTTATGTGCCCCTAACAAGTCCATTGTAGGATCCATTAGTGGGCTATCCCAGCTCCGAATCTATGCCATGATAAAATGATGATTAATATCAAAGTGAATGATATGAGAAGTGGTATAAAGACTTAACTACATTCTAAGGACCTGTAATGTCTAGGATTAGTTGTGAAAGCACATCATAAAGTATAATAATTTTTAAATTCTAACATAAAATTTTATTTTCTGCCGAAGGCATGAATATTTTTGTGGTGCAACACTGCCTGCATTCCTTTCTCCATAGTTCCTTTGTTTTTAGTTTTTGTTTTAATGTGCTTTTTTTTAGACAGTGGAAATAGGAAAAAGTGCCTCATCTTCAGACTGACAGCCAGACTGACACTCTTGATCCATCCTTATTCCAAAACTAATAGAAACAACACTTTGCTCAATGGGAAATCAGTTTGCTTCCTGGAAAGAAAAATAGAAGATTGTCCAGTTAAAATAACAAGTGCTAGAATCAGTAACAAAGTATTTTCCTCTGTGTCTTTTCTGTCGATCTGAATTTGACAGCTGCACGTTTAGTTTTCATCACTATTGGTTTATTCTCACAGTTAATCAAATATCACTAGAGAGCGATGTAAAATACATATGGTAGTTGTAATAATTTGCAAAACACAAACAATTATAAATCGCCAGTCATTTAATTATCCAAATCTGCACACATTTTGGTACAACCATTCCGTTTCTTATTTTTGTCACCTTGAATTATTGTATCTCTTGATATGTCTACTATTTTTAGAACAATATGGGGAGATGTGACATAAATGTTGTAAAGTGCATGAATATATTAGCCAGCAAAATTAGCTCTAATTACACCAAATTTATCAAAGTGCAGCCCATAACACAATATGTTTGGTGCAATGTTAGACACTTTTATCGTTCTTATATCACCTCATAAATAGTCTAGAATAATACCAGTATTTTATCACAAAAATGGTTCCCATCAATCTACAGAGCTCCAGCCAGGAATACTTTTGTAAGGCTGTGGTTCCACGGTCCGGAACCACAGCGCTTTGGACGGAGCGGAAATTCCGCTCCGTCTAAGCCCCGCCCCCTTTCAGACGCGCGCTCTTTCCGGAGGTGTTCAGGACACCTCCGGAACACCTCCGGAAAGAGCGCAGGGCTACATAGCCCTGTGTTAAATTCTGTTGCGGCGACGCACCGTCGCCGCAACACGCGAGGACATGCTGCGGTCTGAAAAGACGCGCCGCATGTCCGTTTACGCAGGTCTGCCACCTGCGTGTTGTTACGCATAGTGGAGACGGGATTTCTTGAAATCCCCTCCACTATGCTGTAACATCTGGACGCTGCGTGTTTGGCGCTGCGCCAGCGCACAGCGCCAAACACGCAGCGTTTACTGATCGTGGAAACTCACCCTCATAGACCTCTCAGCAGTCTCTGCATTAGTGACCAATAGGCTGTCACCTACAAACTTTACATTCATGACTCAATTACATATAGCCAGTATTGATTATTTATGTCTGTGTCCAACTTAGGAATAAAGTTATATATGCTTAAAAGGAAACTCCCTTTCACATATAGGACACACATATGGTCAGTTTCATGTGTCGCAATTTCATTGTTCTAGATCGAACTGCTATTTTTGGACCAGCCAAGGGTAGCTTGAATTGTGAAGCTCGCTCAAGGCAATCCACAACACTAAGAAAGGGATAGTGTGTATACAGTCCAGGTGATAATTCATAAGTAACCAAACCACATATAAATATAATGCATATTGCAATAATGGAGAAGTGAAATAGTAATCTAGTCAACCATCAAATTAAAATCTCTTCATATAAGTGTAAGTGTAAGAGGTGGCAGGTACCCTCGGTTGCTCCCTCTCACTTTTATTGTTTGGCCCCCGTGCACTTTATATATGAATATGTTTGCCATGTAAATACGTTATGTTTGCAATGTTTGCATGTGTATTGACGTGTAATGTATGTGATGTCTTGTTATTCCTGTAATGTATGTGCTTTTGTGGTATTGTGCTGTGTACTGCCATATGATGAACCTGTAATGTATTGTGTAATGTGTGGAGTTCCCCTTTAACTACTGTTGGTAATATGTATCTGCTATGTCTATGTTTATGTGTTAGAGTTAGGAAAAGGAACTAGTTAAAATGTGGGCTGGACCAGCAGCAGAGAGGGAACAAGAAGCTGCTACTCCCAGTCAGTAGCCCGGGTACGTTATCCTTGAGCAAATGTGTATTTCAGACGAGGCATTGCCAGACTCCCGGATGGGAGAGATCTGTTGCCCCGGAATAAGGACCCAAAAGGACTGAAGGACTACAACACGGGCCATAGGACTATGGAAGGTCCCCTACTGAAGGGGTTTTAAACACCCAGATTCCAGCGAGTGGACTACTGCAAACTTCGGCTACTGTGACCGTTGTAGGTGCGGCCGTAGCAATTGTCAGGGAGAGAGCAGGAAGCCAGTGTTGAACTTGTCTTTTTTCCTGTTTTCATCGTTTATTAAAAAGTTATTGCCTGTTGGACTACAGCTGCATCCTTGAATTATTATTGCCTAGATTGCTGTGACCAGAGGAAGAGAAGGTAACCCGTGGGGAAAAAGCTGTGTCAGTTTTGTATTTCATGAGCAAAGGGCCAGGGTGTCTGTGGACTGTGTTTTTGTGGGTGAACTCGGTCAGGACTACCAATCCGGTTGCCCTTGTTACACTGGAACCAGTGGCGTAGCGGTGGGGGGGGTGGGGAAGCGTCCGCCCCAGGCGGAACGTGTGTGGGGGCGGCGCGGCAGCAGCAATTCCATACCTCCCAACAGTCCTGCTTCTAACCCCTCCCACCCGCTGTCACGGTCGGGACACTATGTGTCCTGAAGTGAGAGAAGCCGCCACGCCCCCCATGCACCCCTCCTGCCCTCCCAGGCTCTCCAACTTCTCACAGCCAGCATTTACCATTGTCCTCTGTAAAGGTGCGAGCAGGACCTGTGATGAGGTCACAGGAGGGGAGGAGTTAGGTGTCTCATGGTCAGGCCCCTGTGTGCAGGACTCTGCTGTGCTGGTCGTCATGGTGCTGGATGATGGTAAGTTTATGTGTGGGATCAGAAGAGGTTTACAGTGTGGATGTAGCAGAGCTGTGTGTGTATGAGGTGTACGGAGCAAAGCCGTGTGTGTACGAGGTGTACGGAGCAAAGCCGTGTGTGTACGAGGTGTACGGAGCGGAGTCGTGTGTGTACGAGGTATACGGAGCAAAGCCGTGTGTGTACAAGGTGTACGGAGCGGAGCCGTGTGTGTACGAGGTGTACGGAGCGGAGCCGTGTGTGTACGAGGTGTACGGAGCAAAGCCGTGTGTGTACGAGGTGTACGGAGCGGAGCAGTGTGTGTACGAGGTGTACGGAGCAAAGCCACGTGTGTACGAGGTGTACGGAGTGGAGCCGCGTGTGTACGAGGTGTCCAGAGCAGAGCCGTGTGTATACGAGGTGTACGGAGCGGAGCCATGTGTGTACGAGGTGTACAGAGCGGAGCCGCGTGTGTGCGGAGCGGAGTCACGTGTGTAAGGGGCCACAAAGAGCGGAGCCGCGCATGTACAAGGGTCCTGTTACTTGCGGTAGCTGTGTGCTTGGGGACTGCAGGGGGGAAGGAGGGGTGCCATTATGTGCATGGGTCTGCGTGGGGATGGAGCGAATGCTGTTATCTATATAGGGCTAGGTCCCGCTGTCCCGGCTGGGAGGTTTACTTTCCCGCATTAGAATCGTACATGCGGAAACCCCGGCGACCTCCCACACGTTCTGGCAGCCGCATGTCACGTTCCACCGGAAGTGATGTGCTGTAAGTCAGCTGAACGCCGGAAATGACCGCTAAAAATACACAAAGAAAATGGGAGACGTTTATTAGTATCCTGAATAGGACCTGTGCACAGTATATACCCTATGGGAATAAACATGCTAGAATTAGGAGGAAACCACTATGGCTAAATAGAGCTGTAAGGGGCGCAATAAGGGACAAAAAGAAAGCGTTTAGGGAATTAAAGCAAGTAGGTAGTGAAGAGGCATTAAATAAATACAGAAGACTGAATAAATTCTGTAAAAAGCAAATCAAGACAGCAAAGATTGAGGCAGAGAGACTCA
The DNA here is from genome assembly GCA_033576555.1 of Oophaga sylvatica. Taxonomy (NCBI): domain Eukaryota; kingdom Metazoa; phylum Chordata; class Amphibia; order Anura; family Dendrobatidae; genus Oophaga; species Oophaga sylvatica. Next base: position 158,730,061 of record JARQOD010000005.1, on the reverse strand, counting down.
TTGCCAGAGAAAGTAAAAATAATCCCAAAATATTCTTTAACTACATAAATAGCAAGAAACTAAAAAATGATAGTGTTGGTCCCCTTAAAAATAGTCTGGGTGAAATGGTGGATGAGGATGAGGAAAAAGCCAATATGCTAAATGACTTTTTTTCAACTGTATTTACACAAGAAAATCCCATGACAGATAACATGATCAGAGATAAAAACATTTCTCCATTAAATGTCACATGCTTAACCCAGCAGGAAGTACGGTGGCGTCTAAAAATCACTAAAGTTGACAAATCCCGGGTCCGGATGGGATACACCCCCGAGTACTGCAGGAATTAAGTACAGTTATAGATAGACCATTATTTTTAATCTTTAAAGATTCCATAATAATTGGGTCTGTACCACAGGACTGGCGTATAGCAAATGTGGTGCCAATATTCAAAAAGGGGCAAAAACTGAACCCGGAAATTATAGGCCAGTGAGCTTAACATCTACTGTGGGTAAAATCCTGGAGGGTTTTTTAAGGGATACTATATTGGAGTATCTGAAGCTGAATAACCTCATGACACAGTATCAGCATGGGTTTACGAGGGACCGTTCTTGTCAGACTAATCTGATAAGCTTTTATGAAGGGGTAAGTTCAGGACTGGACCAAGGGAATGCAGTGGACGTGGTGTTCATGGACTTCTCAAAAGCTTTTGATACAGTGCCACACAAAAGGTTGATACATAAAATGAGAACAATGGGGATAGGGGAAAATATGTGTAAGTGGGTTAAGAACTGGCTCATGGATAGGAAACAAAGGGTGGTTATTAATGGAGCACACTCGGACTGGGTCACGGTTAGCAGTGGGGTACCACAGGGGTCAGTATTGGGGCCGCTTCTCTTTAACATATTTATTAATGACCTTGTAGGGGGCATACAGAGTAGTATTTCAATATTTGCAGATGACACTAAACTCTGCAGGGTAATAAATACAGAGGAGGATAATTTTATATTACAGGAGGATTTATGTAAACTAGAAGCTCGGGCTGATAAATGGCAAATGAGCTTTAATGGGGATAAATGTAAGGTCATGCACTTGGGTAGAACAAATAAGATGTATAATTATGTGCTTAATTGTAAAACACTGGGCAAAACTGTCACTGAAAAAGACTTGGGTGTATGGGTGGACGACAAACTCACATTTAGTGGCCAATGTCAGGCAGCTGCTGCCAAGGCAAATAAAATAATGGGATGCATTAGACGAGGCATAGATGCTCATGAGGAGAACATAATTTTACCTCTATACAAGTCACTGGTGCGACCACACTTAGAATACTGTGTGCAGTTCTGGTCTCCGGTGTATAAGAAAGACATAGCTGAACTGGAGCGGGTGCAGAGAGGAGCGACCAAGGTTATTAGAGAACTGGGGGGTCTGCAATACCAAGACAGGTTATTACACTTGGGGTTATTTAGTTTGGAAAAACGAAGGCTTAGGGGTGATCTTATTACAATGTACAAATATATGAGGGGACAGTACAAAGACCTTTCTAATGATCTTTTTACTCTTAGACCTGTGACGGGGACGAGGGGGCATCCTCTACGTCTGGAGGAAAGAAGGTTTAGCCATAATCACAGATGCAGATTCTTTACTGTAAGAGCAGTGAGACTATGGAACTCTCTGCCGTCTAATGTTGTAATGAGTGATTCCTTACTAAAATTTAGGAGGGGACTGGATGCCTTTCTTGAAAAGTATAATATTACAGGCTATATTCACTAGTTTCCTAGATACAGCGTTGATCCAGGGAGCTAGTCTGATTGCCGTATGTGGAGTCGGGAAGGAATTTTTTTCCCCAATGTGAAGCTTACTGTTTGCCACTTGGGGTTTTTTTGCCTTCCTCTGGATCAACATGTTAGGGCAGGTTAGGATAGGATATGGGTTGAACTAGATGGACTTAAAGTCTTCCTTCAACCTTAATAACTATGACCTCATTTCCGGAGGTCAGCTTACAGCAGCAGGTACTGTAACTCGCTCTCGGGAGAGTCTTCAGAACGGCAACGCATTGAGCCGCGGGATCTGTTGGTGTGAGAGCCGGGTATTGTATGGAGCACTGCATACAATACCCGGCTCTCACTGAGTGAGACAGGCAGGATCTGGGGATCTCATCATGGGATCTGTTCAACAGATGATAAGATCCCCAGATCCTGCCTGTCTCGCTCAGTGAGAGCCTGGTATTGAATGGAGCGCTGCATAGCTGATGAGATCCCCACATCCTGGGAAATGAGGTCAGCGATGGAACATGACGTGTGGCTGCCAGAATGTGTGGGAGGTCCCCAGGGTTTCCGTATGTACGATTCTAATGCGGAAAGTAAACCTCCTGGCCAGGACAGCGGGACAGGGACCTGAAATCGGGACTGTTCCGCTGAAACCGGGACGGTTGGGAGGTATGTGTTTATAATTATTGTTTATGAAACAGTGTGATCAGCAGTGCTAAATGGGTGTGGTCAGGGCATGGATATGGGTGTGACCAGTGAAACGGGTGTGGCTAGGGGCGTGGCCTAAAATTTGCCGCCCCGGGTGCCACAAACAGTTCCTACGCCACTGACTGGAACCATAATTGCAAGACATGATGTAAAAGAAACCTTCCAAAGACAATACAAAACATACCATAATACCCGAGAAAACAGTATGGTGAGCAGTGTTTGATGATCTACAGGAAGGTTCACTGTCCTTAATAAAGCAGTGACTTAGGGTTTAGTATCAGAAAACTGGTGGTTCATAAAAAGATTTTTACTATCTATTACAGTGGCTCAGTGGTTAGCACTGTTGCTTTGCACCACTGGGGTTTTGCGTTTAAGTCTTACGAAGGACAACATTAACAGGGAATTGTATGTTGTCCCCGGTTTGAGTGGTTTTCCTCCAGTACACCAGGTTCCTCCCACACTCAAAAGACATACGGATAAGGAATTTAGATTGTGGCCCACAATGCAGACAGTGATAATGTCTATAAAGCAATGTGTTATATGATGGAGCTATATAATTAAGTAAAATAAATATTACTTGTTGGTACACAATAACCATATTGTTGCCATAATATAGTGTGGGGGGGAAAAAATGTTCTTTTGTCAAATAATAGCAGCTAAAGGCGTTCCCCACTACTTTCTTATTGATGGTCTATTCTTAGGATAGGCCATCAATATCCTACCTACCCCTGCCAATTAGCTGTTACCGGCACCAGCAGGAAGTCCTCAGATTCAGCATCATTTCCCGTAGCATCCAAGAACTTGTAGCCGATGCTCTTAACAGCTGATCAGCATGGGTGCCGGGTGTCGCACTCTCATCGACCAGATATTGATAACCTGTCCTAAGGATAGGCCATCAATAAAGTAGTGGCCAAACTCCTTAAATTCTATAAATTCTATAAAAAATGACTCATCAGGCGCCATTCAGAGGTATTCAGACAGCTTGTGTCACATACCACTTGTTAAAGGGAATTTGTCACCCCATTTTTCATATATCAGCTGCAGCCACCGCCATCAGGGCTTATCTACAGCATTCTGGAATGCTGTAGATAAGCCCCCGATGTAACCTGAAAGATAAGAAAAATGAGTTATATTATACTCACCCGGGGGGCGGTCCAATGCGGTCAATCCGATGGGCGTCACGGTCCGGGTCCGTCGCCTCCCATCTTCTAGCGATGACGTCCTCCTCCTTGCTTCTGTCACGCTCCTGCACTGCAGTACTTTGCTCTGCCCTCAACAGGGCAGATAAAGTATGCCGGTGCAGGAGTGTGACAGAAGCAAGGAGGAGGACGTCATTGGTAGAAGATGGAAGGCGATGGACCCAGACCGCGATGCCCATCGGACCGGATCACATTGGAACGACCCCCCGGGTGAGTATAGCATAACTCGCTTTTCTTATCTTTCAGGTTACATCGGGGGCTTATCTGCAGCACTCCAGAATGCTGTAGATAAGCGCCTGATGGCGGTGGCCGCAGCTTATATGCGAAAAATGGGGTGACAGATTCCCTTTAAAAGCAAATACTGTACACTTTTGCTGATCTACTATATTGATTCATAATTTATCTTACCCTGCTTTCTACATCTTGAGTTTTCACAAGCATTTACCTCCGAATGCATGAAATGTTTTTTAGACTTTTTTATAGAGCAATTGGTGTTTCTATAGTTCATCCTATAGGTGTGATATCATCCAATGATCTTACAAACGTAAGATCAATAAAGAGGTTGTTCTGCTACTTGTCCCACCGCTGTTCCTCCACATTTCTCCTTGTCTTCCCCAACCGTTCCTTCAGTTCATCTACTGTTGGAGACATCAAGTGACCAATGTAGCCAATAAACTGCCACTCAGTGGTTGATGACGTCACCTAACATCCTCCCCTAGAAGAAAATGTGATGAGTTTTTTTTTACTTTCACACCACCATGGACCTATCCATACAACAAAATATAGTAGCGGACAGTCCCTTAAACTTTTTCAATATTTGTTATTACAAAAGATGACCAAAAAGAAGGCTGAAATACAATTTTCCCAATAGAAATCAAACATTACTGAATATTAAGTGTTCCCCAACACCTAGGGTTGAACTTTAAACCCTAAAATGTATTTGCAGTTGTCAAATTCTGAAAAATGAGTTTTCGGTCACAGGCAGTGTGTCACTAATTTTATTAGAAACAGAAATATTTAATAATGAAATTTCTTCTTAAAAAAAAAGAAAAGAAAAACACTTTATTCTGATGTTAAATATGTCTTGAGGATATCATCAGAGATTAGCGACCAGCATCATTAAAACGGCTCATTATATTACAAACACCCCACTGTGTTTCTTCATCCACAGAGCCGAATGGACAGGAGAGATAATAGTCCTGAGAGATGATGGCAATTTAATTCTTTAGAAAACAGCATTTCACTATAAACATTTGTACAAGTGTCATCACAACTGAATACATTGTGCAAACAAGGTTTTGTATCAAAATCTTTGCTTAACTGTTACTGTTCTGTCATGGCTATTAACCCATTTATTTATGCAATACATGGATAAAAAAAGAAAATAAATCAAATCTATAGTGCTTCCAAAGCAAAATTCTATTAATATTGTATATTTCTATTTAAGGTTGCATCATAAAAAGAAATAATATTAATTTGTATAGGAATATGAAAACAGATAGTAAATAAAAATGTCATATTATAAAGTAATTAGAGATGAGCAAACCCGAACTCACACTTCGTGTCCAATCCTGATTTACGAAGCTGGACCTCTGCTGGAAGTCTGTTTTACTGTTCGGAGTTCTGATGGAGAGCGAGAGAATGTTCTGTGGGATTCGGGTTTGGGTTCATGTTCAGTTCTTGTACTGTACTTGTGTGTGCCCTGTGTGTGCCTTGTATTGCTCACGTTTATTGTACTTGTCTATATTTGCCCCTTTTCACATGTAAAGCGCCATGGAATAAATGGCGCTATTAAAATGTATAATAATAATAATAATGTTCAGGTAGAGTTATGAATGATTCACAGTTTTTTGTGGTACTCAAGTACATACTATTTGGAACCAATTCACCGCAGTTGCTGTACTTTGAAAATATATTAAAATATAACCTTTAATTAATAATTTAAAATACGCAAAAATATACAAAAAGACACACACCAATTTTAGTATAAAACCTATGGGGACATAGTCTTATCTCTGTTCAATCTCTAAATCTTTCTACTACCTAGAGCAGAGTTTAGCAACCTACAGTCATGGCCAAAAGTTTTGAGAATGACACAAATATTATATTTTCACATGATCTGCTGCCCTCTGGTTTTTATGTGTGTTTTGACAGATGTTTTTATCACTGACAGAAATATAATTGCAAACATATGAGTAACAAAAGCTTATATTGACAGTTAGAATGAGTTAAAGCAGCAAGTCAATATTTGCAGTGTTGACCCTTCTTCTCCAGGACCTCTGCAATTCTCCCTGGCATGCTCTCAATCAACTTCTGGACCAAATTCTGACTGATAGCAGTCCATTCTTGCACAATCAATGTTTTCATTTTGTCAGAATTTTTAGGTTTTTGTTTGTCCACCCGTCTCTTGATGATTGACCACAAGTTCTCAATGGGATTAAGATCTGGGGAGTTTCCAGGCCATGGACCCAAAATCTCTATGTTTTGTTCCCTGAGCCATTTAGTTATTACCTTTGCTTTATGGCAAGGTGCTCCATCATGCTGGAAAAGGCATTGTTGATCGTCAAACTGCTCTTGGAGGGTTGGGAGAAGTTGCTCTTGGAGGACATTCTGGTACCATTCTTTATTCATGGCTGTGTTTTTAGGCAAGACTGTGAGAGAGCCGATTCCCTTGGCTGAGAAGCAACCCCACACATGAATGGTTTCAGGATGCTTAACAGTTGGCATGAGACAAGACTGGTGGTAGCGCTCACCTTGTCTTCTCCGAATGAGGCGTTTTCCTGATGACCCAAACAATCGAAAAAGGGATTCATCAGAGAAAATAACTTTACCCCAGTCCTCAGCAGCCCACTGCATGTACCTTTTGCAGAATATCAGTCTGTCCATGATGTTTTTTCTGGAGAGAAGTGGCTTCTTTGCTGCCCTCCTTGAGACCAGGCCTTGCTCCAAGAGTCTCCGCCTCACAGTGCGTGCAGATGCACTCACACCTGCCTGCTGCCATTCCTGAGCAAGCTCTGCACTGCTGGTAGCCCGATCCCGCAGTTGAAACACTTTGAAGAGACGGTCCTGGCGCTTGCTGGTCTTTCTTGGGCGCCCTGGAGCCTTTTTGGCAACAATGGAACCTCTCTCCTTGAAGTTCTTGATGATGCGATAGATTGTTGACTGAGGTGCAATCTTTCTAGCTGCGATACTCTTCCCTGTTAGGCCATTTTTGTGCATTGCAATGATGACTGCACGTGTTTCTTTAGAGATAACCATGGTTAACAGAAGAGAAACAATGATGCCAAGCACCAGCCTCCTTTTAAAGTGTCCAGTGGTGTCATTCTTACTTAATCATGACAGATTAATCTCCAGCCATGTCCTCATCAACACCCACACCTGTGTTAATGGAGCAATCACTGAAAAGAGGTTAGCTGGTCCTTTTAAGGCAGGGCTGCAATGATGTTGAAATGTGTTTTGGGGGATAAAGTTAATTTTCTAGCCAAATATTGACTTTGCAAGTAATTGCTGTTAAGCTGATCACTCTTTATAACATTCTGGAGTATATGCAAATTGCCATTAGAAAAAGTGAAGCAGTAGACTTTGTAAAAATTAATATTTGTGTCATTCTCAAAACTTTTGGCCATGACTGTAGACCTGCACAGATGGCACACCCACTCTCCAGAGGAAAACCATTCTTTCCCTGTTGTGCCCTGTTAAATGAAGGGATCAGAAATGTTGATCAAGGAAAAGTGCTAGTGCTGCTATAAATATATACCATATGGGACCAGTTAGTGTTAACGAGAGGATCATGTCTTTTTTTTACAGTTCTTATTGCATACTGTCCCCTCCGTTTTATTGTTTTGCTTGGACCAGCACTCCTCTCATTTGACCCAAGTCTTTTTAATTAGCAGGAGACTGCAAGAGGGGTTTTGGCTATTTATGTTCTCAGCAAATAGTTTGAGAACATGTGGACGGTCTTTTCACTACTTTCACTATGTGTTGGTATTGTGTGGTGTCTTTGTTGTTGTGGAGTGGCCTGGAGTCATGGGGGCTTTGTCTTACAGGATAAGTACTGTTGAGCGCCAGAACGCTCCCCTTGCTGGTGCGCTGTCACTTCGATGGTGGTCAGTGCATGGTGCCACACCTATAAGGGTAGGAAATAGGGACCCACTGAGTGGTTCAACGTGACATGAAAGTGGGCTTCATACAGTCTAATCAGAATGTTAAACCAAGAATCTCAAGTTCCTCATATTCAATTTTTTTGGATGCACACTTCATGCCTTTTTTCTGCAGTTATAGGATTAAAATTTATTTTGTGTTTTGGACCACCTATTTAGCCCCTTAGTGACAGCGCCAATGTAGCACTTAATGACCAAGCCAATTTTTACAATTCTGACCACTGTCAGTTTATGAAGTTATAGCTCTGGAACACTTCAACGTATCGCACTGATTCTGAGAATGTTTTTTCATGACATATTGTACTTCATGAAAGTGGTAAAATTTCTTTGATATAACTTGCGTTTATTTATGAAAAAAACAGAAATTTGGCAAAAATTTGGAAAATTTTGCAATTTTCAAACTTTGATTTTTTTACCCTTAAATCAGAGAGTGGTGTCACACAAAATAGTGAATAAATAATATTTCCCACATGTAAACTTTACATCAGCACAATTTTGGAAGCATATTTTTTTTGTTAGGATATTATAAGGGTTAAAAGTTGACCAGCGATTTCTAATTTTTCCAGCAAAATTTACAAAACCAATTTTTTAGGGACCATCTAACATTTGAAGTGAGTTTGGGGGTCAATATAACAGAAAATACCCAAATGTGAGACCATTCTTAAAACTGCACCCCTCAAGGTGTGCAAAACCACTTTCAAGTAGTTCATTAACCCTTCAGGTGCTTCACGGGAACTAAATGTGGAAGCAAAAAATGAACATTTACTTTTTTCACAAAAAATTTACTTTGGAACTAAACTTTTTTATTTTCACAAGAGAAAATGGACCACAAAATTTGTTGTGCAATTTCTCCTGAGTACTCCAATACCCTGTATGTGGGGAAAACCACTGTTTGGGCTCATAAGGGAGGGAGCACTGTTTGACTTTTTGAACGCAAAATTGGCTGGAATCAATGGTGTATGCCGTGTCGCATTTGGAGACCCCCTGATGTACCTAAATGGTAGAACCTCTCCAACCCTAACACAACCCTAACCTCAACACACCACTAATCCCAACCCAAACCATAACCCTAACCACTACACTAACCCTAACATACCCCTAAACCTAATCCCAACCCTAACCATAATACCAACAATAACCACAACCATAACCCTAACTACCACCCTAACCCCAACACCACCCTAACCCCAACGCCACAACCCTAACCCCAACACCACAACCCTAACACCCACACAATCCTAAAAAAAACACAACCCTAACCCCAACCCTAGCCACAACCCCAACCCTAGCCCCAACCCTAACCCTAGCCCTAACCCTAGCCCCAACACTAAACCTAGCCCCAACCCTAGCCCAACCCTAACCCTAGTTCTTACCCTAGCCCTAACCCTAACCCTAGCCCTACCCTAACCCTAGCCCCAACCCTAATCCTAGCACAACCCTAACCCTAGCCCCAACCCTCACCATAAAGGAAAAATGGAAATAAATACATGTTTTATTTTATTGTTTTTACTTAACTAAGGGGGTGATAAAGGGGGGTTTGATTTACTATTTTTTTATTTTGATCACTGTGATAGGGTCTATCAGTGATCAAAATGAACCAATAGGAAAAAACTGCCATTTTCTTCCCGGAAGAAGATGCCGAGGGCCGGGAGACATCGGAGGTACCGGGGGGCTCAGGGGACCCCATTTCTCTCTCCTCTGATGTGCTAGATCATATCAAAAGAGAGAGAAATAAATAGGAAACGGGACTTTTTTTGCGGTCGCTGTTATTCAGTGAATAACGGTGATTGCAACACTGGGGACAGTAAAAACCGACCCTAATCATGTTCTCTGGGGTCTCAGGTATCCCCGGTAGCCAAGACCCCGGAGATTTTCTGATGCTTGGGGGGGAGTCTTAGTACACTTAGTACCCTTAACTGCCGCCGTTAAAGGCGTATCAGCGGTTGTTAAGGGGTTAATAAGTTACTAATCATTTCCGAGACAGGCTCTTACTATGACCTTATTGAAGAGAGAGATCAATCCATAAAAACACTCATTAGTAAAGGTGGAAAAAATATAATTTTTTAGATGGAAATGTTGACATCTTTACCTAACATACAGGTGCCCTATATGTATGTTCCCCTTATGTAAGTCTATAATAGTTGGATTCTGGTTTACACTATAAGCTCCATTGCATTTATACAGGCTGCTATGCTTAGAGTTAAGTCCTTGGATCCAAATGGAAGTCTTTGTAATCCTGAGCTGGCTTGCCATAGAAAGCAACTATAAAGAACAGCTTGGGGGTTGTATTGTTTTTCTCACAAATAACTCTGTGCTCTTTAAGGGTCCATTACACCAAAAGCCTACCAAGACGTACTAGCAATATAAAATCGATCTCTTAAGAAAACTTCTATTACTTTTTAAAAGGAATGCAGAACAAGACACAAAATATTAAGTATAGTTGTTTCAAAAAGTGGATTATTGCATAGTATAAAATCCCATGGCTGGATTCATTTTTCATAGCGTTTTACTTATTGCACAGTACGACAAGTTTTGGATTAAATGTGCTTATTTGCAGTCTAGCTACCACCACAGGTCTATACAATAACATCATAATGGAAGAAAAATCAGTGTAAACAATACCTAGAGATAGTCTTGGCTAAGACGTATGTGAATAGAAGCCAGCTCTGTGCTTTTCTTTACTATATCATTTTGCCTCCACATGGATAAAATGAGGCTCCACGGAAAGCAGGTTGATGAAAATTACTAATTGTTAACACATTAGCTAATTGTTATGATTAATCCTTAACAGTTTGTGTCTAGTAATCCAAATTTCTTCCGGTCTGGGTAAAGATGCTTTATTGCAACAAGTGCTGTGAAAACACCAGAACAATACTATTCTAATCTCCGAGATCTCCTCATCTAATAGTTGCCTTAAAAACAAGCTCTTGAACCATAGACATTCTTCACAAAAAATATCCGCCATGGTCACCCACCCTTTCTGTCAGCTCCATGTCATCTGCTCTTATCATTAATCATCTGTTTTTACAAATAAAGTACTCTTTGGAAAAAACTATTCTGAGCCAATCATAATAAAGCTGATAAACCCATAATTGTCTTCTGACAATCTGCCTTGCGTGGAATCCAAGATAATGAGAACTTTCACTGCTAACCCTTTCTCTTCCGAAACATAGTGTCACTAGTTATATGTCAAAGCAAGAACTTCTACATTGAGGGTTATTGAGGTCTACAATGCCAATTCATATTAGATATAACTGCGTATCAGTGACACTCAAAGGAAATACCTAAGTGTTGACATTTCTAAAGCCCTGTCTAGATTCGGAGTCTCCTAAAATATGCATAAAACAGGAAATAAAGCCCATGGCATGGATACAAGTTCTCTTAAAGGAAATGTATTGTGTACCAGAGACAAATCTTTAAAAAAACATTGCCTGTTCCTGCAAATCAGGAACATCTGTCAACAGAGAGCAATTAATTAATCAAATTATTTTGGTAATGAAGAATTTCTGCAATTTGTGGAAACATCTAATGGAAAACCGAGATTTTCTACAGCGTGATGAAAGTTTTACTTTGCTTTACTGTTAAGAAATATAACAGTGATTGCATTACAGCCATCAGTGCAAGCTACGTTCTGCCCAGCAATGGTAACAGCTTTACAACCAGCAGTGCTCTTCAGATTACTCCATCTATGGACCATTACACCCACCATTGGTTGCCAAATTACACAGCAAGCCTAACATACTATTTATAACACTACCTAATGCTCATTGCACTGGATTATATATACATTTCCATGTCGTTACACTGTACACGGCAGGGTTCAACAATGTACACTAAGCTGTTTAGACGTAAGGCTTCTCTAGACAATCCCACCACCTTGGGATGTACTGTAGTTTGTTCTTGTGTCTCTACTAAGTACAGATCAAGCTAAAGACCTGTAGACACATATACAGTAGGTGTCACTGTTATTCCTTCCTTAAAAAATTGTGATAAATTATGACAGTGATTTATATGGCCTGAATGGTATGAGATGGATATATATCTGATATTTCAGTATAAAGGCCAAATGTAATGCCACAAACTCTCTTGCTTGAAGGTAAAAGTAGATTAAGCAGGAGCTTAATGTAAACCTGACACTACACTTCATCTAGACGACTGCAAGAACATTAATGCAGTTTTTGTATCTTCTACAAAGCAGAAAGTTGGTGAAGTGTCCGAGAAAGAAAGTACTGGCAGCTGACTGCTTCAATTATGATTAAATGGTTTGTCGAGTCTAAAACTGCAAGACTGCAGTCACTCTATGTGACTGCAGACTTGTGAGTCCTCACATCGCGCACATTACGTGCTGTGAGGATTCTCCTGTGCCAATACTGGCAGCCAGCAGACATGTGACCGTAAGTATGAAATTTGAATAATTCCAGCCACATTCTGACTAGACTGGCTTCGCCCCTAACCCTTGTCTATTCGGCACTTAAATGCACGTAGGCAAATCATACCACTTCCTATGCCAGCACTGGAGAATCCTCACAGCATGCAATGCGCACGATGTAACTATTCACAAGTCTGCAGTCATAGAGAGTAACTGAAGACTTGCAGTTTTAGACCGGAGAACTCCTTTAAGACATGTACAGTATATGGTTCTTTACTGTGTCTCATCCCCACGTTGAACTGAAGACTAAAGTCAACTCTGAATGGCTGAACATAGAGATTTAGGCTGGGGCTACATGGTTATGTCTCAAGCCACAGCAATTTCTGAAAAGACAAAAACATTTGTGGAATAGCATGCCGCTGCAAGATGCTGTGGTAGCCATGCTGGTTCAGTATGCCTTCAATTTTGAATAAATCCCCAACAGTGTCACCAGCAAAGCATCCCCACACCATAACACCCCCTCCTCCATGCTTCACGGTGGGAACCAGGCATGTAGAGTCCATCCGTTCACCTTTTTTGCGTCGCACAAAGACACGGTGGTTGGCACAAAAGATCTCAAATTTGGACTCATTAGACCAAAGCACAGATTTCCACTGGTCTAATGTCCATTCCTTGTGTTCTTTAGCCCAAACAAGTCTCTTCTGCTTGTTGGCTGTCCTTAGCAGTAGTTTCCTAGCAGCTATTTTACCATGAAGGCCTGCTGCACAAAGTCTCCTCTTAACGGTTGTAGAGATGTGTCTGCTGCTAGAACTCTGTGTGGCATTGACCTGGTCTCTAATCTAAGCTGCTGTTAACCTGCGATTTCTGAGGCTGGTGACTCGGATAAACTTATCCTCAGAAGCAGAGGTGACTCTTGGGTCTTCCTTTCCTGGGGCGGCCCTCATGTGAGCCAGTTTCTTTGTAGCGCTTGATGGTTTTTGCAACTGCACTTGGGGACACTTTCAAAGTTTTCCCAATTTTTCTGACTGACTGACCTTCATTTCTTAAAGTAATGATGGCCACTGGTTTTTCTTTACTTAGCTGCTTTTTTCTTGCCATAATACAAATTCTAACAGTCTATTCAGTAGGACTATCAGCTGTGTATCCACCAGACTTCTGCACAGCACAACTGAATGGTCCCAACCCCATTTATAAGGCCAGAAATCCCACTTATTAAACCTGACAGGACCTGTGAAGTGAAAACCATTCCCGGTGACTACCTCTTGAAGCTCATCAAGAGAATGCCAAGTGTGTGCAAAGCAGTCATCAAAGCAAAAGGTGGCTACTTTGAAGAACCTAGAATATAAGACATAATTTCAGTTGTTACACACTTTTTTGTTAAGTATATAATTCCACATGTGTTAATTCATAGTTTTGATGCCTTCGTTGTGAATTTACAATTTTCATAGTCATGAAAATACAGAAAAATCTTTAAATGAAAGTGTGTCCAAACTTTTGGTTTGTACTGTATATATATATATGTGTATTTACACTGTGTGCAGAATTATTAGGCAAATGAGTATTTTGATCACGTCATCCTTTTTATACATGTTGTCCTACTCCAAGATGTATAGGCTTGAAAGCCAACTGCCAATTATGTAAATCAGGTGATTTGCATCTCTGTAATGAGGAGTGGTGTGGTCTAATGACATCAACACCCTATATAAGGTGTGCTTAATTATTAGGCAACTTCCTTTCCTTTGGAAAAATGTGTCAGAAGAGAGATTTGACGGACTCTGAAAAGTCAAAAATTGTGAGATGTCTTGCAGAGGGATGCAGCAGTCTTGAAATTGCCAAACTTTTGAAACGTGATCACCGAACAATCAAGCGTATCATGGAAAATAGCCGACAGGGTCGCAAGAAGTGTGTTGATAAAAAAAAGGCGCAAAATAATTGCCCAAGAATGGAAGAAAATCAAGCGTGAAGCTGCCAAGATGCCATTTGCCACCAGTTTTGCCATATTTCAGAGCTGCAACGTTACTGGAGTATCAAAAAGCACAAGGTGTGCCATACTCAGGGCATGGCCAAGGTAAGGAAGGCTGAAAAAGACCACCTTTGAACAAGAAACATAAGATAAAACATTAAGACTGGGCCAAGAAATATCTTAAGACTGATTTTTCTAAGGTTTTATGGACTGATGAAATGAGAGTGACTCTTGATGGGCCAGATGGATGGGCCCGAGGCTGGATCAGAAAAGGGCAGAGAGCTCCACTCCGACTCAGACGCCAGCAAGGTGGAGGTGGGGTGCTGGTATGGGCTGGTATCATCAAAGATTAACTTGTGGGACCATTTCGGGTTGAGGATGGAGTGAATCTCAACTCCCAGACCTACTGCCAGTTTCTGGAAGACACCTTCTTCAAGCAGTGGTACAGGAAGAAGTTGGTAAAGTTCAAGAAAAACATGATTTTCATGCAAGACAATGCTCCATCACATGCATCCAAATACTCCACAGCGTGGCTGCCCAGTGAAGGTCTAAAGAAGAATAAATAATGACATGGCCTCCTTGTTCATCTGATCTGAATCCCATAGAGAACCTGTGGTCCCTCATAAAATGTGAGATCTGCATGGAGGGAAAACAGTACACCTCTCGGAACAGTGTCTGGGAGGCTGTGGTGGCTGCTGCACACAATGTTGATCGTAAACAGATCAAGCAACTGACAGAATCTATGGATGGAAGGCTTTTGAGTGTCATCGTAAAGAAAGGTGGCTATATTGGTCACTGATTTTTTGTTTTTGAATGTCAGAAATGTTTATTTCTAAATTTTGTGTTGTTATATTGGTTTACCTGGTGAAAAGAAACAAGTGAGATGGGTATATATTTGGTTTTTATTAAGTTGCCTAATAATTCTGCACAGTAATAGTTACCTGAACAAACAGATATCCTCCTAAGGTAGGCAAATCTAAAAAAAAAACCTACTCCAACTTCCAAAAATATTAAGCTTTGATATTTATGAGTCTTTTGGGTTGATTGAGAACATAGTTGTTGCTCAATAATAAAAAGAATCCTCTCAAATACAACTTGCCTAATAATTCTGCACACGGTGTATATTGCACAGATAGATAAATAGAAAGAATAAAATCCGGCAATTTATCTGCCATGTTCTGTAAAATTACTGCAGAAGCCGACAGGATAGAAGAGATGGATTACATACAGCAAGTACAAATAGAATAGGTAGATAGATAGATGTCAATGACAAATGCAATTAGTATAGTGTGTGTGCAGCTTATTGTACATGTATTTAACTAATAAGAGATTATTTTTTTTAAAAAAATGGCGTGGGCTCCCACGCTATTTTCGTAACCAGCAGAGGGAAAGCCGACAGCTGGGGGCTAATGTTTATAGCCTGGGAAGAGGGTAATACCCATGGAGCTTCCCAGGCTATTTTCATCAGCTCACAGCTGTATAATTAGCCTTTACTAGCTATTAAAATGAGGGACCCTAAAAAATGAAATAGGGTCCCCCTATAATTAATAACCAGCAAAGGCTATGCAGACAGCTACAGGCTGATATTAATAGCCTAGGGAGGGGCCATGGATACTGCCCCCCATGCTAAAAACATCAGCCCTCAGCCACCCCAGGAAAGATGCATCTGTAAGATGTGTCAGTTCTGGTACTTAGCCTCACTCTTCCCACTTGCCCTGTAGCGGTGGCAAGTGGGGTGATAGTTGCTTAGTAATGGAGAAGCATCAATAAGATGCCCCATTACTAACCCCATAGTCACATTGTAAGAAAACATAGACACTCAGAAAAAAATCCTTTAATTGAAAGAAAGACACAGACTCCTTTAATCATCCTAATTAACTCATACTTATGACCTCGCCCATTCCCCGATGCCCTCGTCATCTGCAAAAGAGGTAAAAAAAACAAACAGTATTCCTCACCTTTTTGCAGAGATGCTTTTAATCCATTAGTCCAACGACGGGTCCAGCTCTGCTACATCTAGATGGCAGGCTGCATGGTGCGACCATGCAGCCTGTCATCCAGAGGAGAAGCTGAGCACCGTGTGCTCAGTGTCTCTATGTGAACTGCTATTCCATGTCTGAGGGCACTGCGAGCGTGAGAAAGTTCTCATGCTCGCGCGTGTGTTGTCAGACAGGTCCCAGGAGTTCACAGCCAGTGAACTCACTTCACCTTTCTGATGTCAGTGCGAGCACTGTGGGAAAATTTCACACACCTATAGATAGATTTCCGTTCTGTGTTAGACAAATGGATAGTGTTGGTTGATTATTACTGCCTTCTCATTGTCTGAGATGTTGCATCCAAGTAACCTGCTTGCAATATCTGAATGAGCTCTGAAGGAATCTTTTACATTACTCTAGGTGCTGTGGATACCACTAAATGGTACCTCTTGCTTCATAGAGGTACATCACGGGTCCAATGCAGTCTTGCATGAGCCCATAGAGACAGATATTTATACCACATTCAGATGCCACATAACCATTTTTTTACTAACAGAATGAGGCGTATCGTCACCACCAGTAGCACATTTCGTGGCCTGCTATTCTTTTTTCCATTCCCATTAATTGACATAATGAAAGCTCCACCTGCTGATCTGGTTTGCTGAGAACTGGAGGAATTTAGTTTTACCATCAAACACAGTCTGCAGTCTGACTTTTTCTTTCCCTTGCAAGCTGTCATTATTAAATCTTACTTTACTTTGCAACATCTGTTTGCAAAATGTTGAAAATAAACCCTTAATTAAGATTCTTTCACTATACAAGAAACATTAACATTTTATGGATCAATTTAATAAAAAAAAAAGTTGTTGAAGCAGAGCACATGTTTGATTTACAATCTGGTTATTTAACATGAAAACTATCAAACATAATTTTACCTGCGGAATGAGAGTAAATGAACTTAGCAATAGACATAAAAATGTTGAACAATGACAAAATATAAATTGTGGCATTTCCAAGCCAGCTGCATAACTCCGTTTCATTTCTTTTCTTCTACATATGCCAGCAGTAATTTAACTTCAGAAAATATTTATTTCCATCGGTTCTACCTGTTATGATTGAGTGCAATGAATGATTTTGCCACTTGCGGAGTGCCTCAGTAAGTCTTATTTTCCTGCTCCAATAAACTATGACTAGACGTTCAAGAAAAATTTTCCCTGCTCCTTATTACTTTGCTGTTTAAAGAAACATTTCTGTAATAAAAAAATACAAAAGATTGGTTTTCGTGTAACTTTTCTATATCGTATTTCCATTAATTCATGAGTAATTTACTTGTACCAGTACTGTCTCTCCTAATGTAGCACAGCATGTAAGTTCTTGAAAAGTACGGTATGCATGCTTCGTCCATATAATGATGCATTCTTTTCAGAGAAAATAAGAGGGTGATACAGTTAAGGATGGTGGTAATGTTAAGTGGTATTATATTTCTAAGGGCTCGCTCACATGACCGGACGAATGCCATCCGATGTTTTATTGGACCAATGTTATTCTACGGGGAAGTGCAGATCTGCATTGTTTTTCTCATACTAATTTGGCCGGAGAAAAATATTGCAACATGCTGCAATTTGCACCTCGAATTGGAACCAACTCACCCACTCCAGTCTATGGGCACTAGAAGTTTTGTTCTTCATCTTCTCCTCACAGTGTGCCCCGATTCTCACAAGAAAATTGGATCACACTAAGATAACACTCGGCTCATACTCTGATCCGAGTTTGATCGGAGTGTCATTAACATAATCAATCCGATTCATTCGCATGAAAGAATCTACGCTCGAGTGATCCAACGTGAGGTGTATAATGTGTAATCCGCCATCTACAGCCTGCTATGTGGTTATACATTGTACTGTACCCACATGTGCCTTGGATTTTATATAGAGGTACACAGATTTTTTATCTCACGATTTAATTCTCTAATGCATGATTAATTTGCAGCTATTCCCCCTGAAAGCATCTCACTCTATTTCTTCCACAAGGTTATATGGAGCAACATCATGAATATTCAACCACATATTCTTATGCAGACATTCGTGAATCTCAATCCAATCACGGACCACAATGCACAAACTAACTGCTGGTCTCCCGACCCAACCGTGACAGCCTTATAGAAATATATTAAACTGTCATGCTCCGGTCAGGAGCCAATCAGAACATTGTGGTCCAAGATCAGACTGAGACCCACAGACGTGGTCTGCATGAGCCCAAACTCTTTAATTTAGAAATGCTGGTTAGGAAAGGTGGACATAGATCCTGTGCACCAGTGATCATCAGGCCTCCAGCAATCTGACCTTTATCAACTGTACTGAGGACAGGTGAGCAATTTTGTTAGTGGGAAAACCCCTTTTTGGGGTATGTGCACAAAATATCTTTTTAGGTGTTCGTGTACCAGGTGAGATTTTGAATCGGAAGACACTTCAGGAAAGCGCAGTCTGTGTTTTTCCTGAATCGTCTTATTTGGTGCCTGTTTTGAAACTTTTGCAGAGACTATGCTGCTGGTGTTTTTTTTCAACTCCATATATAAATGAAGAATGGTCAGGTCACTTCTAGCCATTTCATGACTTTTGAAGCCTGAAGCTATTAGCAGAAGCTAATATGTACAGCAAGTCATTTTGAGATTGTATTGCATATGTTAATTATTTCTAGCATTTTTAAGGGCTTTTCCAGGTGGATGTCAGTTGGAATCCACCTAAAAAGACATATGGTGTCATACATATATACCGTATATACTCGCGTATAAGCCAAGATTTTCAGCCCATTTTTTAGGCTGAAAGTCCCCTCTCGGCTTATACGTGAGTCATATACCGGGGGGTCGGCGGGGGAGGGGGAGCGAGGGTGTCGGATCATACTCACCCCTCCGCTGGCGTGTCTCTGTAGCCCCCCTGCTTCTCCAACGATCTCTGGCTCCTTCCTGCAGCGGTCACATGGTACCGCTCATTAAAGTCATGAATATGCACATATTCATGACTTTAATGAGCGGTACCACGTGACCGCTGTAGGAAGGAAGAGCTGCGGAGACCACCGGGAGAAGAGCAGGGGCTGCAGAGAGTGACGCGCCGGCGGAGGGGTGAGTATAGCGATATTCACCTGTCCCGTTCCACCGCTGCGTGCTGCTCCGACCTCCTCGTCCGACTCCTCTGGCTGTGAATGTTCAGGCAGAGGGCACGATGACGTCGTTAGTGCACGCCGCACCCTCTTCCTGATCATTCACTGCCGAGGACCCAGAAGAGGGAATAGCGCGCAGCGGTGGACCGGTCCGGTGACAGGTAAATATCTCAGGTGCCGGGGTCCTGAGCGAGCGGTGACACCGGCACCTGTCCCCCATAGCACGCTGGTGTCCCCGCCTGCTCGGGACACTGGCACCAGGCCCCTATCGACGAGAGGTGAGTATGTCATTTTTTTTTCTTTTGCAGCATAATCTGTGGAGCATATGGGGCATAATCTGTGAAGAATATGGGGGCATAATCTGTGGAGCATATGGGGGCATAATCTGTGCAGCATATGGGGGCATAATCTGTGGAGCATCATATGGAGGCATAATCATTTTCCACCCTTATACACGAGTCAATAAGTTTTCCCAGTTTTTTGTGACAAAATTAGGGGGTCAGCTTATACACGGGTCGGCTTACACATGAGTATATATGGTAATAATATAATTTGTTTAAATAGCATGACTGAAGGTTTAAAACCTGATTTGTTTTTAGCCAAAAGTAGATCCAATAGGAAGAAGTTCTCATGTTTAGATATGAGTGAACCCAAACTTAAAAGTTTGGTGTTCATACCGGACAGTTAGTGTCCTGTGCTAAACATCAAAAACGGACTTCTACTGGAAGACCATTGCAATTTGAAGTTTCAAGGGAAGTCTGTTGCATAGAGACAGAGAGGTTTTCTTTCCAAAGTTCGGGTCTTCGTTGTTTTCAATGGGGTTCGGGTTCTGGTTCAAGTTCGGGTACAGTTCAGGTGCCCGAACTGAACTTTGGAATAAAGTTCGGGTCAAGTACCAGAACCCAAACTTTCACGGGTCTGCTCATCATTACTCATGATGTGTTTCCCATTAATTTGTTTTCAAGCTCCTTCTTGATGTGGCTCAAAAAACCTTTAGTAAAGTTTTTGTACCATTTGAGGTACAGTGAGAAGTAGATTACAGAATAATTGAAAATATATAAGGAGAGCTACATTCAGCTTCTAAGAAATTTCTCACTCTAAATTTAAAAAAAAAACGTTTTTTAAAAAACAGTTCTATGTGTATTGACAATTAGCCATTCTCTCTTCAAAAACATTAACAAAAACCTGTACAAGAAAAATTTGAGCTATTTTACAATAATTACTCGTCTGTTGCACTTCTAATTATCAAGCACATTTAGTTTTCCAGATGAAAATTCTCTTTATTTTTTCTTAAAAGGACATGATTATTATCTTTATCATTGTAATATATTTCTGTAGCATAAATTCTGAAGACACTGTTAAGCTTAAATATACAATATGTGCATTATAATATAGCACATGACTCATAGTGACCATTAAGGAGCCTTTTGATTGGACAGTGCCTAGCTTGGAGTGGATTTCTTAAAGAGCCACTTCAAAGACGTGACATGCACTTTCTTTTTTTCACCAGGTATTTTCCAAAATCTAAAACAGAAAAACACCCAAAACCTGAACATATTAACTGCAAAGTGGTTTTATAATTAGTGATAAGCGAACGTGTTCGGATAAGTTGTTATCTGAGCACCCTCAGGTGCTAACCGAGTGTCTTTGGCATGCTCGAATAATATGTTAGAGTCCCCGCGGCTGCATGTTTCAAGGCTGTTCGAGAGATGCAACACATGCAGGGATAACCTGTTTGTTAGGCAATTTGTGCATGTGTTGCAGCTGTCGAACAGCCATGAGATATGCAGCCGCGGAGACTCTAACGTATTATTCGAGCACGCCGAAGTCACTCGGTTAGCACTTGAGCATGCTCAGATAACACCTCATCGAACTACGTTTGCTAATCATTATTTATAACAGAACTTCATCACTATTTGTAATAGAACTAAATATAAGTGCTAAATACATCTTTCAAGTGTTTTTAAGCAATTTTTCAGGGGGTTTTTTAAGCAGACCAACTGCTCAAAAAACTCTGCATGCAAATACCCTACAGACAAGCTTCCAATCTTTAAGAACTAGGGGTGAATCCAAAAACTGAAAGTAGGACAAAAAGCCCTATTAACTTGTGAGTGCCAAGATTAATAGCTCAAATTCCAAAATTATCTACAATATGGCAAAATGAAAGTCAAACCATTAAACCTAATGTACAAATTAGAGCCTATTAAGTAATTAATCCTAAAAAAAAAACAAAAGAAATAAAAATATATAAATATATATCTGTTTTCCTCATCTTTTGGTTGAAACATACATCTGACAACTGTCCTGATAGCTATCTGTTATGAATCTAAAAGTAGATTTGGAATTTCTTTTCTCTCATTTCTAAATACTTCAGGAGGTTTAGGAATTCAGCTTGCCAGCAATGGCTCATTCACGGCAGTTGATTAGTTCCAGTGTGGAGTGCACTAGAAAGGACAATAAGTGGATGACAGACATAGTGATTCATAGATTATTTTGCAAAGACCTGCAGGTGCTTTTGCAATGGAAAAAAAAGTTGAGAAACTTTTTATAACTGCCCCTTAAAAAGATTAAGAAGACCTCCCTACTCCCAAGCACAACACAACAAATGGCGATACACTGCTAATTGAAAAAATAATTAGATTTTTCCTTCATGATTCATTTTTTTTTATCACTTACAATACAGCTGGAACTGTACATACAGTAAATGCAAATGCATATCCTTCTACCAAGTTCCTAACAATGGTGTTAGATTCAGATCTGTCTGTGAATCGCTTTTTCATGTTCCCTTCTCTACTCAGATCTACAGGACATTGAACGTTTTCTGTTGTACATAGCACTGGACACATTATGGACCCAATTGTGTGCCTATTTTATACATACAATTCCCAACCTGAGCGAGGATCTAGGCACCGGAAATGACAGCTTCTTATATCCTTATGAAACTTAATTTAGCTCCTTAGACCATCAGTCAGGCCAGGACTTGCTTCCATAATACAGGTGCACACATGAATTTGTAAAATGCTCATTTGAATTGAAGTTCAGATTTCATTACATTGTTAGACTGTGCACATTATTTTACCAGTTCTGGTACAAGTGCCAGGTACGGTTCCCCTCTCCTATGGCCTCTTTCCTTTGCAGTAGTCCAGATCAAGATTCTCCGGCATCCCTGGGAACCATTATAGTCAATTAATGGCCTTGTCGGGGCATACACCTGAATCCAGTTTTGCGGGGGGTTCGGATGTAAGCCCCAACGGAGCCACTGAAAGGATGCCTGAATGCAATGTGAAAACACACTAAGTAAACTGGATTGAGCTTGGAAATATCTCTCGCTATAACTTGGAAGTCAGGAAAAACTGAGGAGATGACAAACACCTGGCTGGAAGTGAACCAAGTAAAGTAGCAGCAAACTCCTGACAGACTTTAGGCCAAATGCTACTTAATACTCAAGCACCTGGCCTCTGCCATAAAAGGCCTATGGTGATGATGTCTGAGGAGTTCCCCACATTCTCCGCTCCACCCTCAACTGTTAAAGGCACACGATGACTGATTTAATCAGTCGTGTGAGGGGAAAGATGTGGGCTCAGTGTGTGAGTCCTCATCAAAGGCAGGGACATGACCTTTGATGTAAATACATGTCAAAGGTCGTGAAGGGGTCAAACATTATAGAAAGACATAGATTTTTGAATCGATATAATAAAGTTACATTTTATATGTTGATCAGTTGGTGGAAGTAAGGTATTATTTGTCCAATAGGACAATTTGTAAATAGCATCTACACACCCGGCTCTGCTTCATCTGTGCTACCTGTTATTTGTCTGTTGTGTTGCATATCCTGCTTTCCCAGTTCTCGGTGATCCACATTTCAACCGTCAAGACCTGCTTCACTGCATTGTCGCCATTAGCCCACACTGCTGTTTACTTAGATGTATAACTTAGAGAATCTACCATATTTTTTGAAACTATAAGAAGCACTTTTTTCGCTAAAAAATTTGTGGGGAAAATGGTAGGTGCGTCTTATAGTCAGAATATACTTACAAGTACTGTGGCGGGAGCAGGAGTCGGGCGATTCTGCCGCGGTTAAGGTCCGATGCTGCCGGGCGATGATCACACTCCCTTTCCAGGCTGGAGTGGCTGGTGCAGCAGGTGAGGCAGGTGAGGCGGTGGTGCTCTGTGGTGCTTTGTGGTACCGAGATCTCAATCTGAGCATGCGCCGCCCTCAGCGGCCATTTTCCTGGAGGCCACCGCATCGCAGCAATGGATATGTGGGACCTCTGGATTTCACAAGATGCTGGCGGAGCCCCGAGCACCACCGCCAAACCTGCCATACCAGCCTGGGATGGGATTTCCCGGAGGCCACGGCACCTGCCGGACCACTGAACACCCCCTGTGACCCCGCTCCACCAGCGCTGTTGATCCCCCGGGTAGGCTGAATTCGGACTGTAAGACAGACTCCCATTTGACACATTCGTTTTTTTTCCCTAATTTCCTTCTGAAAATTTGGGGCGCGTCTTATGGTCCGAAAATTATGGTAACTCATCAAGTAAATCCATAACTCATTAGAGAAAAACAACTTTGATTTTGTTAAGTTATGCTGATTGTCTCCTAAAACATATTCAATCTATTATTCCATAGGAGATAAACTGCTGCCACAAATTTATGGCAGTGTATTTTCTCCTCTTCTATTTTTCTGTCCCTATTCAGAACTCATGCATGCTCAGGTGAATTGAGCAAAAATATGTATGGGGATTAATTATAGCGTCAGTGCTTGGGCTTGAAATGTACGTATAAAGGAGGATACTGTAATTTACATATGTGAAAAGTACATCAGATAGCACAATTTATGATGCAACACAAAAATAAATGTGTTTTTAATGGACAACCCCTTTTAATAGAAGCACACTACTTGTACGGTTGTGTCTACTTAGCAGAAATTAGGAATTTATAAAGGGAAATAGAACTTGTGTACTCTATATGTGGCCTAATGTAATATTGACTTTCATCAGTAGAGAGAAATCCTCTCTTGTCTGGTTCAAGCAGTACCAGGTGACCTAAGGTCAACTGCTCCTCTAGAACTACAAGTCATCTGCACACCAGTACTTAGAGTCAATCTCTTAGAGCCATTGAGATTGGCAATTTGTTCACATAAGAGCTCACAACAGTAAACTCTTTTGCAATAAAGGCCCATTGTCCTAACTCCTCCTGATACAAGTGAACTACAAGAAGCCACAGTAATTAAATGTCAATATGTGGTCTTGTTAAATCTCTATTTTACTATGATGAAAGCACTGAAAAGAAAACTATCTATATAAAAGGTTAAATGATCCCTGTAAAACAGTACAAAAATATTGTTTTACTGTTTAAAGGTTTTGTCTGCTCTTTATAAAAGTTACTAATGGGATAATATCCTGATAAAAAAAAAGAATCGCCTCTTTGCTTCAGCAATGCCAATCCAACGATCTCCGCCAAATGAGAAGCAATGACGTCACAATCACCGTTAACTTGAAATCTGAGGCTATTGATTGGCTGCACGGTCAAGTGATGGCTGGTCAAGATGTCATTACTTCCAGACTGGCGGAAACTGGTGGAGCAGTAATGCTATAGCATAGTGTCACTTCAGAGGTAAGATGGCTGCTTTTATTTGTTATCAGGAGGCCATACCATTGGTAAGTTTAAGTAAAGAGTAGTAAACCTCTTTGACACATAATGCAATAGTATAACTAATATAACAATAGTATAACTTAAAGGGGGTTGTCTGGGTAAAAGAAACACACAATAGGTGATAATTAGCTGATGGGTGGGTGTCCCGCAGCTGAGACCCGCACTGATTGGAATATCAGAACATTTTTATCCCTTAGAGGGAACTTTTATCCCCATTACAAGATGACACAGTAGGTCAGATGCCTGTCTACCACTCCATTCGTTCTCTATGAGGTGGTCGGAAAAGCAGAGGTGCCCCACAGGGAATGAATGGAGTGCCGGTCATGCATGCACGCAGCTCCGTTTTATTTTGTATAAAAGATCCTCATTCTTCCAAAAAGTGCAGGTGCCAGAGCTAAAACCCCCACCAATCAACACTCTATTGCCTATCCTGTGATAACTTGTTTTAATAAGAAAATCCCTTGAAAAGTAAGTAGTTCAAAATACTGAACATACTAAATTAGAGTATTATTTTCCATTATCTTTACAATTATAATAGGAAGGTAATACACGTGACATAGGCAATGCTGTGGGCACTTGAAAATCATATTTATCTAGGATCCCATAGAATATGGATGCCAGGGTTTGTATCAATTCAACCACATAGGCATTAGTGATGTCAAACATTGGCTGATAAGAACTAAATCATTGTTATATTTAATTCTAATAGCATTTAGTGGGGTAAGATCAGGACACATGATAAGGTTATCTTCCACCTGGTTTTCAGGGATGATTTACACTATGAGATCTATAGCCGAAACCGACCACTGATCAGCTACATGATTGCCAATCAGCGGTTATATAATAGCCTGATAAGACAGGCCAACCATGCTTATAATGATAACCAAGTGACCGATATTGGATCATTCTGTGCACATAGGCTGTCACTGAACTCGGCAGCACATGTCCTGTTTGCACAGGAGATGCTGCCAAGAATGATGCTTTTTTTTTAAGAAAGCAAAAAGTACACTTGAGTGTTTTGCACATTCATCTGTTGATCAGCAGCCTGTTCACACTGTCCGATTATCAGGAAATCATCCTACCA
This sequence comes from Oophaga sylvatica, assembly GCA_033576555.1. Classification (NCBI taxonomy): domain Eukaryota; kingdom Metazoa; phylum Chordata; class Amphibia; order Anura; family Dendrobatidae; genus Oophaga; species Oophaga sylvatica. The sequence goes on along the minus strand of JARQOD010000005.1, from coordinate 158,704,040 downwards.
CAGTGCATCAGTGTTTTGATAAATCATGAGCTATCATTTTGCTGTGATATCACTGTGTGCATTCTTCTTGTAATGTATGCTGTGTGCATTGTCCTAGTAATGTTAATAGACATCACTCACAACCTTCTTATCTTCTATGGCTATCTTGCTGTGAAGAGGGTATCAATGGACTACTACTCATTTTAAAACTTTATTACATATATTGGCCCCCATGAACACTTACTGCACACCTAGAAAAATCAAAAATTGCAATATTCATAGTGTGAGCATAATTTTCCAAGAAATAGATTAAAATGCTCAAAGCATGTGCAAGAATAACCAGTTATACAGGAATGGGTGAAAACACTGAGCAAGAAGCCCCCTTGTGGAATAATATATAACACCTTAGTTAAAGTACAAGAAAGGGTTTTACGTGTAGCTCAAGATACTGAATCTATAATATAAGACAGTGCCATTATAAAGTGACCTCAGCATATTCTACCTCTAGTCTTATATGGGTTGATGTCACATCCGGAGTCACCGACTGCAGCAGTGATCCAGTATTCATGGCACATGGCTAGAAAGGCAATATGGCTGTCTTGTGTGGTCACTGGTCACATATCATATGCTATGCAATATTTGCATCGGTGTTAGCAGCTGGGGTTACCAGACATTGCTCATTGGAGCAGCAGGGGACTTAAAAGGAAAGTACTGGCTGTTTTATTTTTGGTTCATTTTTTTATCACAATTTTGTCACAATCACTTCTATTTATTAAAGCTGAGCATCTCATGTAACATGACATTCAGCCTCGAAGGGGTTAAAGAAAATAGAAAATGCTCCATTGGAAATCCTTCTACCTTTATTAAGTGACGCATAATTATAGATTAGTGAATAAGAGATAGTGATATATGTGCACAAGTAGACATAATAATAGTCATCTATACTACTATAGGCATGCTCATTCTACTTGGCTGGCTATGACTAATATGCCCAAATTCACGTATAATTGATGGCTCCTGTTATAAATACAGATGTTAGCAGTTGCAGTAAAATGACCAAATCACATAAGCAGAAGATTGCAAATGGCCACTTTCTGCACATAAATTCAGACGGACATCGTAGGCTGATTAGGTTATAAGCAAGTCTGGAAAAAGATGCCATCAATTCCAATCATCCTTCTTCCCAGCCACAGAAAAAGCTGAAGTTTTCCAAGCTTGGCTAACAGCCTAGTTGGAAATGTGACAGGATGAATAGAGGAGCGATGGGCTTGACAAATAGATGGAACATGAGGAGCTACTGAGATATAGAAATCCTCCAACCTGTTCTGGCCCATCATAGAACGATACATTACTAGTAAATATGGCAGATGTGGGCATCACAGATGTGGCCCTTGGCTTCATCCAAGGGCCATACTTTACATTCATTGTCCAGTTTCCACCGTTTCTGCCAGTTGTTTGTTCAATCCTTTTCCATTACAGTCTATGGGAGTTACAGGAACAATCTAATGAGCATTTCCAACTTTTTCCATACCTCCTGTTCACTACAATGGAGTGTGGACTTGAAGCTACTTCTCTAATTCAGATGCTGTTTTCAGCATTCCTTGGTGGTGTCATTAATCAGAATCCCACTGATCCAAACATACTGTTAATCCTATTACCCTGCAATAAATGTGTAAAATGGCAAAATCTATTTCCTAAAGCTTCTATTACCAATATTTTTTTTAAAAAATGGTAGATCAGAGCATAATTATTAGACCTCAGGCTGCACTATCTTTTTTTTCTACCTATGTAACTATGAAGGGTATTTACAGTGAAGACCAAAGGTTTGGACACACCTTCTCATTTAAAGATTTTTCTGTATTTTCATGACTATAAAAATTGTACATTCACACTGAAGGCATCAAAACTATGAATTAACACATGTGGAATTATATACTTAACAAAAAGTGTGAAACAACTGAAAATATGTCTTATATTCTAGGTTCTTCAAAGTAGCCACCTTTTGCTTTGATGACTGCTTTGCACACTCTTGGCATTCTCTTGATGAGCTTCAAGAGGTAGTCACCGGAAATGTTCTTCCAACAATCTTGAAGGAGTTAGCAGAGATGCTTAGCACTTGTTGGCCCTTTTGCCTTCACTCTGCGGTCCAGCTCACCCCAAACCATCTCGATTGGATTCAGGTCTGGTGACTGTGGAGGCCAGGTCATCTGGCGTAGCACCCCATCACTCTCCTTCTTGGTCAAATAGCCCTTACACAGCCTGGAGGTGTGTTTGGGGTCATTGTCCTGTTGAAAAATAAATGATGGTCCAAATAAACGCAAACCTGATGGAATAGCATGCCGCTGCAAGATGCTGTGGTAGCCATGCTGGTTCAGTATGCCTTCAATTTTGAATAAATCCTCAACAGTGTCACCAGCAAAGCACCCCCACACCATCACACCTCCTCGTCCATGATTTACAGTGGGAACCAGGCATGTAGAGTCCATCCGTTCACCTTTTCTGCATCATAAAGGCACGGTGGTTGGAACCAAAGATCTCAAATTTGGGTTCATCAGACCAAAGCACAGATTTCCACTGGTCTAATGTCCATTCCTTGTGTTATTGAGCCCAAACAAGTCTCTTCTGCTTGTTGCCTGTCCTTAGCAGTGGTTTCCTAGCAGCTATTTTACCATGAAGGCCTGCTGCACAAACTCTCCTCTTAACAGTTGTTGTAGAGATGTGTCTGCTGCTGGAACTCTGGGTGGCATTGACCTGGTCTCTAATCTGAGCTGCTGTAAACCTGCGATTTCTGACTTATCCTCAGAAGCAGAGGTGACTCTTAATCTTCCTTTCCTGGGGCGGTCCTCATGTGAGCCAATTTCTTTGTAGCGCTTGATGGTTTTTGAACTGCACTTGGGGACACTTTCAAAGTTTTCCCAATTTTTCAGACTGACTGACCTTCATTTCTTAAAGTAATGATGGCCACTCGTTATTCTTTACTTAGCTGCTTTTTTCTTGCCATAATACAAATTCTAACAGTCTATTCAGTAGGACTATCAGCTGTGTATCCACCAGACTTCTTCACAACACAACTGATGGTCCCAACCCCATTTATATGGCCAGAAATCCCATTTATTAAACCTGACAGGGCACATCTGTGAAGTGAAAACCATTTCCGGTGACTACCTCTTGAAGCTCATCAAGAGAATGCCAAGAATGTGCAAAGCAGTCATCAAAGCAAAAGGTGGCTACTTTGAAGAACCTAGAATATAAGACATAATTTCAGTTGTTACACACTTTTTTGTTAAGTATATAATTTCACATGTGTTAATTCATAGTTTTGATGCCTTCAGTGTGAATTTACAATTTTCATAGTCACGAAAATATGGAAAAATCTTTAAATGAGGTGTGTCCAAACTTTTGGTCTGTACTGTAAAGAAACAACATACAGTACAAATATTTTGCCCATTAATAATGTAAGTTATTTGCCCATTAATAAGTCTGTTGATGCAGTTCTGTCTGGCCAATGGCTCCATAGTTAAAAAAAGGTTGTAGATTTGCACTGACAATGAAAGACCCCTGTGCAGGACTTTTGGCCCTGCCATCCATCAGGCCCCACACATATAACAGATGTACATGTTCACAATAGGAACAATATTATAATATGTGCACATGCTAATGCAATATACACTGCATTTACTCATTAGGCCGGGATCACACATGCGAGAAACAAAGATGAGCCTCGCATGTGAATTTCCGGCACTGCCGCAAGGAACTCTGGAGCGGAGTGTACGGCTGCATGTATTTCTATGCAGCCACTCGCTCCACTCCCGAGTGCCGGTGGCAGTGCCGTGAATTCACATGCGAGACTCATCTGTGTTTCTCGCATGTGTGATCCCGGCCTCCAGGGCCGGACTGGCCATCTGGCAATTCTGGCAAATGCCAGAAGGACATGTCTGATCGTGGGCTGCCTGGTCTCCTAAGATCTTAACAGAATCGGTGTTCTCAAGACACCCATACTGTTAAGAGTTGTGACGGAGCACAAGGTCACTGACTCCATCACTTACCCCAGCAGCCACGGATATCAGTAGAAATATTGGTCTTGTAGTAAATCTTCCTTTCCTTCATCCAGAGTAATATTAGTAATATATCCCATCTGGTTCTTGGGGATGGGGACAATAAGGGCCTGTGTGATTTCAAATACCAGGGCTGAATTTCAGCCCCAGTCCATACCTGCCGGCCTCACACACATATAACGGAGATGCAGAGCAATCACTGGAGAAGGACATCATGGTCAGAAGAATAAAAAGACCAACAGACCGATGGCTTGATATTATCAATGTAAGACTCTTGTGGACCTATCTTGGCTGGCACAAGATCAATCTTCCTACAGATCGTTCATTTATCAAGTCGCCATGGCTTGAGATCGAGCAGTTAAAAAAATGTAAAAATGTAAAAAGATACATAACACATAGTATCACAAATAATAAAATCATGCACACGAGTATAAATAAGAAATGTACATACACATAACACATGGATAAACACAGTCCCTTTTTCATGCATGGGTTCAGATGGACAGCTAATTTTCGCTTGTGTATTCATTTCTAGTTTTTACAACTATACTTTTCTTAGAAAAAACACGTATCTAAGAAATACCTCAATGTTAACTTTTCTATGGATTCAATTATGCCATTTGCTGCAGCCACTGAGTAACAGGTTTAGACATCTTCTGTCTGCCATTCAATAGTAATTAGGTTAAAAAAAAAAGTTTCTAATGCATTGATTTGATATTGGTAACCTTTCCATAGGATAAGTCATCAATATCCGACCAAGGGGGTCTGACACCACCCGATCAGCAGCTACATATTTCTCGCCTAATTTCTACTAAAAACTGTTTTGCTTCCCCATATTTATTATGTGCTTTCTGGATATGTTCTAAACCTTGGACCACAAGATTCACCTAAAGCAAATCACAATGCAATAAAAAATGTGCCAGAAATGCAGTGCACATTTCTGGCACAAAGTAGACCAGTGAAAAAGTGATGAAACTTACACCAGACCATTCTAAAATTAGACAAATTTACCAATCAGCAAATACCACTTTACCTGATCTCTTGGCAGGAAAGAAGCTGCAGGTAAAAAGCATGTTTTCTTTGTTCTTTTGTGTGTGTTTTTGCTGCGGTTTTGCCATGCTAGATTTGTCTCTTGTGCATGCTGATAAACTTTTGTATTGAAAAAAAAGTCCTATTCTATAGAATCAGGTTTTTTTTTTACAAAAAAAAGCAGCAAAAACTGATAACTGAGTTTTAGGTGCCTTTTTCCAGTGTTTTTTTTTACCACCCATTCATTTCAATGGGTGAAAAACGCTGAAAAAAACGCTGAAGGAAGTGACATACACCATTGTGCAAAAAAAAAAAAAAAAACATGCAAAGCACAAAATCCTGGTGACAAAAAAAACCAAGTTGTGTGCAGGAGATTTGTGAAATCTCATAGACTTTGCTGGTATTGTAAAACGCAGCTGAAAATTTGCAATAAAAAATGCTTCAAAAACGCCCAGTGTGAGCTTACCCTTAGATTGCCTAACCTAAGAATTAGATAATATTGATACTAATCAGTATTGATAAATCTGCCCCATTTACCTCAATGTGAGAGTTTTTCTGCCATGGCCTGAGACCTCTACAGAGAGTGGGGAGAAGGTGAGCTGTGACCATCATCTATTGAGAATGATGGATCCTGTGTTATTGGTGTTACAGATCATAGCAATCCTAATTGTGAAAAGAATGAGACAAGTAATCTCCAAAGATTAGGGAGGCTTAGGTTTAGTGGGTAGTGTGGAAATTGCAAAATGTTAGGAATTTTTTCAATAGCAATATAGAAAATTAAAAATTACATAAAATATGTTAAACGTGATTTAAATAATAGTTTATTTTCTAATTAGTGATTCCATGTTCTCGTCAAGTATCTCATCTCTATGGGGGAAAATAAAGATAAAATCTAATAAGTGATTTGCCGACTTTCTAAACTGATTCCAGAATGCTTCTGACAAGCTGAGTGGCTATTGTATCTGCAAGTCTTTCCTCCTTTACAATGTTCTCAAACTTTCCTTGCATGATGTGCATAAAGTCATTAATTTCTATGTCATTTTATGATTTTTGGCCGAACAGACACTATGCATGTCTGCTGTAGGCAAGCAAAACAAATGCATTTTGTATTCAAATTTATACAACTCCATACATTTTTATGCTGTTTATTTGAAAATTAATCTTTTCTCAGGCCTCAGAGACAGCAAATGTTGTCAAATTTTGAGGGCTACCTGCAAAGCCTTGGGGACTGCATTACCCTTATGCATAAGAAACAGCAAAATAAAATACAAATAAATGAATTTTCAGATACGTCATGGCTAATCCCTTGAGCTGACCTACAAATGAATTATGGAGGCTGTGTTATAGGGCTGGGTAGATCCGGTGATTTCACCCAGAGATTTATCTTATTTCCCAACTTATTTTCATATCTTACATTCCTTTCTTTCGGAATTACACTGTAAATAAAAGAACCAGAGACCCTTTTTTTTCTCCTCTGCCTCTGAATTCATATTGGCTTGATAAATTAAAATGGTGAGATGAGTTTTGTATGACCCATCCTTAAGGATTTGGGAAATTTAGCTGATGCAAAACAAGGCATTAATTTGGCGAGGACTAACTCTTTACAACGCTTAGTACCCTGACAATGATGAATGGCATCATTCCAAGCAAATGGTAATTTCACTTTTTGTGACACTACTTTAGAGCAAAACCGACTTTCTCCACACAAAGAATTTGCAATCCTATTGAGAAGAGGCAGTACCTGAATATCAGAATCCTTCATTGTTTAAATATCATCTGATATTCTTGATTGGCTTCAGACTGAAGGTTGAAGCTGAATTAGGGAGGTTAAGTCCTAACCTTGAAAGATTTAGCAGCCATTGAAATTGTGCTTTTGGGCCCTTATTGGTCTGTGTTTATAAAAAAAAAATCTTTAAAATTCAATGAGGGGAGGGAGGAAAAAAAACACAAAACTTGTCACATTCATCAAGTGAAGTCACTGGAAAGACATCTACAGAGGAACACCCAAAAAGTATAATCTGTTAAGAGAACCAGCAGAGATGGAAATCACACAGATTGCAAAGTACCCGTCATCAATTTAGAAGAGATGCCAATACAAAAACTGTTCATCCAGACACATTTATTAGGTCCACTTAGATTTTATAACGTTACCATTTACCACCACAATAAAACATCTAGTCACAATGACATAAGTTCTGCCACGTCCACGGTACTTTTCCTTTTTTTTTAGTTCACATTTGAACCCCATTTATAGTTTGTATACTGATTTCATCTACATGACAAAAATAAATTACCTTTACTAAAATTAGACTACATTACTAGTCCTGCACCAGCCCCGAGCTACAGCCTGTATTGTAGTTTATTGCTGAAATCACAATTCTGCTATTGGAAACAGTGGACAAAACTTATCAACAGACTAGTAACAACTGAGCGTTAATATTATGAAGAACTCTAGAACAGGCGATTTGGACCTTTATTTTTTACCAAAAATAGCGCATCAATTTTAAAGATATATTAAGAAATAAATAGAATCTTTGATATACTTGTTAATTCTTTTTTCTCTATACTAAATGTTAATTTAAAGAAGCACACCCATCAAAGTTTTTATCCTCCTAATATATTTCAGTCATCATATTATATAGCACTGTGTACTTACAATTGCTCATTTTGCCCTTTTACCCAGTTAATTCTTCTTTTTTACGCTCGGTCTATGATATCACACAGTTAAAAACTAACTAGCTGAATCCTCCTGTACACTATGTAGAAACAGGAAGTCTTGTTTTCCCTACATGAGTCAGCATTAGAACAACAATTTTATATTACTGCAAAGTCTCTGTCAGGGGGAAGAAGCGGAGCAGGACTTGAAGAGGGGAGTAGAGCTGGGCTGTCAGGGACATTGCAGTGAGATAGAATTGTAGTTGTAATGATGACTCATGCATGGAAAAGCTACTTCCTGTTTCTGCACAGAGCTTAGAAGGATTCAGCTAGTCTGTTTTTTTTATCACGTGATGTCATAGATCTAATGGAAAAGAGAAGAATTAACTGGGTAGAAGGAGAATATGAGCAATTGTAAGTGCACAGTGAAATATAATATTATGAGTACAATATGTTAAGAGGATAAAAACTTTGATGGGAGGAGGCTTTCTTTAATAATCCAGAATGTTGAAATTATAAAGTACGAGATAAAATCGGCTGCTCTGCACCTCTGAGATGGGAAATCTACGAACAGCCTCTTACCTGCTGGCATCCCTGCCACTTCTTCTGATAAGTAGGCCTGGCGTGACGACATGCATGTGTCATCATGCCGAAACGATTACGTTAATTAGGCATATCCACGTCTAAGGTAAGCGAAAGTAACAGAGATGTAGAAGATCATTGCCATTGTGTTTTTCCCATAAACGGGCAGTAGCTGCTTGCATGGACTATGTAGAGTTGATGTTAATGCTTTCTCTTTCCTTTACACATCACAAGAATGTTCAGTCATATAAATCCATACAAATGTAATATAATGAAGAAGTCAGCTGCCACAGTAATGATATTTTAATATGAAGCCTTAACAGATGAAGAAAAGGGAGAAAAAATCAGAATGCTGTTATGATGCATGAAGACGAAATGCTCGGATGCAGGTGGCTCCATACTAACATATTATTCAGTGCAAGAATGTCTGGGAGATGTCGACTTCCCTATGAACAATAATGTTCACATTCCTCACAGCATCCAAACAGGAATATCATCTTATTTCCTACTAAGGATACAACGTGCATTTACTTACAAAAATGTATTCAGCTGGGGAAATATCCAAATCTTCTTGTTTAGTCCCTTCTTGGTGAGTTCTTCCACCCACCACACTGAGGATGGTTTCCCAGTGTAGGATATAGGAATAGAGGCAGGACCTCTTCACATTCCATGCTTTTTTGTTTTCTGGAACCCTAAGAATTTTGGGTGAGTTTTTCTACACAGCACATTTAAAAAAAATATTGAAATGGTGCAAAAAATCTGCAACATCAAAAACTCACCAAAAGCTCATTGCGGGAGCATAGACTTTTAATACTTTTTATTGTTGTATTTTTTCCCATTTCCTTGTCCGACAAATATATACCTTTACCTCTATGTTAAATGTCTTTATGACGTCCTATGAGTTGAATAGCTTGTCTGGCATAAATAAAATAAATGAGAATGTTAAAGGGATCATTTCCTAAACATAAACTATTTCTATATGTCCTGTTAGGGCATATGGACTTCTGTGAGCCAGAAATAGCGGATTTGGCTGTGGCTCATCTAGACTCTCGATATCCCATATGAATGCTCAAAATTATTACTTACAGTTCATAAGTAGAATTTCATACTTGACTAATGAGCTTAATTGACTTTTGATTACTTTAGGAACTTCAGGTTCACATGAACCCTCAGTGTAAACTGCTAACCCTGTCACCAGCACAGAGGTCAGTTCATCTGCTAGGACATGGGTTAAAATGAACAGATGAGCCCCTTTTCCTTAGTCTCCCTACCAGAGACTGAACTTGATCTTCTATCATTTGATGTCATGCAAGACCAGATAAATGACAAGTCTTTCGAGAGCCTGCAGAAGTCCTTTAGAACAGCTGCACAGCCTTCTCCACTTCTTTCCAGCAGGTTTCTCACTTAAGAAAAAAACACGCTTCATTACATCGCCTCTTACTTGAGCTGCAAGGGTCTATTCAAGGAAGATAAGCCTCTTAGAAATGAAGTAGCGTTGAATTTAGGTTTTGAGTGACAGCAGGAAGGTTTATCCATTGAACAGACAATACTGCTTTCTCTGCATTAAGCTAGGAGGCGGACAATGATCTGTTTTTTAGGCCGCATCTCATCTCTTTCCCACAGCAGAAGGTGATTAGAGTGAGGAAACAGGGACTCAGAAAGAAAGCTGAGTAGTATCTCCCCAGCCCTCTGTTTCCTGAATGGGACTGGATGGAAGTTCTAGGCCAAGTGCATCAATCACAGATTAGCTATGAGGATGAGATGGGTTACCAGATGCTGGGGATGAACATATGGGGCACTCAACAAACTGGTAATGTAACATGGACAAAGGCTCAAAAAAAAAAACATTTCTGCAAATAGGAAAAATAAAATTCCCATGGAGAAGACTCCAGAAATGTATGGTCCTTCAACTGCTGTTCACAATGTACTTCCATATTGGGGGCTGAGGTAACATGTGTGACCTGTACAGCTGCACATGGGCCCAGTAGTTTGGGGGGGCAATGCCAAATTCAAATAAACTTGCTACTATTTAGCTTCCTACATTAGAATCAATGTTGAGGGAATGAGCTAATTATTGACTCCTAATTTCTAGGAAATTGTCATAGATACATAAGAGGGTGATCTATGATGAGATATTGAAGAGCAAGGACACATTCTAGTTTTGCCCATATTCTGTTCTTGTCATTTTCTAAAAACATCTAAATGGCTTTTCCAAATAGCACTAATAGCCTTACTATCAAAGGTTTTTTAAAAATAATTGAAAAAGGAATTGCGTCTTTTGTGAGCTATCTAAATATAATTAGCTATTTTTAGGAAGTGCTTTACAGTTTGTGCATGTTGGACTTCTCATAGACCAAGTCAGTCTAGCCGACAGAAATCCAGAGACATGGCCTAGCGTGTACAGTACAAGCTATTACTACAGTTCCGCTGATCGCTACATACCAGTGTTTCCCAAACTACAGACCTACAGATTATGTTTTTAAGATTTTCTTAGTATTATACAGTAAAGGAGAAAGGTACAAGGTGGTTCTCGGGTGCTGACAAAGGCTAATCCAGGTGGTAAGTAAAAAAACTTTTTGGAGTAGAACCAACTCCTTCCTCAGTCTCTTGATGCCTGAGGAAGGAGTAGGTTCTACTTTGAAATGCATTTCAATTGGAAGTTTTTATACTTACTGCCTTTTTGAACCGTTGTCAGCGGCAGTGTCCGGGATCCACCACACTCCTCCTTCGTTTGCTTGTTATGTCCTCTCTCCATTTGGGTTGAGTACAGGGCCGGAGTAGCAGCCACGATTGGTCTATAAATCACTCTTCACCTAGTTGTGCCATTTACAACCTGTTCAGGTTCAGCGACCAACCCTCCAACTCACCCTCACCTGTTGCCCATGGTGTTAAATAGGGAGCGCCTCTTGTTTTTTATCTTTTAGTATTATACAGGTGAGAGAACCTGTGGCAATTTCTGATGATGTGATAATAATTCCATCATTTGTGCAATACTAAGGAAATCCTGAAAACATGATCTGTTGGGGGCTATGAGGTCAAGGAGTTTATGGAACACTGCAATAAAATGATGAACAGATATTTAAATGGGATTTCCACTTTCAGAAAAGTGGTCCCCAAATGATCAAATACCAACAAAGAAATCAAATACTGATAGTATTCACCCCCATTGCACTAGTCTCTGTAATTTTGCAGCAGTAGTGACATACACATCACCACTGCAGCTCAGCTGCTCAAAAGAACTGCTGCAGCCAAAACACAGACACAGGAGCAGCAGTGGGAAGAAGCTGCTTTGTCTGGAGGAGCGAGTATTATTTGTATTTATTATTTTACTTGTATCTGATCAATAAGGGACCACTTTTCTAAAAGTGGAAAACCCCTTTAAGAGGGCTTGACAGAAAATAAAGAGGAAAAGCCATTATATGGTATTATTAATATGGTTCAAAAAGGTCTAGACGCACTCATCCTTAGGAAATTGCTCATTTTGGGTCACTTTTAGTCCTGTTCTCTATAGAGGAGAGTGTTTCCTATGTTTCCAAGACCAGTGCTATTGGTACAGCGGACTGGCTGACCGCTTATTTCAAAATCTAAGCTGTGTATGCATTAGTCATTTCTGAGAAGGGGGCTGGTCTAGCTAATGATAAAATGCAGGCAGTCAGCCCCTTTACACTCTGCTCTGGTCAAAGCGAATGCACAAGGACTTGGGATGGAGTGGCTGCCAGAGTATAAGGACACCCGGCCTAATTGAACTTATATTTAAAGGTCCTTAATCTATATTTTGTGGGCTAGGAATTTTATAGCCATCTATCACGCATCCCGGGCAGAAGTTGAAAATCATCTCCTAGCACAATATCTTATGCACACAAGGTTCCCTGTGAGGAGCGATTTACATGACTTTTTACTGTACATTTATAGACAGAACAGAACCTGAACTATAGGGTATTTCTCAGCAAACTGATTATAAGACGCCCATTAATTTGTCAGATCTGCAAGGAACAAGGAAGTCTTTAATTTCCATTTACTATCACTGGGCTCGTTCAGGGGAACAGATTGAGTTATATGAACATTTGATATTATAATTATAAGTAAACCCTTCTAGTATGTAAATTGAAGGTTCCAGTAAAAAATGCTGATGTTATTCATTTAGTGCCAATAATCCCAGTGGGAGCAGCCAGCCTCTTTCTGTTGTGTAGAGACACTTCAAGTGTTGTCGGTGGTATGAAACAAGCACGTAGCTTTACCCCGGACAAAACAAGTAGACAATGATACCAGATATACAATCCTGGAGTGAGATATACTAACATGGCATCATATTATCATGGCGTCGTCATAACATAAAGCTTTACAAGTAACAGGATCTCTTTTATCTGGTAAACTGTGCAGTATAACGTGTCCCTGGGAACAAATGCTTTAGAACAGCTTTTATTTTTACCTATGAACCACCAATACAATATGTATATTAGACCCAGAGAGGATCATCTGTAAACCACTGACTATTGAAGAACACAAAGCATTGATATTGTGCAACTAATGTGTTTATAGGACCAATAGGGAAACATGTATTATGCCTAATGGCAGTCTTAGGGGGCGCTGCCGCAGACATTCTCTCTTTGTTGTCCAATGCTGTACCCCCAGATTCTGGGGGTGAGATTTACCAAGCTACTTGGGCAGTATGGTGATTCAGTGGTAAGTGTTGGAGTCCTGGGTTCAAATCCAACCTAGGACAAGATCTTGCAAGGGTGGGTTTCCTCCGGGGTCTTCGGTTTCCTCCCACACTCCTAAGACATACTGATAGGGAATATAGATTGTGAGCCCCAATGGGGACAGTGATGATAATGTTTATAAAGTGCTGTAGAAATTGAAGAAGCACTCCCATCAAAGTATTTATCCTCTTATTATATATAAACCATAATATTATATTGCATTGGGTACTTACAATTACTCATTTTGCCTTTCTATTTAGTTAACCCCCCGACCCAGCTGCTCTGCTCCTCCCCCTTCCAGGAACTATGGCAGTGACTCATGACTCATGCAGGAGAAATTGACCTCCTGTTTCTACATAGAGCTTAGAAGGATTTAGCTAGTCAGTTTTTAGTCACATGATGTCATAGAACTAATGGAGAAGAGAAGAATTAACTAGGTAGAAAGGCAAAATGAGCAATTATAAGTACACTGTGCTATATAATATGATGACTGCAATATATTAAGAGAATAAAAATTTGGATGGGAGGAGGGCTTCTTTAATGGTGTCATATAAGGGAGTAAAATAAAAGTAATATAATAAATGAGAAATCATTCTGCCTCAGTTTGTATCAAAATCTGTCATATATTCCTTGCACAACATGTGTTAAGTTGTTGTAGACACTTTTTCCACTTTGCTTGACAATGGGTGAGGCTTTGCTTAACCCCTTAATGACCGCCGATACGCCTTTTAACGGCGGTCATTAAGGGTACTTAAACCACAGCGCCGTTAATTAACGGCGCTGTGTAAAAAGTGAATAGCGCCCCCCAGAGGCGCATTTTCTCTGGGGTCTCGGCTGCCTGGGGTAGCCGAGACCCCAGAGAACATAATAGGGGCCCCCCAATCACCACTCTTTTGCGATCGCCATATACTGGCGATCGCAAAAGAGAAATCAATGCTGCGATCCCTGCCTGTAAATTTCTCTCCCCTCTGATATGATCGCACATCAGAGGGAGAGAAATAGTGTCCCGGGACCCCCGATCCCACCCCCCCGTACCTGGAGGGGTCCCGTGTCCTCCGATCCCCCCCCGGTGCGGTCCGATCCTCCCCCTCGCCTCCGGTCCTCCCCTGGCCTCCGTTCAGCCGGCGTCTTCTTCCAGTAAAAAAAAAATGGCGGGCGCATGCGCAGTGCGCCCGCCGAATCTGCCTGGCGGCAAATTCAAAAAAATATTCATTCATTCTCTAAAAGTACATTTTGATCACTGTGATAAACTATCACAGTGATCAAAATAAAAAAAACAGTACATAAACCCCCCTATATCACCCCCTTGGTTAGGTACATATAATAAAATAAAGAAATTTTATTTATTTTCATTTTTTCCATTAGGGTTAGGGTTAGGGGTATAATTAGGGTTATAATTAGGGTTAGGGTTATAATTAGGGTTGAGATTAGCGTTAGGGTTAGGCTGGGTTCATATTGCGTTATGGCAGTCCGTTAGACGGACTGCGTTACACCGCGGTATAACGCGGTGTAACGCAGTCCGTTAACGCTGCCATTCACCCGCATTTGAGGGCGCATCGCGACGCATGCCGCTTTACGTAAAGCGGCACGCGTTCGCGACGTGCCGTCATTCAGTGACGGAGCCTCGGACACGGCCTGCAGCGTCTGGGCTCCGTCACCGCTAGCGCAAATGAATCATCGCTGATTCCTCTGCACTAGTGAGTATAGCATAACGCGATCGCGTTATGCTATACCGTTACCAGCCCGTCAACGCTATGTGTTGAATGGGCTGGTAAAACGCAATATGAACCCAGCCTTAGGGTTAGGGTTATAATTAGGGTTAGGGTTATAATTAGGGTTAGGGTTGGAATTAGGGTTAGGGTTACAACTAGGGTTAGGGTTACAATTAGGGTTAGGGTTACAATTAGGGTTAGAGTTAGAATTAGGGTTGGTATTAGGGTTAGGGTTGAGATTAGGGTTAGGGTGTGTTGGGGTTAGGGTTGGAGATAGAATTGAGGGGTTTCCACTATTTAGGCACATGAGGGGGTCTCCAAAAACGCAGTGGCGTTCAAAAAGTCAAATGGCGCTCCCTCCCTTCCGAGTCCTGCCGTGCGCCCAAACAGTGGTTTACCCCCACATATGGGTATCAGCGTACTCAGGACAAATTGGACAACAACTTTTGTGGTCTAATTTCTCCTGTTACCCTTGGGAAAATAAAAAATTAGGGACTAAACGATCAGGTTTGTGGAAAAAATATGATTTTTTATTTTCACGCCCGGGCGTTATAAACTTCTGTGAAGCACTTGGAGGTTCAAAGTGCTCACCACACATCTAGATAAGTTCCTTAGGGGGTCTAGTTTCCAAAATGGGGTCACTTGTGGGGGGTTTCCACTGTTTAGAACATCAGGGCCACTATAAACGCGACATGGCGTCCAGCCAATTCTGCGTTGAAAAAAGTCAAACGGTGCTCCTTCCCTTCCAAGCTCTGCCATGCACCTAAACAGTGGTTTACCCCCACATATGGGGTATCAGCGTACTCAGGACAAATTTTACAAAAACTTTTGGGGTCTTGTTACCCTTGGGAAAATAAAAATTGGGGTGAAAAGATTGTTTTTGTGGAAAAAATATGATTTTTTATTTTCACGGCTCTACGTTACAAACTTCTGTGAAGCACTTGGAGGTTCAAAGTGCTCACCACACATCTAGATAAGTTCCTTAAGGGGTCTAGTTTCCAAAATGGGGTCACTTGTGGGGGGTTTCCACTGTTTAGGCACATCAGGGGCTCTCTAAACGCGACATGGCGTCCAGCCAATTCTGCATTGAAAAAGTCAAACGGCGCTCGTTCCCTTGCGACCTCTGCCGTGCGCCCAAAAAGTGTTTACCCCCACATATGGGGTATCGGCGTATTCAGGAGAAATTGCACAACAAATTTTGTGGTTCATTTTTTCTTTGAACAGTTGTGAAAATAGAAAAAATTGGTTCCGAAGTAAAGCTTTTGCAAAAAAAGTTAAATGTTAATTTTTTTCCTTCCACATTGCTTCAGTTCCTGTGAAG
This sequence comes from Oophaga sylvatica, assembly GCA_033576555.1. Taxonomy (NCBI): domain Eukaryota; kingdom Metazoa; phylum Chordata; class Amphibia; order Anura; family Dendrobatidae; genus Oophaga; species Oophaga sylvatica. The sequence continues at coordinate 158,688,007 of JARQOD010000005.1, read as the reverse complement.
CACGTAAAGGGTTAATAAACTTCTTGAATGTGGTTTTGAGCACCATGAGGGGTGCAGTTTTTAGAATGGTGTCCATTTTGGGTATTTTCTATCATATAGACCCCTCAAAGTGACTTCAAATGTGAGGTGGTCCCTAAAAAAAAATGGTGTTGTAAAAATGAGAAATTGCTGGTCAACTTTTAACCCTTATAACTTCGTAACAAAAAAAAATTTTGTTCCCAAAATTGTGCTGATGTAAAGTAGACATGTGGGAAATGTTATTTATTAAGAAATTTGTGTGACATATCTCTCTGATTTTAGGGCATAAAAGTTGAAAATTTGAAAATTGCTAAATTTTCAAAATTTTCGCCATGTTTCTGTTTTTTTCATAAATAAGTGCAAGTCAGATAAAAAAAATTTTACCACTAACGTGAAGTACAATATGTCACGAAAAAACAATCTCAGAATAAGCGGGATTCGTTAAAGCGTTCCAGAGTTATAACCTCATAAAGTGACAGTGGTCAGAATTGTAAAAATTGGCCCAGTCATTAAGCTGCAAAATGGCTCTGTCACTAAGGGGTTAAAGATGGTGTGACTGGTCCGTATCAACAAGCTGTCAAAAGAAAGTCATCCTGACAGTAAAAAATAACTGATTATGTTTCTTTAGCCAAAGACAATAAAGTACAAACATTTTACTTCTAGTTTTACAACGGTTTATTTGCAAGGTGGTGTGGATTTTGCAGGGAAGGCATGATGTAGCTTAAAAAGGGTTTGATTTAAGATGCAGCACCGCATCGAAGTATTGGTACAATTCAAATGGCTACGAGTAAGTCAACTAAGGCTGGTTTCTCATTAGCGTATCTGTGCGCAGCGTATGATCTGCCCAGATCCGCATGTGTCACGCGTAACTATATTTAACATTGTGTACACAGGGACATGCGTTTGCATCAGTTCGCATGCGGATGCATACTCATGCGTCGTTTCGCGGTGTCCGGCGAATGCAACATGTTGCATTTTTTGAGGCATCAATTAGGCGCAGTCATGTGCATGCAGATGGGTGCGTCAAAACAACGCATTACTGTCTATGGAAACGCATTGGCACGCAAGGACATGCATATGCATGCGTTCGAAACGTATGCATACTTCAGAATGAGCAGGTCCAGGAAATGATTTCACCACCTGCTAATTGCCAGCTGTATAAAAGGAAGTGTGGACACTGCAAGGCCATTACTCTCCAGACTCTGGATGTGAGCACAAGACTGTCTAAGTAAGTATAGTAGCTTTGAAAATGTCTGTCTGTCTCTGCAGTCTGTACGCTGTACTAATTTTTTTTCTGTTTCTTGTAGACTGGTTGCTGCTCTGGTCCTGGACTACTGTTGTGGATTGCTTCTTCTGTCCAGGATTTCTCCATCCCGGTGGTGTGGTATTGGCCCTTCAATTCTCGTGTCCATGCTTTCTCCGTTCTGGTGCTGTGGTACTTACCCTCATTTCTCTTGTTTAGGATTTCTCTGTCCGGGTGCTGTTCTGCTGTCCGATTGCTATTCTGCTGTTTTGCTCGTCTGATGCTGTGCAGTCCTGGTGCTGTTCTGCTGACCCGGTGCTGTTTTGCTGTCCCGGTGCTGTGCTGCTGTCCCTGTTCTGTGCTGCCTGACTGCTGCACTGTTGGACTACAGTCTGTAATGTAAGAAGTGGTGTCCATTCTGTTTTTTACTTTTTTTTTTGTTTGTTTGTTTTTTGTTTGGCTCTTAACAAATTTAATTTTTCTTCTCTGTTCTTTTCTGTAGTGTTTCACTTGACTGCTGCCTGCTATTTCAACATGTCCTCCAGTGAAGATTCCCAGGGTGGACATGACACTGATTATGTAATCACATTTGATATACTGATTGGTAAGTATTGACTGGCAATACTATACATGTGGTAAATCATGTATTTTCTTTACAGGTACCTTCCAGTGCAGAAGAGAAGGAGTAGTCGAGTGGAAATTAATCTTCCCAGGGTCATTGGCCTCAAGTTTCTGAGGAGGAAAGACGGGGTGTAAGTAGTCTTTTCATTATCAGAGTTGTAATTGAATTTGTTTTCAGTTTTACTTACCAATTCTTTTTTTTTATTTGATCTATAGGTTCTGCAACATGAGGAAGGCAAACCAGAGATTGATACATGAACAGTTTCCTGGAAAGTGGATTGGTCACCGTGGGCCAGTTGAATGGCCACCAAGGTCTCCCGATCTGACCCCATTAGACTTTTATCTTTGGGGTCATCCGAAGGCAATTGTCTATGCTGTGAAGATACGAGATGTGCAGTATCTGAAACAACGGATACTGGAAGCCTGTGCTAGCATTTATTCTGCGGTGTTGCTATCAGTGTGTCAAGTGTGGGAGAAGAGGGTTGTATTGACAGTCCAACACAATGGGCAGCACTTTGAACACATTTTATAAGTGGTCATAACTAGGGTTGAGCATTCCGATACTGCAAATATCGGGTATCGGCCGATATTGGCTGTATCGGAATTCCGATTCCGAGTTCCGATATTTTCGTCATATCGGATACCGGAATCGGGATTGTCACTGTCACTGTCAGTGTCCGTCGGTCGGGTCTGTCAGGAGTCAGCGGCACTTACCTGGCAGAAGATCTCCGGCGGTCACGGGCTGGACTGCTTCATGGCCGCAATCTTCTTTCCCCGGCGGTCACATGCAGTTTCTCGCGATAACTGCAGTGACTGCTGGGTAATCCCGGCCGTAAAGCAGTCAGTCCGATTACGTCACCGCCGGGGAAGCAGGTAATCAGCTGTGCTGCGTCGCGATGACAGGCTCTGCCTGTCATTGCGATGTAGCAGAGCTGGATCGTCGTGGGACTGTCGTTACTATGGACTGCGTCGGACAGGTGGTATACTGTTGGTTTGTTTTTTTTCTTTTTTTACAGGAGATCGATGGCGTCGCAGGAATGAGAGTACAATAAAATTAATGAAAACTGTGTTGTCTCTTTTATTTCATTAAAAGACTTTTTTCTTGCTTTGTCTTTTTTTTAAACATTTAAAAACTTTGGGATTAATAATGGATCGGTGTCTTATTGACACCTCTCCATTATTAACCGGGCTTATTGTCACCGTGCAATCAACGGTGACATTAACCCCTTATTACCCCGCTTGCCACCGCTACAGGGCAAGTGGGAAGAGCCGGGTAAAGTGCCACAATTGGCACATCTTTTGATGCGCCAAATGTGGGGCTGCTGTAGCCTGGTATTATCAGGCTGTTGAGGGCCAAAATCCATGGGCCTTGACAGTCTTTTAATACCAGGCCGCAGCAGTCTGCATTTTACTTGGCTGGTTAACAAAAATAGGGGGATCCCCACGCCGTTTTTTTTTCGAGGGGATCCCCTATTTTTGTTAACCAGCCAAGCTAAGCAGACTGCTGTGGCCTGGTATTATCAGGCTGGCAAGGTCCATGGATATTGGATCCTTACCAGCCTGAAAAACCAGGCCTCAGCGGTCTGCTTCATCTGGCTGGTTAACAAAAATAGGGGGGACCCCACGCCAATTTTTTTCGAGGGGATCCCCTATTTTTGTTAATCAGCCAAGATATGCAGACTGCTGTGGCCTGGTATTATCAGGCTGGCAAGGTCCATGGATCTTGGCTCCTTAACAGCCTGAAAATCCAGGCCTCAGCGTCTGCTTCATCTGGCTGGTTAACAAAAATAGGGGGGACCCCACGCCAATTTTTTTCGAGGGGATCCCCTATTTTTGTTAATCAGCCAAGATATGCCGACTGCTGTGGCCTAGTATTATCAGGCTGGCAAGGTCCATGGATCTTGGCTCCTTAACAGCCTGAAAATCCAGGCCTCAGCGGTCTGCTTCATTGGCTGGTTAACAAAAATAGGGGGGACCCCACGCCATTTTTTTTTCGAAGGGAACCCCTATTTTTGTTAATCAGTTCCCTCTGACGTCACTGATTGTGTCCCTGGCTGACCTGAAGTGAAAGTGGAAAGCAATCAATTAAGCTTTCCACTTAAGGGCCCGTCTCACATAGCGATATCGCTACCGAGATCGCTGCTGAGTCACTAGTTTTGTGATGCAGCAGCGAGCTCACCAGCGATATCGCTGTGTGTGACATTCAGCGACGATCAGCCCCCCTGCCGGGTATCGCTGATCGTCGCTGAAATGTCAGGACCTTTTTTTGATCGCTGGTTTCCCGCTGACAGGCACACATCGCTGCGTGTGACAGGCGGGAGACCAGCGATCCGCTGGTAACCAAGGTACACAGCGGGTTTCCAGGCGCGGGGCTGTGCCTAGAAACCCGCTGTGTACCTTGGATACCAGCGCCTGATGCAGGGAGCTGGTATCCAAGGTACACAGCGGGTTTCCAAGCGCTGCGCGGTGCCTGGAAACCCGCTGTGTACCTTGGTTACCAGCGGATCGCTGGTCTCCCGCCTGTCACACGCAGCGATGCGTGCCTGTCAGAGGGAAACCAGCGATCAAAAAAAGGTCCTGACATTTCTGCGACGATCAGCAATACCCGGCAGGGGGCTGATCGTCGCTGAATGTCACACACAGCGATATCGCTGGTGAGCTCGCTGCTGCGTCACAAAACTAGTGACTCAGCAGCGATCTCGGTAGCGATATCGCTATGTGAGACGGGCCCTTAAGCGATGTTACCCGCAGTGTCGCTGTCCCAGATCGCTGCCTGAGCTGCCTGTTTGGCAGCTCAGCAGCGATCATGTAGCGATACACCAGCGATCCTGACAAGTGCATATCGTTGTCGGGATCGCTGGTGTATCGTTATGTGACACCCAGCCTTTACTCTCCTGTCAGGCAGGAGAGGAACTCATTCATTTGGGGTTTACTGTGAGGCTGCAGCATTAGCTGCGGTCCCTGCAGTAAACATTAACCCTTTCTGAAGGATTACACCGTGGGACCTGACTGTGCATGGGATAGGTAAGAATAATTTTGCTTTTTTATTTTATTTTTATTACAGGAAATGGTTTTTGCAGTAAAATAAAAGATGGTCAAAAACATGTGTCTTTATTTCATTAAAATGATTTTTAATTAAAGTGTGTGTGTTTTATTTTTATTTCATGCAATAGGATTAATAATTGATAGTTGTCTAATTGACAGCTCTCAATTATTAACCTGGCTTAAGGTCACCTTTCAATAGCAAGGTGGCTTTAACCCCATATTAACCCATTCGCCACCTGTTATGTTTCGGTAGCTGAGGAGTGCAGAAAAAAAGGCAATACACCAGAGCAGTTGGAATCTATGAGATTGCAGTACCCTGACTAACCACCGCAACTAGAGGCAGCCGTGGAGCGTTCCTACGTTGGTCCTAGACGCCTCGTCACAGCCTGAGAAACTAACTACACCTAAAGATAGAAATAGGAAAGCTATCTGCCCCGGAGCAGAACCCCAAAGATAATAGAAAGCCCCCAAACATGTAATGGCGGTTAGACAAGAGGAAATACTGACACAGAAAGAAAATAGTATGAGCAAACGCTGGGGCCCAAACTATCTAAATAGAAAAGGATAGGAAGGGTACTTACTGCAATCTCAGAAAACCCTGAAAAAACACCAACTCTACTAATTTCAAAATCACCTGAGATCACACGACCTCTACCACCTAAATTAGTTCTCTGGTGTAACAAAAACAAAACAGCAGCCACTGAAAAAAAAACTGGAAAAAGCAAAAGTACAAAACACAGTGGCTGGACTAAACTGAGAGGGCAAAAGCCCCCGGGGGGGACCCTGAAGGCCCCCACAGAAGTGCAGGACAAAATGCAAAAATATAGCAAAAACACAAAATAAGAAATTGTCTTATCTGATAGCAGGAGATGCAGACACGACACAGCAGGCTACAAGGGAAACTGGAAAGAAGGATTCAGACCAGAACAATTGATCACCGGCAACCCTGATGGGAAAATGACTCCCTTACATAAGACCAATCAGTAACACCCGATTCCCAGTCCTCACAATCCTCACTAGTACCGCTTGTAACCACCAGAGGGAGCCTCTGCTCAGAACTCATCTCAAACCCATTCACAACAGTACCCCCCCTTGAGGAGGGGTCACCGAACCCTCATTTGAGCAACCAGGTCGGTCAGGATGAGTTCTATGATACGCACGGATAAGTCTCCTAGCATGGATGTCCGAAGCAAACACCCAAGAATTGTCTTCCTGACCATAACCTCTCCATTTAACCAAATACTGGAGTCTTCGTCTAGAAAAACGAGAATCCAATATTTCTCAACCACATACTCCAGATTGCCCTCAACCAAAACAGGGTCAGGAGGCACAGCAGCAGGAACCACTGGCTCAACAAACCTCTTCAACAAGGACTTGTGGAACACGTTATGGATCTTAAATGTCCCTGGAAGAAGCAAACGAAAAGAAACAGGATTAATAATCTCCATGATCTTATAAGGTCCAATGAACCTAGGCTTAAATTTAGGAGATGCTACTCTCATAGGAATATTCTTTGAGGACAACCAGACCAAGTCCCCCACTTTAAACCGAGGACCATCAGTCCTATGCCGGTTAGCAAACCGCTGGGCCTTCTCCTGAGAGAGGGACAACCTCTCCACTACCTGGTCCCAAATCTGCTGCATACGCTCAACAACAGAGTCAACACCTGGACAGACAGAAGCCTCCGTCTGTCCTGAAGAAAATCGAGGGTGAAACCCAGAATTACAGAAAAACGGAGACATCAAAGTGGCAGAGCTAGCCCTATTATTAAGAGCAAACTCAGCCAAAGGCAAAAAAGAGACCCAGTCATCCTGATCAGCAGACACAAAGCATCTTAGATAAGTCTCCAATGTCTGGTTTGTTCTCTCAGTTTGACCATTGGTCTGAGGATGAAATGCCGAGGAGAAAGACAATTGAACACCCAGTTTAGAACAAAAAGTCCTCCAAAATCTGGAAACAAACTGGACTCCTCTGTCAGACACAATGTTCTCAGGAATGCCGTGTAAACGAACCACGTGCTGAAGGAACAACGGCACCAATTCAGAGGAGGAAGGCAACTTAGGTAATGGCACAAGATGTATCATCTTGGAAAACCTATCACAAATTACCCAGATGGTGGTCATTCTCTGAGAAACAGGAAGATCGGAAATGAAATCCATAGAGATATGGGTCCATGGTCTCTTGGGCACAGGCAATGGCATCAACAAACCACTAGAGCGAGAGCAAGGCTTGGAGCGAGAGCAAGTCCCGCAGGACTGCACAAATTCCCTGACATCGCGAGACAAGGTAGGCCACCAAAAGGACCGACTAACCAAGTCTCTGGTACCAAAAATTCTGGGATGCCCAGCCAATGCGGAACAATGAATCTCAGACATCACACTCTTTTTCCATTGGTCCGGGACAAACAATTTTCCAACAGGGCAGCGCTCGGGCCTATCCTCCTGACACCCCTCCAGAGCAAGTCTCAAATTGGGCGAGATGGCAGAAAGAACTACACCCTCCTTCAAAATAACAGAGGGATCAGATAGCTCAGGAGAGTCCGCAAGGAAACTCCTCGAGAGGGCATCCGCCTTAACATTCTTAGTGCCAGGAAGAAAGGAAACCACAAAATTAAAACGTGTGAAAAACAAGGCCCACCTGGCCTGTCTAGGATTGAGTCGCTTGGCAGATTCCAGATAGACCAGATTCTTATGGTCCGTAAGGACCACCACCTGATGTTTGGCTCCCTCCAGCCAATGTCTCCACTCTTCAAAAGCCCACTTCATGGCCAATAACTCCCGATTACCCACGTCATAATTACGTTCAGTAGGAGAAAATTTTCGAGAGAAAAAGGCACAAGGGTTACTTTTAGAGGTCTCTGGATCTTTTTGGGACAAAACGGCACCTGCCCCAATTTCAGAGGCATCAACCTCCACCTGAAATGGCAGAGAAACATCAGGCTGCCGTAGAACAGGAGCAGAAGTGAATCTCTGCTTAAGTTCCTGAAACGCAGAGACTGCCTCAGGAGGCCAATTCACCACATCAGAACCCTTTCTGGTCAAATCAGTTAATGGTTTAACAATAACCGAGAAATTACCAATAAATTTACGATAAAAATTGGCAAAACCCAAAAATCTCTGAAGAGCCTTTAATGAAGTAGGTTGGACCCAATCACAGATGGCCTGAACCTTGACCGGGTCCATTTCAATAACAGATGGGGACAAAATGAATCCCAGAAATGAGATCTTCTGTACGCCAAAAAGACACTTTGATCCCTTCACATACAGAGCATTCTCTCTCAAAATCTGGAATACAGTTCGAACATGTTTCACATGAGAGTCCCAGTCATTAGAAAAAATCAAGATATCATCCAAATAAACAATCAGAAACTTGTCCACAAAATCCCTGAAAATGTCATTCATGAAGGACTGGAAGACGGAAGGAGCATTAGTGAGCCCAAAGGGCATCACAAGGTACTCAAAATGCCCTTCAGGGGTGTTAAATGCCGTCTTCCATTCATCCCGTGCTTAATGCGAATAAGGTTATACGCCCCCCTGAGGTCAAGCTTGGTAAACCAAGTAGCGTTTTTCACCCTGGAAAACAGGTCAGAAATCAAGGGTAACGGCTATTGATATTTCACAGTAATATTGTTCAAGAGACGATAATCAATACACGGCCTTAATGAACCATCTTTTTTGGCCACAAAGAAAAAACCGGCACCTAAGGGTGAAGAGGATGGTCTGATATGACCCTTCTCCAATGATTCCTTGATATAAGACCGCATAGCGTCATGTTCAGGTACAGACAAGTTAAAAAGGCGACCTTTAGGGAATTTACTACCTGGCACTAATTCAATAGCGCAGTCATAGCTCCTATGGGGAGGTAAGGATGCAGATTTACTTTCGCTAAACACATCAGAAAAATCAAACAAAAAGTCAGGAACATCCTCAGCCTGGGGGGAGGCAGAAAAAACAGGAGTGTTGGTATTAACACATTGGCAGCCCCAACTGGTTACAGACACAGATTTCCAATCCAAAACAGGATTATGAGACTGTAACCAAGGGAAACCCAGCACTATAATGTCATGCAGATTATATAGAACCAAAAATTTGCAGCACTCCTGGTGATCAGGTTCAACCCTCATTATCACCTGAGTAGAAAACTGGGGTTTATTCTCAGCCAAGGGGGTAGAATCGATCCCCAGTAAAGGAATAGACTTCTGTAGGGGTATCAAGGGAAACCCACAACGTTTAGCAAAATCATAATCCATCAGGTTAATAGCTGCTCCAGAATCAACGAAAGCCTGAGCAGAAAATGAGGACAGAGAGCATATCAGAGTGACAGTTAACAAAAACTTAGTTTGAACACTACCCAAGACAACTGAGCGTGCAAAACGTCTTCCCCGCTTAGGGCAGACTGAAATAGCATGAGAGGCATCACCACAGTAGAAACATAACCCATTGCGCTTTCGAAACTCATGACGCTGTGCCCCAGACACCACTCCATCACACTGCATGGGCTCAGCAGCTGGCTCACAAGGCAACACCACTCCACGCATACTTCTCCGCTCACGCAAACGTCTGTCAATTTGAATCGCTAATGACATAGAATCATTGAGACCAGAGGGGACAGGGAATCCCACCATAACATCCTTTACATTATCCGACAGACCCTTCCGGAAAAGGGCCGCCAAAGCGTCGTCATTCCACTTGGTCAGGACTGCCCACCTACGGAATCTCTGACAGTATAACTCAGCGTCATCAAGCCCCTGATTTAATGCCAACAAGGCTTTTTCAGTTTGATCAGTGACATTAGGCTCATCGTACAATAACCCCAAAGCCTGAAAAAATGCATCAACATCACTCAAAACAGGATCCCCAGGTATCAGGGAAAAAGCCCAATCCTGAGGATCGCCGCGCAGGAGAGAGATGATAATTTGAACCTGCTGCGCTGCGTTTCCTGAGGACTTAGATTTTAAGGCAAGAAACAATTTACAATTATTTTTGAAATTCTGAAACTTAGCTCGATCCCCTAAAAACAAATCTGGCATGGGGATCCTAGGTTCCACAACAGGCAACCTAGCAAGATAGGCAGCAATACTCCGAACCTCAGTGGCAAGCTGATCCACACGGCCAGACAACTGTGCAAACTCCATTGGGAGAAAAGATCCTCCCCAGCACCCAGAGATACAGAGGGAAAAAAAAAAAATGCAACAAACAGAAAAATATCTCTGACAACTCTGACAACCTTTTTTCTTTCAAATATTTTTTCCCTTCTGTGAGTACCATACAATTTTCAATTTTTGGGCCGGTGATACTGTTATGTTTCGGTAGCTGAGGAGTGCAGGAAAAAAAGGCAATACACCAGAGCAGTTGGAATCTATGAGATTGCAGTACCCTGACTAACCACCGCAACTAGAGGCAGCCGTGGAGCGTTCCTACGTTGGTCCTAGACGCCTCGTCACAGCCTGAGAAACTAACTACACCTAAAGATAGAAATAGGAAAGCTATCTGCCCCGGAGCAGAACCCCAAAGATAATAGAAAGCCCCCAAACATGTAATGGCGGTTAGACAAGAGGAAATACTGACACAGAAAGAAAATAGTATGAGCAAACGCTGGGGCCCAAACTATCTAAATAGAAAAGGATAGGAAGGGTACTTACTGCAATCTCAGAAAACCCTGAAAAAACACCAACTCTACTAATTTCAAAATCACCTGAGATCACACGACCTCTACCACCTAAATTAGTTCTCTGGTGTAACAAAAACAAAACAGCAGCCACTGAAAAAAAAACTGGAAAAAGCAAAAGTACAAAACACAGTGGCTGGACTAAACTGAGAGGGCAAAAGCCCCCGGGGGGGACCCTGAAGGCCCCCACAGAAGTGCAGGACAAAATGCAAAAATATAGCAAAAACACAAAATAAGAAATTGTTTATCTGATAGCAGGAGATGCAGACACGACACAGCAGGCTACAAGGGAAACTGGAAAGAAGGATTCAGACCAGAACAATTGATCACCGGCAACCCTGATGGGAAAATGACTCCCTTACATAAGACCAATCAGTAACACCCGATTCCCAGTCCTCACAATCCTCACTAGTACGCTTGTAACCACCAGAGGGAGCCTCTGCTCAGAACTCATCTCAAACCCATTCACAACAGCCACCGCTACAGGGCAATGGGAATAGACGGGCAAAGTGCCAGAAAGGGCGAATCTAATTATAGATTTGTCTTTCCTGGGGTGTCTGGGGGCAGATGTTAGTACCGGGGGGGGCAAAAATAATCGTCCCTCTCTGGGCTATTATTATCTGCCCCCACTCACTGGCTTTGTCTGTCTGGTTGCGAAAATAGGGCGGGAGCCCACGCATTTTTTTTCAGCAATTTTACACCTCATATATATATACATGTCATTGAATTTGTGACACATATATATATATATTTATATTTGTAGTTCATACACTTCTACATAGTATAATAGCCGCTAATTCAATTGCCGGCTTTTGTGAAAATGCAGAACCCGACATGAAATGACACTTGGTGTACATAGGGTTAACCATGTCTTTTCATGTCCTTTGCTATCTAATTTGCACAAACAATTAAATCAGTCTATGTGTGCAAAATTTCACACCTGTAGGGGTTAATTAAAGGTGTAAATTCGTAGCAAAAAAGTCCGGTTTTTTTACAACGAATTTACACCTTTAATTAACCCCTACAGGTGTGAAATTTTGCACACATAGACTGATTTAATTGTTTGTGCAAATTAGATAGCAAAGGACATGAAAAGACATGGTTAACCCTATGTACACCAAGTGTCATTTCATGTCGGGTGACCATTAAAATATCGGCGATACCCGATACCGATACCGGAAGTCCCATGTAAGTCTATGGGAACAAAATATCGTAACTAAAAAAAACTCTTTCTTTCCTTGTAAACACTAAATATACACACATAGAATACATATATATATATATATATACATGTCATTGTGACATATATATATACATATATGTATAGTTTATACACTTCTACATAGTAAAATATCCTCTGATTCAATTGCCGGGTAAAGTCGGCTTCTGGTTGCGAAAATAGGGCGGGAGCCCACGCATTTTTTTTCAGCAATTTTACACCTCATATATATATATACATGTCATTGAATTTGTGACACATATATATATATATTTATATTTGTAGTTCATACACTTCTACATAGTATAATAGCCGCTAATTCAATTGCCGGCTTTTGTGAAAATGCAGAACCCGACATGAAATGACACTTGGTGTACATAGGGTTAACCATGTCTTTTCATGTCCTTTGCTATCTGATTTGCACAAACAATTACATCAGTCTATGTGTGCAAAATTTCACACCTGTAGGGGTTAATTAAAGGTGTAAATTCGTTGTAAAAAAAACTGACTTTTTTGCTACGAATTTACACCTTTAATTAACCCCTACAGGTGTGAAATTTTGCACACTTAAGGTACTGCCACACTACACAATCCCGCTAGCGATCTCGTTAGCGTCGCATACTAATGAGATCGCTAGCGGGATTGTTTGTATATCGCTGAGTGCGGCTTAACTTAGCGATATCGTTAAGGACGCTATCGCGGTTAGCGATCTCCTTAATGACTTTAGCGGTACAAAAGTACCGCTAAATCGCTAAGAAAAGGTGCCACACTCAGCGATAATACTTACCCAGCGGGAGCGCCGACGATGAAATAGGGTCCGGAGCGATTCCAGCGACGAGCGAGATCACAGCAGGAAGCTCGTCGCTGGCAGCTGCCGCACACTACAACATCGCTAACGGGATCGCTAAATAGTGACGTTTTTTAGCGATCCCTTTAGCGATGTTGTTTAGTGTGGCATACCCTCTACACTCATGTAATTGTTTGTGCAAATCAGATATCAAACTACATGAAAAGACATGGTTAACCCTATGTACACCAAGTGTCATTTCATGTCGGGTTCTGCATTTTCACAAAAGCCGGCAATTGAATTAGCGGCTATTATACTATGTAGAAGTGTATGAACTATAAATATAAATATATATATATATGTGTCACAAATTCAATGACATGTATATATATATATGAGGTGTAAAATTGCTGAAAAAAAATGCGTCGCAACCAGACAGACAAAGCCAGTGAGTGGGGGCAGATAATAATAGCCCAGAGAGGGACCATTTTTTTTGGCCCCCCCGGCTACTTAACATCTGCCCCCAGACACCCCAGAAAGGGCAAATCTCTAATTAGATTTGCCCTTTCTGGCACTTTGCCCGTCTATTCCCATTGCCCTGTAGCGGTGGCGAATGGGTTAATAAGGGGTTAAAATGACCTTGCAATTGAAAGGTCACTTTAAGCCAGGTTAATAATTGAGAGCTGTCAATTAGACAACTATCAATTATTAATCCTATTGTATGAAAGAAAAATCAAACACACACACTTTAATAAAAAAGAAGTTTAATGAAATAATCACACAGTTTTTGACCATATTTTATTTACCTGCTAAAACCATTTCCTGTAATAAAAATAAAATAATAAAGCAAAATTATTCTTACCAATCCGATGCACAGTCAGGTCCCATGGTGTAATCCTTCAGAAAGGGTTGATGTTTACTGCAGGGACCGCAGCTAATGCTGCAGCCTCACAGTAAACCCCCAAATGAATGAGCTCCTCTCCTGGCTGACAGGAGAGGAAGTGGAAAGCTTAATTGATTGCTTTCCACTTTCACTTCAGGTCAGCCAGGGACACCATCAATGACGTCAAAGGGAACTGATTAACAAAAATAGGGGTTCCCTTCGAAAAAAAAATGGCGTGGGGTCCCCCCTATTTTTGTTAACCAGCCAGATGAAGCAGACCGCTGAGGCCTGGATTTTCAGGCTGTTAAGGAGCCAAGATCCATGGACCTTGCCAGCCTGATAATACCAGGCCACAGCAGTCTGCATATCTTGGCTGATTAACAAAAATAGGGGATCCCCTCGAAAAAAATTGGCGTGGGGTCCCCCCTATTTTTGTTAACCAGCCAGATGAAGCAGACCGCTGAGGCCTGGTTTTTCAGGCTGGTAAGGATCCAATATCCATGGACCTTGCCAGCCTGATAATACCAGGCCACAGCAGTCTGCTTAGCTTGGCTGGTTAACAAAAATAGGGTATCCCCTCGAAAAAAAAAACGGCGTAGGGGTCCCCCTATTTTTGTTAACCAGCCAAGTAAAATGCAGACTGCTGCGGCCTGGTATTAAAAGACTGTCAAGGCCCATGGATTTTGGCCCTCAACAGCCTGATAATACCAGGCTACAGCAGCCCCACATTTGGCGCATCAAAAGATGTGCCAATTGTGGCACTTTACCCGGCTCTTCCCACTGCCCTGTAGCGGTGGCAAGTGGGGTAATAAGGGGTTAATGTCACCGTTGATTGCACGGTGACAATAAGCCCGGTTAATAATGGAGAGGCGTCAATAAGACACCGATCCATTATTAATCCCAAAGTTATTAAATGTATAAAAAAAAGACAAAGCAAGAAAAAAGTCTTTTAATGAAATAAAAGAGACAACACAGTTTTCATTTTTTTTATTACTCTCTCATTCCTGCGACGCCATCGATCTCCTGTAAAAAAATAAAAAAAACAAACCAACAGTATACCACCTGTCCGACGCAGTCCATAACGACAGTCCCACGACGATCCAGCTCTGCTACATCGGAATGACAGGCAGAGCCTGACATCCCGGCGCAGCACAGCTGCTTACCAGCTTCCCCGGCGGTGACGTCATCGACTGCTTTACGGCCGCGATTACCCAGCAGTCACTGCAGTTATCGCGAGAAACTGCATGTGACAGCCGGGGAGAAGAGGATGGCGGCCATTAAGCAGTCCGGGATGTGACCGCCGGAGTTCTTCTGCCGGGTAAGTGCCGCTGACTCCTGACAGACCCGACCGACGGACACTGACAGTGACAGTGACAATTCCGATTCCGGTATCCGATATGACGAAAATATCGGTACTCGGAATCGGAATTCCGATACAGCCAATATCGGCCGATACCCGATATTTGCAGTATCGGAATGCTCAACCCTAGTCTTAACATATTTCTTGGCCCAGTCTTGACGTTTAATCTTATGTTTCTTGTTCAAAGGTGGTAGTTTTTCAGCCTTTCTTACCTTGGCCATGTCCCTGAGTATGGCACACCTTGTGCTTTTTGATACTCCAGTAACGTTGCAGCTCTGAAATATGGCAAAACTGGTGGCAAATGGCATCTTGGCAGCTTCACGCTTGATTTTCCTCAATTCCTGGGCAGTTATTTTGAGCCTTTTTTTATCAACACGCTTCTTGCGACCCTGTTGGCTATTTGCCATGAAACGCTTGATTGTTCAGTGATCACGCTTCAAAAGTTTGGCAATTTCAAGACTGCTGCATCCCTCTGCAAGACATCTCACAATTTTTGACTTTTCAGAGTCCGTCAAATCTCTTTTCTGACCCATTTTGCCAAAGGAAAGGAAGTTGCCTAATAATTAAGCACACCTTATATAGGGTGTTGATGTAATTAGACCACACCCCTCCTCATTACAGAGATGCAAATCACCTGAATTACATAATTGGCAGTTTGCTTTCAAGCCTATACAGCTTGGAGTAGGATAACATGTATAAAAAGGATGATGTGATCAAAATATTAATTTGCCTAATAATTCTGCACACAGTGTAAATGGCCCACCCTGTACATTATTGTACATTACAAAATGATAGGGTTTTGAAATTATAGCAATAAAGCAGTGTAAAAGAAATTGATCATGCTGCAGATTATTAAATCCTCAACACATCAATTATGCCTCAAATTTGCACAAATTCTCTTTTTTGGATTTAAACCCTTCGATGTCTTGGAATGAAATCTGTTGTGAATCAGCTACACAATCTGCAACAAAATGAGCGCACGGCATCTGCCTTATGTGTATGTTTTAAAACCTACTTGGCATTCCGCACCCAATCTAGGCCAACGGGTTTACAGGATTCTAGAATGTTTTCTATATTGTACAGTGAAAAACACATGGAAGAATATGGGCCTCACGTGCTACATAGCAGTGAATTAATCGTGAGTCTCTATTGTTTCTGTGGACAGGACGAGGCTTCTGCAAAAAAAAAAATTACGGCTACTTTCAAATTAAAATTATTTTGTTTTCGCCTGTGCGCCATTCTATCAGCCATAGTTTTTTATGTTTATTACTATGTGGCTATTTGAGGCTTTGGTTTTTGCTAAATGAAAATCAGATTTTCCAGGTAACCTTTCTGACGTACAAATAAATGTTTTCTTTAATATGTTTGACTTTTTAAAAAATCACTGAATGTCTAAAATAAAACATGCAAATTTTCTCTGGCTTGGCACTCTCTCCACAAGGAGAAACGTTCCCCACTAGACCTAAAATAAAACAGTAACGCCATTGTTTTTTATTTCTTTACACTGCTCTTACATGCTCTGACAATACTACCCTGCAGGTTGTGAACAATAACTTTATGTTTGTTACTTTTAGGAACTTTTATTTAGTAAAGATTACATATTTTGAAAAAGTTGAGTTCATATTTGCGACACCTAAAAAAAAAGTTTTCATTAATTAGTAAATATTTTTCCAAAAGTCTCGTGAAGCAAATTGAATTATACATTTACTGTTAACGCTGATGAAATGAAATACTACTGTATGATGTTGCAATATTTTATGTCGACAGCCGGGGAAAATATAGGGGTGAAATCGGAAATGAAATGGAGCCACCTCCCATTGGCATCACCATGAGGCTAAGGGTGCAGTCAGACTACCGTAGAAATTGGACCAAGATTGGAGGTTTCATTATTTTAGGTCCACATACCACAGAGAGGCAATCAGCCAGAGAAAATTTAGGGGTGGCAATCGGAAATTAAAGGTAGCCACCTCCCATTGCCATCACTATGAGGCTAAGGGTGCAGTCAGACGACCGTAGAAATCGGACCGAGATTGGACTTTATTGCTTGGACTGGCTGGTGGCTCACGTGACCTGAGACTAACAGCTGCATAGAAATACAGGAAGTGGTCCTGCTCGGCTCGGGAGAGCTGCCGGCCAGTCCGTGCTTTCTCGGTCTATATTATATGGCTGGCTGACAATGCCCTTAATGTCAGGATTGTGCTGTGCTACATTCACACATCCATGTCCATTTTTCAGTCATCCATAACCTTGTTTTCCACCCATGTTGTATCATTTTTTTCTCATCCATTTTTTAAAACAAAACTGCGTTACCTTTCTACACTTTCATTTATTTATCCGTTGACTTAGATGAAAAAAAGTATGGAACACTGAACTAAAAAGTTTGTCTCCTATTTTTCATCCATTTTTAATGGATCCCAAAAGACTTCAATGGCCAAGTCTGATCCGCAAAACGGATAAGAATAGGACATGCTCTGAGTCTCATGGACCGGATGTACAGATATGATTATGAATGTGTTTATTGATCACCAAAGGTCTAAAAAATGGGCAGCACACAGACTCGTACAGTGAATGTGTGAGCATAGCTTTTAGCACTTACTACAGCAGGAGACTGGTTGCCAAACTGATGACCACTATTCTGATGACCATCTAGCAGGCACAGTTCATACATAAGAATGAAGACGTGTAGTGCTTGCCTCCTCGTATATGGACTTGACGATGATGGAAGGGGTTAATAGGAGATACAGTACAGTTGTTTAACTGCTAAATCAACAGAATGTATATTATCTCTGATAGCGAGAACAGAGCATTGCCACCTAGTGGCCAAATAATTCTTTCTAAGCTTTGCTTATAGAATCTGGGTTCATACACATTTTGACAGCCTAAAAAAATATTGATGACTGTATTTTTTGCACATTATTTAGAATAGGAAGAAAGGTATAGAAAGGCAGGGTGCATGGCTTTTAATAGTGTAAGTAGTATAAGAACTCACTAAAAAATGCTATCCTTTTTGCAGCTTGTGTTTAAGACAATGCATTGGGATTTTTTTTCATTTACTTGGAATATTAAAATAGATAGGTTTGTTTTAAAGGGGTTTTTTTAGAGAAAAATAGTGATCGTGTTATTTTTTATAAGACAGGTTAATATTAATAATGGATAAAAATGAGAAAAGAGCAGGAGCCATATAGTGATGAGACACAAAGAAGAATGAAAGCTTCCATTAGACGGCACTTTTCAGCTTGTATTGGCATTGCTGGCTTCAGGTTACAAACAATAAGAAATTAAACTATATCAAGTTGAATTTTCTTCATTTATTTTCAATATTACACTGACTCACATGACAAAGTTTACAATAGAGGAAAAATATCTTTAATTAGTGCGTGTTTTCCACTACCCCTAATACATTCCATTAATAGCAAACCTTACTGTCCAAAAGAGGTCCTTTGTTTTGGTAGTATCCCATGTACAGTACCGCCATAGCTCTGTGTCACAAGGTCATAATTGCCCCATTTGTAAATGTTGTATTTAACCTCAGGAAATGGCGCTGTGGACTTTGCAAACAAAGTTTTGATGCTTTGGTTCCAATCAGTATCATGTTATAAAGTCCAGCAGAAAAAAAGTATTCATTTACCTGACCTGTCATTTTGATCTTGTTTCATTGTTGGGACAAGTTAGTTGACCTTGGAGTTTAGGAGGAGAAGAGGGGAGTCTGCCACCGAGCTGAGATGTGTTAGAGACACTGAAAGTTTTCATTTTAACTCCTTAATGAGCCTGACCTTTGGCCCGCGTTGATGAGTTCCATACCTTTATTAGTGTGCTTTCCAAATACATTTGACACTAGTCACAATTCTGACAGGGTTATAACTAATGAAACCATGCTCAGAAATAATGATCTGAAATTGCATGTCTTTCTAAGGGGGAGCTTAATTCACATAAATATAAGGGATGACAACCGTCAGTAAATCTACTCACAGTCAGTAAAAACGAACTACACTTTTTTTTTCATTAATGCAAAGAGCTTAAAGAGAAGTCAAATTATTCTCCATCTATAACAGGTAACGCTGTTATCAGTGAGGGTCTAATGTCTGCAATCCTACATCCACCCTACGTAAAAACTATGTTTATATATACAGTCTCAAAAAGCTATTATCTGCTATTTTACACTATTTCCACCAAAAAAATAACCTTTTCACGTGTTTTTCTTTCTCTGTGTCACGCTCAGTATCAAATTTAATCTGTGATATTGTGGGCAGGTAGTATAATATGAATTATTTCTATTTTTTTGCTAACAACTCACAACACTCTCCTCTATATGTTTTTCAATACTTTCTTCTTCACATTTCTATCAATCAGTCTACTTCCCCCTCTGGAAGCTGAAAATATACTGGCAAAGTTATTATGAAGGGAGTTTTCCTTGAGGGTTTGTTGTAGTTATTTGCGCCAAATTGATGAAAGTGTTGCATAATGTTTGAAATATTTGGTACATCTTAAGACATTGCAATTCTGTCTAAAAATGTTATTCCACTTTTTACACCCCCACTTATTCAAATAAATTGCTACTTTTTCACAACTTTTTAAAAAAGTCACAATTGATAAATCTGGCTAAAACCTTATTTGTGTAGTCCATATTTGAAAAGTGACAAATCCAACATAAAATTATAAAAGTCACAATTTTTGGTGCAAATATAGCGTTTGACAAAATATATGACTTTTTGATGCCAGAAACTGGCTGACAGGACTTGACACATGCCCTTCATAGACCATAGTAAATTACCTAGTCATGTTTCTTCCCTTTCTGACATCTCTAATTATTATACTCAAGTCATTCTCCTTCTCCCTCTGGTAGCAATAAATGTATGTCTTGTATTCCTCATTTCCCTGTCAGTATCAGCCTTCTCTGCACCATAAATATAGACTACTGGTTACTCTTCTGATCAGTAAGGATCAATTGAAAACACAAAGAACAAGAATGACATACGGTCGCGGGAGAGTGACTGCACATTTACATCAACCCGCACTATGATCAAGAGGTGGACGAGCACATTGATATACACTTTAAACACTAGGTGGTGACATACTATGCAAGAAAATATAAAAATGCTTCAGTTATTTATTCAGTTTTACCACTTTTACTGCATTTAGATAATTAATTATGATATCCGTAATTATTAATTCTGTGCACTCTAAACAGATTGTATGAACATCCCATTGACTTGAATGGGCACTATGTAATGATGCCATTCCCAAGTAGAAGCACTGCGGACAATTTCAGCATACACTGAAGTATGAAGCAATTCGGGACATACAAAGAAATCCCTAAAGCAAAATCTTAGTTCCTGACTATTTAGGAATCTATAAGTATTCTTCCCACTAGCGTCACAGCTTCCTGTTGTGTTTCGGTAGCTGAGGAGGACAGGAACAACAGCAGGGCAGCAGAACACCTGAGATGTTGGTAACTGATGGGTTGCAGATTCCTAAACTAACGACACAACTAGAGGTAGCCGTGGAGCGTTCCTACGTTGATCCTAGACGCCTCGTCACAGCCTGAGAGATAACTACTCCTAAAGGTAGAAAGATGAAAGCTATCTGCCCCGGAGCAGATCCCCAAAGAAAATAGGAAGCCCCCAAACATATAATGGCGGTTAGACAAGATGAAAACACAAACATAGGCAGAAAATAGATTGAGCAAACGCTAGGGCCACAAGCTGACAAAATAGGATAGGATAGGAGAGATTACTTTCTGCAACCCAGAAAACCCTACAAAAATCCAACAATTCTGATTACAAAAATACTGAGATCACACGATCTCGCCACCCGCTAAATCAGATCTTAGTGTGAACAAAACCAAGCTGCAGCCGCTGAAAAAACAGGGAAAAGCAAATGAGCAAATAACAGTGGCTGCAGATAAACTGTGAGGAGCTCAGGCCCCAGGAGGGAACGTGGCTGAGCTCCACAAAAGTGCAGAAAACAATGCAAAAAGCAAGCACAAAAAGAAAAGCAAAAAATATCTTATCTGAAAGCAGGAGATGCAGGCAAGACTCCAGCAAACTTCCAAATGAACCAGGAACCACAATTGAGACAAGAACAATTGATCACCGGCAACCATCATGGGAGGGAACCTCCCTTATATCAGACCAGTCCGTGATCCCTGATTGCCACTCCTCGCTGAAAGGTTCAGTACTGTCTGTAACCACCAGAGGGAGCCTCTGCTCAGAAACCATCTCTAGCACATTCATAACAGCTTCCATTTCTAATCAATTCATTTTAACAACTGCTACGGAAAGAATGATGGGATAGATAACGGATTGATTGACTTTAATGGACAAAATTCAGATATTCTTTCTTTTCGTGGGTAGAATGAGATAACCTAATTGATGTTTTTAGAAAAATCCTCTAGTTGATTAACACTTTGCTAGGTTTGGCTCTGTTCACATTGTCTTCATGATTCTGGTTCTCCAAGGATTCTGTTCCCCTTATAGACTGAATTTAAAAATTAGATACTGTCCAAAATCAGACTCATGATGCCAGTGTGAACCAATACATTTTCTGAAAAAAATGACGGATTAATTAAACAATGCAAGAAAAATGCTTATGGGTATACGTATGTTACTTTTATTCATGCTGTGTAATAATGCAACTTTCACTGAGAGACCATGTCCACACACAGTATTTGGTCAGTATTTTACATCAGTATGTGTAAGCCAAAATCAGAAGTGGGTCGATCAGAGGAAAAGTATAATAGAAACACGTCACCACTTCTGTATTTATCACCCACTCCTGGTTTTGCCTTACAAATACTGATGTAAAATACTGACCAAATACTGAACATGTTAACCAGGCCTAAGTCTAAGC
Organism: Oophaga sylvatica; assembly: GCA_033576555.1. Taxonomy (NCBI): domain Eukaryota; kingdom Metazoa; phylum Chordata; class Amphibia; order Anura; family Dendrobatidae; genus Oophaga; species Oophaga sylvatica. The sequence goes on along the minus strand of JARQOD010000005.1, from coordinate 158,666,315 downwards.
AGACCAAGTAAAGGTAGACAGGTGTAAGATGTTTAATGAGTGAAAAAGTATATCCAAGATATGGTATGTTATTTTTACAGTGGTAAAAAAATCGACCGTTTCTAAGGTCCCATTCACACATCCACTAAAAAATGCATGCGTGAAAATATCCGTTTTGGCTATCTGTGTGGTTTTCTTTTGGCTGGCCATGTGCCGTCCATTCGACACATACCAGAATGGAATGCAAAATAGAGATTACAGATTTTTAAGTGTTAAGCATGTGCAAAGACATAGATTGATAATAGATAGATAACTAGATAGATAAATAGATATCAATTAGATATATAACTAGTGCTTACTGTAAGGTATTAACCTAATAAATAAATGAATGAAAATAATGATGTGGGGTCCCCCCTATTTTTGATAACCAGCAAAGGTAAAGCAGACAGCTGTGGGCTTATATATCAGGCTAGGAAGGTACATGGATATTGTGCCCTTCCCAACATAAAAATACCAACCCGCAGACAAACCAGAATTGGAGCATCATATTTCTTTATTACTGGGTTAGTAATATGGATGTCTAATAGACACCTCTATAACCGTGACTTGAAAACAGCTGGGTTTTTGGACAATTCATAGCTGAAATCAACCCCAAACCCCATTACCTCGATTGCCACTGCACCAAGGCAATCGGGAAGAGTGAAGGCAAAGCAAAAGAATTGGCTCATCTAATGTGACATCCCACTTCTGGGGTGGCTGCGGGCTGGTATCTTTAGACTGGGAAGGGCCCATTAACCATCAACCTTCCCAGCCTGGTATTATCAGCTCACAGATTTTTGCTTTACATATGCTGGTTATCAAAAATGGGGGAGACCCCATGTCATTTTTTTCATTTATTTATTTATTAGGTTAATCCATGTACAGTAAACTACACATGCAAAGCACTAATTATATATCTCAAGGATATCTATCTATTTATCTATCTATCCCATATCTATCTACAGTATCTACCTATCTACCCCATATCTATCTAGCTACTGTATATACTTGTGTATAAACCAAGTTTTTCAGCGCATTGTTTCGTGTTGAAAACGCCCCCCCTCAGCTTATACATGAGTCACTGTCTCAGAAGCCAGCGGGGGAGAGGGAGCAGCGGGTCACAGGAGGCAGGAGCCAGCGGCTGCGGCTAAAACTGTGCCCACTGCTAAAGAGAAATGAATATTCACTGCACTGACAATGAATAATCATTTCTCTTATAGCGTGCACACAGTTACAGCCGCAGCTGTTACTTCCAGCAGCTGTAAAAAAAACAACTTCTACTTACCTTCCCTGCACGCCCTCGCAGCAAGTTTTTCCAGCTTCCAGCAGCTCTTGCAGTCAGGCGATCACATATCCTGGCTGAGTGGAGAGAGGTGAATATTCATCACCTTAATGAGCAGGGACACGTGATCGCCCGGCTGCAAGAGCTGCTGGAATTCGGAACAACATGCTGCAAGGGCGCGCATGGAAGGTAAGTATGAGTTTTTTTGGGGTTTTTTTTATGCTTTTCTCATGGAGCCATGCATACAAAGATAGGGATGAGGCACTATGCATACAAAGATAGGGATGAGGAGCCATGCATACCAGGACATGGATAAGGAGCCACACATACCAAGAAAGGGATGAGGAGCCATGCAGACAAGGACGGGGATAAGGAGCCATGCATACAAGGGCAGGGATGAGGAGCCATGCATGCCAGGACAGCGATGAGGAGCCATGCATACAAGGATAGGGATGAGGAACCATGCATACAAGGATAGGGATGAGGAACCATGCATACAAGAATAGGGATTAGGGACAATGCATACCCAGCTTATACTTGAGTCAATACGTTTTCCCAGTTTTTCGTTGGAAAATTAGGTACCTCAGCTTATACTCGGGTTGGCTTATACACAAGTATACACGGTATCTATCTATCTATCTATCTATCTATCTCTATCTTTGAACTTCTTAACACATTAAAATCTTTAATTTCTTCCTGTAAGTGTCACACGGATGGTGCAGATGGAAGTCACACTTCCAGCAGCTGTAAAAAAAAACTCCTACTTAGCTTCCCTGCGTGCCCTCGCAGCAAGTTGTTCCAGCTTCCAGCAGCTCTTGCAGCCAGGTGATTATGTGTCCTGGCTGAGTGGAGAGAGGTGAATATTCATTACCTTAATGAGCAAGGACACGTGATCACCCGGCTGCAAGAGCTGCTGGAATTCGGAACAACATGCTGCGAGGGAGCACAGGAAAGGTAAGTAGGAGGGTTTTTTTGTTTTTTTTTATGCTTTTCTCATGGGCCATGCATACTAGGGATGAGGAGCCATGCATATAAGGATAGGGATGAGGAGCCATGCATACCAGGACAGGGATGAGGAGCCACACATACCAAGACAGGGATGATGAGCCATGCAGACAAGGACGGGGAAAAGGAGCCATGCATACAAGAACATGGATGAGGAGCCATGCATACCAGGACAGGGATGAGTAGCCATGCATACAAGGATAGGGATGAGTAACCATGCATACAAGAATAAGGATTAGGGGACAATGCATACCAGGCTGATACTTGAGTCAATACGTTTTCCCAGTTTTTCGCGGGAAAATTAGGTGCCTCAGCTTATACTCGGGTTGGCTTATACACAAGTAAACACGGTATCTATCTATCTATCTATCTATGAACATCCTAACACATAAATATCTTTCATTTCTTCCAGTAAGTGTAACACAGATGGTGCAGATGGAAGTCACACTTTATGTCATTCATGTGCACACATTGTCATCCGTGCTGCCAGAAAAAAATGGACATGTCTACATATGAAAACATGGACATGTGCCACATGTACCGGAAACACGTGTGAGGGGAGCCTAAGGGTGGGTTCACATTGTATTATGGGACAATCCGTTAAAAGCATCCATTCATAGCAGCACTAACGCTATGTAACGGATGCGTTAATGCACCCCTTGGCCTCCATTATATTAACACATCCTAACGCATGCCAAATTCGGCATGCGTTACATGATGGTGCGTTAATTTGTGACGGACCTCGAACGCGGTCTGCAGCGTTTCGGGTGCGTTAGATCTAACGCACAGCGAACGGACGCGTTCGCTGTGCTTAGACCTGTATGGCTAACGCATGGTAGCAAAATGCTACCATGCGTTAGCGCATACGTTAGCGCTAGGGGTATGAAGATGTCAAAAATTACATCAGCGTTAGTGCATCCTTTTAACGGATTCATTAAACAGATGCCCCTAACGCAATGTGAACCTAGCCTATTACAAAAGATGCTTCAGGAATCACTCCTTTTAGGTATCTGTACTCAAGGAGTTTTTTTGCAGGGTTTTCGAAGCAGAAACTGAGCAGAACCTCCAAGTTTTTGAGTAGGATTAGGAGAGTGTGCACATGTGCTTTGTGTGAACATACTCTTTTTTGGAGTATTGAAACTCTGAAGGGCCTTTGTTGCACACTTTTTATAATTTCTTGAGACTTTTTCAAGATTGTTTCGCTTGCCACTATTGTTTTCTAGATGTTTTTTTTTTACTCCAGACATAAAGATCCAGATAGACAGACAGATACAGACAGACAGATACAGACGGACAGACACAGAGAGATAGATAGATAGATAGATAGATAGATAGATAGATAGAATAGATAGATAGATAGATAGATAGATAGATTTATTATTAATATTTGTTTTAAAGTGCTTACTGAAGCATAGTAGAATATAGCATTATATTTGGGGAATAAAAAACAGCTAATTATCATAATTCAAAATAACTTAAAATTAAGAAAAAATGATATTTTACAAGGTTAGTAAAAACAAGCAATCTCTTTACATATTTTTTTCTGAAAATAATCAGTCGAGATTCTGGATATAAATTTACACAGTCAGATCCAAAATTATAATAGTATTTTTCTTGGCAGCATATAGAACTTTTCAAAACCATTCACCTATCCAGGAGGGCAGCACAGAGCATTTCTACGCCAAGAATGTGCTCGTTCTCACTTTGAATTACTCAGGTTAGAATGAAAAACAAATTTGAGCCTTTTTATGCACCAAATATGCCAAGACAAAAAATGATCAAAGGCACGATCGCCCATGTGGAGTCTGCCATGTTTTTCATTTTCTCTGGTAATTAATAATTTGTTTCAAAATACTGTCTGCTAGACCAAATGTCCAAAAGTCAAACATGGTATTTTATACAGTCGTAATATATTTCACCGAAATGGGAGATTGTGCATCGCTTCAGATACTGTATATAAATGTTATTGTGAAGTCTTATTTGCATTCATATATATCTATATTTATTCTTTTCAAATGCAAAAACTAGTTATCCATAGGAGCAGCTTTCTAAGGGCTCATTCACAGATCAAATTTTTCCATATACAAGAAAAACAGACCACTTATTCTGATCAGAGTTTGTTTAGAGTCTGGTCCAAGGGTCACCCATTTTTGTCATATGTGGAAAAGTAAAAAGAAAAAAGTTTCTCCACCTTCTCCTCATAGACAATCCGTGAAAATCGAACAGTGCTCAGATTTTCATGAAGCCATTGAGTTGCATTGCAGATTTTGATCCGACCCTTGGATCAAAATCAAACATGTCTCCGATATTTTCTGGGGGAAAAATCAGACATGTGCACAGCCCCATAGACTATCATGGATGCGAGTACTATCCGTGAAAATCATGGATAGTACTCGTATGTGAAAATCGGACATGTGAATGAGTAGATCTAAAGCTGTGGGTAACTGACAGGTCAGGATTTAGGCAAATTGTATGTTTTAGCTCATTTATATAGTGTTTGTAACATTAATTATTTTACATTTTACATTACCAATGCCAATTTAGATTTTGAGTACATAAATATCTATGTATGTGAGTATTTGTAGCCATATTAACAAGTTAAAAATCACCTGAATTCTCATGGTGTGCATTAATATAATAACGATCCTTTATTGATCTTTTCTTAAGAAAGGTACAAAATGACTTTACTTATATCAGAACAGAATGTGATGATAAGACTACTATTTTATCAGTTGATCTGCCATAGAGCAAATAATGGTGGTCATACACATTAAATGTTATTTTTGCAGAACATTGGTCAGGAGACTGTCCCTAAACATCAAGAGAAAGAATGATGAAGTTCAGTTCCTCTTTTGATATAAAAAAATACAAGGATGTTTATGGAGGAATCGGGTGTGTTACCCTATTGTAGTTGCACCCTAAAACCAAATTAACCCTTAGAAAGTGTTGGCGTTGAAGACTATAAATAATGGGAGGAATGGTGAGAATAGCAATGTTCCATGTAAAGATCATCCTTCACCTTCAAAAAAAGATGTAGATGACCTAACAGCAGGGCCGGATTAACGTAGGGGCTGATGGAGCTGCAGCTCCAGGCCCCCTTGTTAGAGATAGGCCCATCCGCGGCCCAGCCAGCCGCTTGTTATCTAGTGGCTCTCTGCTCTCCTCCCTTCCCTGTGCTGCTGACGTCAGCCTGGTGGTGGAGGGGGAGGCGAGGAGCCAGGAGAGACTGTGTGCTGAGGGGGAGAGAGGAAAGCTGCGCTGAAAGTACTGTAGGAGAGGAGTCGGCAGCAGCACAGTGTTATCTCATTCACCCAATACAAAAGCAGGATGTAAATGAAGGCAGAACATGTGACCACAGAGCAGCCAGTCACAGCTCACCTTTCACTTGTCCTCATCCATGCACTGTCTTCTTACATCTTTGCCTATTGGCATCCTGCCCTGTGTTCAGTGTGTTGTAGTGACGTCCCTGTCTGGAGGAGAGAGTTAGAGACAGGCAGGCAGAGGTGTGTGTGTGCTGTTACAAGAATCCCAGCCATATTACAGTGAAAGCAGATGGAGAATCCTGAAGTCTCTGCACAGGTTTGTGTTGTAAACTGTGTGGTTTCTGACAAATTCCATCAGTAGCATTCAATGGCCCATAGTAATATAGGGCAGCATTGAGAGGCCCATTCTAGTATATAGCGCAGCATTGAATGGCCCATAGTAATATAGGGCAGCATTGAGAGGCCCATTCTAGTATATAGCGCAGCATTGAATGGCCCATAGTAATATAGGGCAGCATTGAGAGGCCCATTCTAGTATATAGCGCAGCATTGAATGGCCCATAGTATATATAGCGCAGCATTGAGAGGCCCTCTCAATGCTGCGCTATATATACTATGGGCCATGCAATGCTGCGCTATATGGGCCTCTCAATGCTGCATTATATATACTATGGGCCATTCAATGCTGCGCTATATACTAGAATGGGCCTCTCAATGCTGCATTATATATACTATGGGCCATTCAATGCTGCGCAACTATGGGCCATTCAATGCTGCGCTATATGGGCCTCTCAATGCTGCATTATATATACTATGGGCCATTCAATGCTGCGCAACTATGGGCCATTCAATGCTGCGCTATATATACTATGGGCCATGCAATGCTGCGCTATATGGGCCTCTCAATGCTGCATTATATATACTATGGGCCATTCAATGCTGCGCTATATGGGCTTCTCAATGCTGCATTATATATACTATGGGCCATTCAATGCTGCGCAACTATGGGCCATTCAGTGCTGCGCTATATATACTATGGGCCATGCAATGCTGCGCTATATGGGCCTCTCAACGCTGAATTATATATACTTATGGGCCATTCAATGCTGCGCTATATATACTATGGGCCATGCAATGCTGCGCTATATGGGCCTCTCAATGCTGCATTATATATACTATGGGCCATTCAATGCTGCGCAACTATGGGCCATTCAATGCTGCGCTATATATACTATGGGCCATGCAATGCTGCGCTATATGGGCCTCTCAATGCTGCATTATATATACTATGGGCCATTCAATGCTGCGCTATATGGGCTTCTCAATGCTGCATTATATATACTATGGGCCATTCAATGCTGCGCAACTATGGGCCATTCAATGCTGCGCTATATATACTATGGGCCATGCAATGCTGCGCTATATGGGCCTCTCAACGCTGCATTATATATACTTATGGGCCATTCAATGCTGCGCTATATATACTATGGGCCATGCAATGCTGCGCTATATGGGCCTCTCAATGCTGCATTATATATACTATGGGCCATTCAATGCTGCGCTATATGGGCTTCTCAACTGCTGCATTATTATATATACTATGGGCCATGCAATGCTGCGCTATATGGGCCTCTCAATGCTGCATTATATATACTATGGGCCATTCAATGCTGCGCTATATATACTATGGGCCATGCAATGCTGCGCTATATGGGCCTCTCAACGCTGCATTATATATACTTATGGGCCATTCAATGCTGCGCTATATATACTATGGGCCATGCAATGCTGCGCTATATGGGCCTCTCAACGCTGCATTATATATACTTATGGGCCATTCAATGCTGCGCTATATATACTATGGGCCATGCAATGCTGCACAACTATGGGCCATTCAATGCTGCGCTATATATACTATGGGCCATGCAATGCTGCGCTATATATACTATGGGCCATGCAATGCTGCGCTTATATATACTATGGGCCATTCAATGCTGCGCTATATATACTATGGGCCATTCAATGCTGCGCTATATATACTATGGGCCATTCAATGCTGCATTATATACTAATGGGCCATTCTATGCTGCGCTATATTACTATGGGCATTCAATGCTGCACAACTATGGGCCATTCAATGCTGCGCTTTATACTATGGCCATGCATGCTGCGCTATATGGCCTCTCAATGCTGCATTATATATACTATGGGCCATTCTATGCTGCGCTATATATACTATGGGCCATTCAATGCTGCACAACTATGGGCCATTCAATGCTGCGCTATATATACTATGGGCCATTCAATGCTGCGCTATATATACTATGGGCCATGCAATGCTGCGCTATATGGGCCTCTCAATGCTGCATTATATATACTTATGGGCCATTCAATGCTGCGCTATATATACTATGGGCCATTCTATGCTGCGCTATATATACTATGGGCCATTCAATGCTGCGCTATATACTAGAATGGGCCTCTCAATGTTGCCCTATATTACTATGGGACATTCAATGCTGCACCATATACTAGAATGGGCCAGGAGCGTTTAAGTGCCCTCTCTCTGTTATGTATTGAAAATAGATTGCTGAATGAGCTTAATCTTGATTCTACAATTGAGGAATTTGCAAGCAAAAAAGCACGAAAAGTGAATGTGTAGTTTAATTTTCTTCTACCAGTTTGATTTATTTACGATAAAACACAATTTTGTGTTCAGTGAATAACCCTGTTTATTTGCCTCATAAGTTACTATCAGCGTGATAACCATAACAGACTTTCTATATCCACTGTATTTATATTAGGCATGTATCATATATTTACTTTGTTTATATCTTTTACGCTACATTTTGGCCTTTGTGAATTGCCGTGTTTGGCCCCACCCCTTGCCCCGCCCATTGCCCGCCCCTTCAGCTCCAGGCCCATCATGTTCTTAATCCGACCCTGCCTAACAGTGTACATGCTTTACTGCGGTAGGGGTCCTTCTGAACAGGTGGTACGCATCTGACTCCACATAGTTTAACTCGGCAAATATTAACCCAGTGACTGGTCTCAGGCTAACTGCAAACTCAGTTCATATGTAAGGAGTGCATAAAACAAGAGTGCCAAAAATCTTTTATCTGTATATTTTCCTAAGTTTTAATGTGTTTTTAGGGCTGTAACATACCAAAAATTATAATGTTCAAGTCTAGTTTATTAGACAATATACATTTGAATTTTTTTCCATACAGACAAAGGTACTTTCGTACAGAAATTGTACTTTTACTGGCAAGAAGACCTTAAATCCTGCTTACCCGGTTGTGTTAAACCTATTTAGCTACGTACAAGCACTCGGCATCTATTAAAAAGAAAATCTTTTGTGAGCCTATTGCAGCTTTAATAAATGCATGCTATAAAATTCACTAATGTCCCTATGGAACCTATATGTCCAATGTCGATTTTCCTTAATACAATTCACTTCTTACAAATTCAACTAAAGTATTTAAACATTTACTAAGGTTGTCATAAACGCTTTCCTTAGACTTGATCAAATTCAGCTCCAGACTTAATAATGTTAACTGTAGTTATTTAATTTTGAAACGCAAAGACCAAAAGCTCCAAAATGTATAACATTATAAATCTAGTTACTGTTATGTAGCATTTCATGCACAGGAAGACAAACACATAGTGAGCCCCGAAGAGGAAAAGGGTTCAAATGGTCATCCACAAGCTGGCCTAGAGGTAAAGCGATTAGTGATGGAGTCATACTAAGCCGGACAAGCTTGCCTTGTAAAAGGGACTTTTAAAAAATAAAAGTCAATGGTGAAAAAAATGGTAACAGCACAAACAGAAAACTACTCAAATATTGTTATTATTATTATTATTATCTACGTCTTAAAAATACTAGAGCCTGGGGTAGGTGTTCCTTTTACCCTACCAGCTGGACTCTGTAGAAGGAGACAAGAAGCAGATGAGAAAAGAATGTAACATTTTTTAAGAAACTTAGTAAGCAAAATATAACAAACATATAAATACAACTACAATGTCCCTAAAGACAAGGAATGTAACCCCGTAATGACATCATATGCCACCTCTCTGATTTTTGATGCGGGATCACCCTGTTATCCTGTCAATTGCTTTGTCAATCTCTGACAATGACATTTACAGCAGGCTGGCAGAGGAAAGCACTGTTATTTGTGCCCATCCGCGCACTCGTGTTGTGATCGTGGGTTCCCGATGGGTTGTTATGACGGCCAGTGATCTGCTGAAGACCCCTGTGCCTGTTATGACATTACTCCTGTGAAAACTGTAGTATTGTTGTGTATAGTACAATCAATCACACAATCGCAGGTTCAATGCCCTTACAGGGAATAATAAATACAGTAAAAAGTGAAAAAAAAAAGTTTTAAAAAATACACGTTTGGTATCGCTGCAATCATAAAAATCTGATCTATCAAAATATAAAATAAATTAATCCAAACAGTAAACGATGAAACAAGAAAAACAAAATGGAAACGACAGAATTTTTGGGCCGCCGCAATAACACAAAAAATAAGAGGTGATCAAAACAATATATCTGCCCCAAAATGATATTGACATGATTACTCCCCTCATTGTGTCATGGGTGAAGTGAGTGATAGCTCAGTCATCCAATGGGGTGCATGGGTGTGCTGAGTTGTCAGTGTGTTGATTGACAGCTCAGTCATGCAATCCAGTTAATGGGTGTCCTGAGCGGTCGGTACTTTGATTGACAGCTCAGCCATCCAATCCGAGACGGGAAGGTGCTGAGCTTCATGCCAGTGCTCCCTGTTTCTAAATGATTACCTTGCTACTTAGCTCAGCCCCAGATCTCTGGTAATCGTAGCATTTACTCGGTGTTACTGTTTGCCTGGTATTTCTGTGCTCTGGTTATTGATCTATTGCTGATTGACTTTGGACCTCATTCTGAGAATCCGTTTTCTCAACCCCTTTGATCTGATCTGCTATATTCCTGGAATTCTGACCTCTAACAGTGACCTGATTTTGCCTTTGTACTTTACTTTTTGTTTTCTACATGCTCTCTTGGTATCTGAACCTGGAATGTTTGACTACCCGGCCTCGTGTCTTTTCTTTAAGCAGTGACTAGCGTTATATTTGGCGACTAGAATTACATTCGGTGACTAGTGTTACATATATCAATAGAAACATCTGTTCGGGGTGCAAAAAACAAGCCTTCACACAGCTCCATATCCCAAAAATTGAAAACATCACGGCTCTCGGAAAATGGCGTCAGAGGCAAATTTTTGGTTTTTTTTACCACATAAATAAAACAAAAGCTATGCATATTTGGTATCTTTGTAATTGTTCTGACATGGACAATAATATTACTATGTAATTTTTACATACGTAAAATGAATGCAGTAGATAAAAACAATTACAAAATTTTCTTGCTATTTTGCCACACTTGCAGTTTTGTTTCACGCTTTCCAGGACATCACATGATAAAATATATGGTGTCATTCAAAAGTACAAATCATCCTGCAAGAAAACAAGCCCTTACATGGCTATGTCGATGGAAAAATAAAAAAGATATGGCTCCTAGAATAAGGGGATGAAAAAACAAAAGTGCAAAAAAGAAAAATTACTCTGTCCTTAAAGGGACTCTGTCACCCCCATTTTTCGTATATAAGCTGCAGCCACCGCCATCAGGGGCTTATCTACAGCATTCTGTAATGCTGTAGATAAGCCCCCAATGTAACCTGAAAGATAAGAAAAACGAGTTATATTATACTCACCCGGGGAGTGGTCCAATGGGCATTGCAGGTCTGGGCCGGCGCCTCCCATCTTCTAGCGATGACGTCGTCCTTCTTGCTTCTGTTGCGCTCCTGCACAGCCATACTTTATCTGCCCTGTTGAGGGCAGAGCAAAGTACTGCAGTGCGCAGGCGCTCGGAAAGGTCAGAGAGGCCAAGTGCCTGTGCACTGCAATACTTTACTCTGCCCTCAACAGGGCAGATAAAGTATGGCTGCGCAGGATCGCGGCAGAAGCAAGAAGGACAACATCATCGCTAGAAGATGGGTGGCACCGGCCCCGCACCTGCGACGCCCATTGGACTGGACCGCATCGGACCGCCCCCGGGTGAGTATAAAATAACTCATTTTTCTTATCTTTCATACATCGGGGGCTTATCTACAGCATTATAGAATGCTGTAGATAAGCCCATGATGGTGGTGGCTGCAGCTTATAGGCGAAAAATGGGGTGACAGATTCCCTTTAAGGCCTCTTTCACACTTCCGTTGTGTGACGTCCGCCCATCCGTGAAAATGGCGGATCCGTCAGAAAAGTAAAAAAACGGATGCAAAACTGGTCAGTTTTCTGACGGATCCGCCAAGAAGATTTCACCCGGAAATGGTGAAAATTTCGTTATGGAAATGTAAATCCGGACGAGAGAGAGAGAGAGAGAGAGAGAGAGAGAGAGAGAGAGAGAGAGAGAGAGAGAGAGAGAGAGAGCCCGGACACTGTTTTCTGCATTTTACTATGGTTTTCAATAGAGGCGACGGATCCGCCGGCGGATTCCGTCAAAAATGGATGCTGGCGGATCCGCCGCCCATAGGTGGCCATCATACAAAATGGCGGATGCGGCGGATCCGCCGTTGTCCGCCATTTTGGCGGTCAAAAAAAACGTTGCATTGGACGTTTTTTTAAAATGACTGACGCCAATTTTTTGGCGGATCCGTCCAAAAACGGACCTAACGGACGACCATCCGTCAAAATCCGTCACTAATGCAAGTCTATGGGAAAAAAACGGATCCGCCAAAAAAATTGGCGGATCCGTTTTTTCACATTTTGACGGATTTTGACTGACGTCGCACGACTGAAGTGTGAAAGAGGCCTAAGATGTTAAAAGAGATTGTCCAGTACTATGATTTAGATAATCCATTTTTAGGATAGGCCATCAATATCAGATAGGTGGGGATCTAACACCCTGTACACCCACTGAAAAGATGTTAGCAGGTGCCTGGACCCCAGAAAGTACACAGTGTACAGCCCTAAAACATCATTTAATTCAATGGGAGCTGAGATGTAGCTGACAATGGCCGATAAACAGAAAACAGAGCTGCGGTGTTGTGGCTCCGTAAACTATGTATTTCTGGTGGCTGGGGACATGCTAACAGCTGATGGTGGGGTGCTGGTAATCAGACCCCTACTAATCTGATATTAATGAACTATGCTAAGGACAGGTCATCAATGTCATAGCAGTGGACAGTCGCCTTAATGATCAAACTTTGATTTCTGACACCCAACAGTAAGAGGGGCAAAGGCACTTACTGCTTTATTATTGAGTCCAATGTACTGTATAAGGCTTATGCTGTGAGCATTATTGTATTATTTATGTCTGCAATCCTAATTCTGCAATGACAATATTTTCTGCAGTATTTTACAATGATGGGAATAATATATACAAATATAAGTAATTAAAATAAATGAACAAACATTGAGACAAAAGGAGAAAGCTTCATAAAGGCTTGCAATCATAAACTGCAAGCTATCATCAGAAAATTACCAACTGTTTAAATCTGATTTTAAATCTGATTCAAATAAATGTGTAAAATAAATTTGCCAATATTTTTTTCCATACCACCATCTGTATTAAAAATGAAAAAATTAAATCATTCAATTATCACACAGCCCACTGAGGCTTTTTTAGATTTTACCTTCCCATCGTTTCAGGAAACAGCATTAGTTTGTACTGAAAACATCCAATGAGCATGTGCAAAGATCAGCGACTAAAGGGGGGAAAGGGCCAGCTGTGACATCGCTTATTATGATTGGTGGAACCTGTGTTATAAGCTGTGTATAGAGGTGTCATTTGTCATTGTAATCTGCCTCTGATGCTAAGGAGACTTGCTGGAAACTCTTCCTGACTAGATAGAAAGAATGAGTCTAAAATAGTCCCAGTAGCCACTGTGAAAGTTGCAAAATTTCTAATTTTGATGATTAATAAAGATCATAATGTGTTTAAAAATAATGTCCAAATTAAAAAAAATAAAACACAACAGCATGATTTAAATTATAGGTCATTTTCGGATGATAGCTTCCATTTAACTACTGGTGGACCGCCTGTAAAGTGCCCGAGGACAGTAGCTATGGACGAACTGCTGGAACTTTACAGGAAAGGTGTGGGCTGCATCACACTTATTTGTAGGCCGCAAGCCTCCACTTTCTTCAGGCCTCCATCTTCAGAAGCCACCGCTCATAATTCAGGGGACAAGTTCATCAGATTGTAAATTTCAGCATTGGCACATTAATATCCATATCTCCTGGAGTACATTTACTATTAATGTCAGCCCCAGTGATTTCCCGTCCAGTCCTGCAGTGCACCCGAGATCCATTACCTTCCCTTCGCATGGTTCCATGTCCATCGTTCCCTGTACGCCAGAGGATAAGGTACTCTTCGTAATACCTGTACCGAGCCTTGAGCTCCGGACATTGCAGGAATTTCTGCAAGGGATTCCAATAAGGCTTCCACTGCCCCAAATGATAGATACTTGCCCACTGAAACTTGGTTGTGACCTTGGTTACTGTACTTCCCTATCTGAATAACTGTGAAGAAGCAGTCCCTTTTTACGGCGTCTTCCCCTCCCACTATGAGCTAGCCCCACTTTAACTATGTCGGTCCCAACAGCATGTGGCTAGACAGCTGTCCTTCACGAACATCATACATTACCTTTACATACATTAAGCATATTACATTTAAACTGTCTATCTTATCCTATGGTCACTACCTTATGACCTGAAACCTAAGCTATACCTGTTCCACACTATGCATGATAAAATATATCTAAAATCGTATGACACTATTCACATTATAATTTACAGCACAGTGTAATTGGTATCTTCAGGGGTAGGAACACAATAGTACAGTTTAGCACTCTTACACACCCATAGACTTAAAACATCTGGTCATATTGCTTGATCTATAGCATTATTGTAAAGTAAGCAGCAGTATAAGTTCATGTAGCTGTGGGAGCAGGGAGCCGGCTGTCAGGTACAGCTGGATTAGTATATTATCATGACTGCCTTCCTCATTGCTGTATGCACAGTGCTCTATGCTGTGCATAGAGTATAGGATGCCCTTACAGCACTTCCTCTCCCAGAGCCAGCGGTCATGTGATCAATGTTTCCTGCAGCAGGGTTCTAACAGGCCCAAATAAGCCCTGCAGTGCAGACAGGAGGCAGGATTAGTGCTGTAACTGGGGCAGATGTGTTACCCCTAGTTACAGGGTAATTATATATGTAAATGCTTAAAAGGTCTTTTATAACCATATGGGGACACAATGAGATTAAAGAATGTATAAATAAATAAAAAAGCAGGAAAAAATATTTAAAAAAGCCACAGCCAGTTCACATTACTGTTAATGAATATTCCCACTCCCATGTGTCTGATATATAAAAATAATAGTCACGACTAGGGGAACAAAATTTCAAATGTATTTTAGTTTTCCCTTATGAACATAAAAAAATGTAAAAAACACACATATTTCCTTTTTTTTCAATGACATTACCCAATATGAGCAAAAACAAGAACATGAAAAAATATAAAAATTAGGCTCCACGTATAAAAAACAAATAAACATATGTTGTTTAAATATCTTAACAAGAAAAAAATTACAGCTTTTAAAGCCGCATTTAAAAACAAAACAAAAAACTGAAAATGTGCATGGTCAGAAATATGGGGGAAATGGTCTGGTCTTGAACTGGTTAACAACTTTGTCAAAATGGATCTGATCCCTTTATAGATATCTTATATCTATACACAAAAGATTATCTGCTATATCTTTGCATCCATCTGAAAACACAGATTTTGGTAAGAACTTACCTGTAAAATCCTTTTCAGCGAAGAAGGAAGGGAGACACAGTCATTACTAGTGGGTAGGCGGAGCCCACATAGGATAAACACACCTCAGATTAAAAAGTGTTGACCGGCCCCTCCAGCTATATAGGGCTCCTCCTACTCCAGCTCTCCAGTCGTACCCAAGCTTAAGGAAGAGCAAATATCACCAGCGTAGCAACATAACCCCTTCTGAAGGACTTCAGAGAAAAAACAAGAAGACAGGTTATGCATATAGCCGAAACAACCACACAGTCCAGGTACTACTCACTGAACCTGACCACTGCGATGAGCTGGCAATGCTGGAACAGAGCCTTAGCGCGCCGACCTCAGCCCAGATAATCGCTATCAGAGAAGGGTCACGCCGCATCTGAAAACACAACAACACACTTCTGCCATGGGAGGGAGCTGTGTCTCCCTTCCTTCTTCGCTGAAAAGGATTTTACAGGTAAGTTCTTACCAAAATCCGTGTTTCAGCTGCAGATGAAGGAAGAGAGACACAGTCATTACTAGTGGGACGTCCCAAAGCAGTCCAAAAATAAGGGTGGGCAAAAAAAAACAAAAGAGGCAGATACCCAACAACCTAGATAAATGCGCAAATAGCGCTAACTATAAGTTCACAAGAACTTTTAAACTACAGCCGCCTGCAGGACCCTACGTCCTAAGGCCGCATCAGCGGAAGCACTAACATCCACCTTATAAAATTTCGTAAATGTGTGGACGGAACGCCAGGTCGCCGCCCGGCAGAGCTGAGCTGCCGAGGCTCCTTGATGGAAAGCCCACGATGAACCCACAGCCCTTGTGGAGTGAGCTCGAATCTTAATCGGGCAGGGTTCGCCCTTAAGTCGGTAAGCCTTTAAAATGGCCGACCGAATCCAACGAGCTATAGAATCCTTGGAAGCTCGTTGCCCACGTCGACGACCTGCTGGAATCACAAACAGAGAAACCGACTTCCGAAAATTTTGAGTAATGGACAAATAGAACTTTAAAGCCCGCACCAAATCCAATGTGTGCAAGGCTCGTTCTTTCGCATTCCTTGGCTCCGGACAGAGCGAGGGCAACACAATATCCTGGTTAACATGAAACTGCGATACTACTTTAGGTAGAAAGTCGCCACTTGTGCGAAGCACTACGCGATCTGGGAAAAACTCCAGAAAGGGAGGCGAGCAAGAGAGAGCCGCCAATTCAGAAACCCTTCTCAAAGAAGTGACCGCCACTAAGAAGGCAACCTTCCAAGAAAGCAAAGAAAGGCTAACAGAGTCCATAGGCTCAAAAGGCCCATGTTGAAGAGCCTCCAAGACAAGATTGAGCCGCCAGGGCGACACAGGCGCCTTCTGCGGCGGAAACTGACGAGTTACTCCGCGAAAAAAGGAACGTACGTCCCTATGTGAAGCGATAGCCTTCCGAAATAGCAAGGACAGAGCAGAAACTTGCCCCTTCAAAGTGCTAACTGCCAAACCCCTGTCCAGCCCATATTGCAAAAAGGCCAACAAATTGGGAATGGAAAAACTCCTCGGGTTCCTAGAAGAACCCGAACACCACGAAAAGAAGGCTTCCCAAGTCTTATGATAAATTCTAGTGGTAGCCGGACCTCTGGCAGCTCGCAGAGTGGCAATGACTTCGGCTGAAAAACCTTGACGGGTCAAGATTTCGGTCTCAAGAGCCACGCCGTCAAACGCAGAGACTTCAGGTCCGGGTGATGAACGGGCCCTTGGGTTAACAGGTCCGGGCGAAGAGGGAGTGGAAGTGGAGGCGCTGCCAGAAGCGACACCAGCGTCGAGAACCACGTCCTCCTTGGCCAATCTGGGGCTATCAATATAGCCGGGACTCTCTCCAGTCTGATTCGACGCAAAACCAGAGGAAGTAAGGATATCGGCGGGAACACATAAATTAGCTCGTAATGGTCCCAAGGAGCCACCAGAGCATCCACCGCCACAGCCTTCGAGTCCTTGTACCTGGATATGAATGTCGGTAACTTGGCATTGAGCCTGGATGCCATCACATCCACTTGGGGAGTTCCCCAACGGGAGCACAGCAGCGCAAAAATTTCCGGATGAAGACTCCATTCTCCGGAATCCATCTTTTGCGACTCAGGAAGTCCGCTGTGATATTATGAACTCCTGGAATGTGAATCGCAGAGATGGCTGGCACCCTGGCCTCGGCCCATACCAGGATTCGAGACACTTCCATCATGAGCCTGAAGCTCCTCGTTCCACCTTGATGGTTGATATACGCGACCGCCGTCGCGTTGTCTGTCTGCACTTGGACTGGTAGACCGCTTAAAGGGACCGTCCAGTGTTGGAGGCAAAGGAAAATTGCCCTCAATTCCAGGATGTTGATCGGCAGGACAGACTCTTCCAATGACCATACCCCTGAATCCAAAGACCATTCCAGACGCCCCCCCAGCCCGTCAGGCTGGCATCGGTGGTTATGATCGACCACCTTGGAGGAAGGAAAGACTTCCCCAGGGATAACGCTTCCGGACGTAACCACCATTCTAGCGACTCTCTCACCCT
The DNA here is from genome assembly GCA_033576555.1 of Oophaga sylvatica. NCBI lineage: Eukaryota > Metazoa > Chordata > Amphibia > Anura > Dendrobatidae > Oophaga > Oophaga sylvatica. The sequence goes on along the minus strand of JARQOD010000005.1, from coordinate 158,648,381 downwards.
GTGGGAGATGATGACACTGCAATCCAGTGAAAACCGTGATCGATCCCAACGGTTCAAGATGAGCATTTGGAGAGCCCTGGAATGAAATTGGGCAAACGGAATTGCTTCCATTGACGCCACCATCAAACCCAGAAGGCGCATACACCTTCAAAGGGACATTGCTGTCGCAGACTTCATACCCTGCACATGGTGAAGAAGACTCGCTTGCTTGTCTGAGGGCAGAGACACCACTGCTCGTACTGTGTCGAACTGCATTCTCAAAAACAGGATTGACTGCGACGGTTCCAGGGATGACTTCTCCCAATTGATCAGCCACCCGAAGTCCTCCAGGAGCTGAAGGGATAAATCGCGAGCCGTCACCGCCTCCTCCTTTGAGGACGCCACAATCAAAAGGTCGTCCAGATAGGGAAGAATCGTAATCCCCTGTCTTCGCAGAATTGCCATGAGAGGAGCCAGAATTTTTGTAAAAACTCTGGGTGCTGAGGCCAGACCGAATGGCAGGACCACAAACTGGTAATGGTCCTGACCTATGGCAAAACGCAGGAAACGCTGGTGGGCCCTTCCGATGGGGACATGCAAATAAGCGTCGCGAATGTCGATTGACACCAGAAAATCGTTCTGTGACAAGGCCGCCACAACGGAGCGAAGTGATTCCATGCGGAATTTCTGGGTGCGGACATGCCGATTTAATCTTTTGAGATCCAGAGTGGGACGAAATTTGTCCTCCTTTTTGGGCACTACAAAGAGGTTGGAATAAAAACCTCTTCCTTGGTCCTCCGGTGGAACTGGTACCACCACACCCTTCTGTAGAAGGGAATCGACCTCCCGTAGTAGAGCGGCAATTAGCCCGGGCGGCCGCTAAAGCACTCAAACACATTAACATGTGGAGTACTCACCCAGCTGAGCGCCACAGGGACCCCTCAGAGATTTGTGGTGCTGCCCGTAGCTTCCCCCTAGGGCGGGGAACGCAGTGACCCCAGAAGCGCGGTTTGCGTCCCCGCCAGGGAAGCAATCCTCATCCCCGTAGTAGAGCGGCAATTAGCCCGGGCTCTGACGGAATGCGGGATAGGCAAAAACTGTCTGGGGGACGAGAAAGAAACTCTATGAAGTAGCCTGCCGACACGACCCGCGTCACCCAGGTGTCCGACACGCGGGAAGCCCAAGTCGGCTTGAATTGGAGCAGGCGACCTCCCACTCGAGAGCCCTCGAGTGAGACCCTGGCGTCAGTCCGTTTTAGCGAGCTTTTTGTCAGCTTCCCGCTTGTCTTGGCGGAAGCTCTGTTTCCAGGGAGTGCGAGATTTCTGAGCGCTCTTTTTTCCCGAAAAAGAGGGACGACCCGATCCCCAAGAGGGCTGACCAAACCGTCCCCTGGACCGAGAGGACCGCCGACTACCACCGGCACTAGGCCTGCCAGACGCAGAAGCCACAGCTCTTCGTTGCGGTAAAGCCGTTTCTTTTGCCTTTGCTTTGGCAATCAGCTCCGTGAGGCCAGGTCCAAATAGCTGACCACCTTTGTAAGCTAAAGAAAGCAAACCTTGCTTGGAAACCGCGTCTCCGGTCCACTGTCTAAGCCACAGAGCTCTCCTGACTGTGATCGCCGAGGATTGTGCTCTGGACAGCATGGAGGCAGTATCCAAACCTGCATCACTGGGATATCGAACTGCATTCTCCAATGACTTGAAAAGCCCCTCTACCTCGGATAGTGGGGATCCATCTTGCCACGCCGTCCGTAGACGGTCTAACCAGCTCAAGGAGGCTTTACAAGCACACATGGATCCTAGCACAGCTCTGAATCCATGACCCGCGGCCTCGTAGATGGATTTCGCCGCCATCTCCGTTTTTCTGTCCAGCGGATCCTGCAGACTCGCCTTCCCTTTAACAGGAAGTAATGAGGATTTGCTAAGCTGGGATAAAGGGACATCCACTTCAGGAGAAGGAATCCAATTAGTAATCAACTCCGTAGTACACGGATACAGCGTCTCGAAAAACCGTGTTCCCTGAAAACGTTTATCTGGACACAGGCGTTCCTTCTCCACTGCCTCATTAAGCTCATCCAGAGATGGTAAGGCTGATCGCGATCTATGCGGCTCCTGAAACATCCGGGCCGACTTACCAGGACGTCTAGTTACCTCCTCTGGTAACTGTAACGCCTCCCTCATGGCTCCAATAAAAGCCTCTGTACGGCTCAAAAGAGAGGCAGATTGAGCCTGCCGATCCTCCTCTTTATCCGAATTGGATATCTCACCATCTGAGCTTGGAGGGGAACCCTCCATATCAGAAATCTCTGAGTCGCTACGCGAGAAAGATGGCACCGGCCTGTGTCGCTTCCTGCCATGAGAGGATCTAGCTGACACCCAATAACCTAGAAGGTCAGACAGGCCATCAATAGAACGAGCGAGGGCATCCATTTTGGCGTCACTGTAACCTCCGACTGCTGCGCTTGACGCCGTTGAGGTCTGCGTGCCAGATACGCGAGGCTGATCCTGTAGCGGATCTGGGAGACGGTCCGCTCCTGGACCCTGATCCGACATGCCCTCACACAGTATATGGCAGGTAAAAACCTGACAGCACCAGAACAGTGTGGATTTCAAAGGCAAAAATGAACGCTGAAGGGTTAAGCTTCTTAAATAGAGAGCTACCCCAGCTGTCTCCCAAAAAAGGGTTAACCACCAAAGAATGGGTTAATGTTGCAGACTCTCCACAACCCTTATTTAATGAAAAGGGTGTGCGAGCCGCAGGTGCCTCTTATGAGGTAACAGCTGCAGGACAGTGTTCAAAAGTATGCCACATTAAACAAGAACGCCAACGAGATCGCTAACATATTGCGCTGAATTGTATATCGCAATACCAAAGTCGCTAAAGAGATCGCTAACCACTTATGCGTCGTCAATGAGACCGCCCACCGTGGAAGCTACTAGCGACATAAAAAATGATCACAAAAGAAAAATGATCGCAAAACTATGCGTCGCTATTGTGATCGCAGCGGGAGCGTTCTGTGTGACAATACCTTGTCCTGCGCTGAGGGGGTCAAGCTTCTGCCCTGACAGGTATAGGCGACTCACCCAGCTGGCCGTGGTGTAGTGTCTCCTTTCGGTCGGTCGGGGAGAGCGGAAAGTGAGGAGCCCGAGGAGGCCGTCAGTAATGGCCGCCGCGCTAGAGAGATCTAAACCGGAAGAAAAAAGGGCAGGACAAGGCGCGCGCTCAGAGCGCTTCCTGCCTATGAAAAAATGGGAGAGCGCGAAGCCACGCCCCCCGCCGGTTTAAAAAAAGCACGCGACTCACTCCGCTCTCCGCTCCCATGTCCTGCAGGCAATCCACCTGCGGACAAAAGTACACAATCACCACACATGAATACATGTAGCAGCGGCTGCCGCAGCGGCCGCTAAAGCACTCAAACACATTAACATGTGGAGTACTCACCCAGCTGAGCGCCACAGGGACCCCTCAGAGATTTGTGGCGCTGCCCGTAGCTTCCCCCTAGGGCGGGGAACGCAGTGACCCCAGAAGCGCGGTTTGCGTCCCCGCCAGGGAAGCAATCCTCATCCCCCAGGGCCGGCAGGGTTCTGCAGGGACCACCTTATAGGGTAATACAGATCCGCCAAGGGAGAGGTGGGAGTCCAGCAGCGCTGAGACCCCTGAGACCTCTAGACCACTTCTGGTGATCCAAGTCTCTGTCCGACTAAAATAAAAAAGTCTTCTGAGGAGCTGCTTCCAGCAGCGACTATCCTCTGTGAACCTCAAATTTTAGACTGGAGAGCTGGAGTAGGAGGAGCCCTATATAGCTGGAGGGGCCGGTCAACACTTTTTAATCTGAGGTGTGTTTATCCTATGTGGGCTCCGCCTACCCACTAGTAATGACTGTGTCTCCCTTCCTTCATCTGCAGCTGAAAGATGGACAGCGCCATCATTCTGATCTCCGTTTACGTCATTACGGTCTATGGCTCCTTTGGGGGTTCAGTCTAAATTCTATTTTTTGGGGGTGGTAAATGGAATTCCTGGACTCATTGCATAAGTGTAATATGAATAGGGCCTAATATTTATACTCTATGAAAACAAAGTTTCAACCAATTAAATTATTAGATTGTGATCCCCTGTGGAAACACTGATTTCTTTTTTTTTTTAACAGCTTCCTCTCTAAAAAACCCGTAGCAATTGGGGCCTTTTTTTTGCATTTTTGCTGCATTTTTTGATTGTTTTCCCCCTTTTTAGGCATTTTTGGTCTCATTCACACAACATTTTTAAATTTTCTTTGCTGCAGAAATGTGCGTTCGCTGAAAAGCGCACTTGTGATTTTTCAGTCATTATGTTAGCTTTTCAGGCTCCCCCTAGAAGTGTGGGGGGAAAAAAAACCAAAAATGGATAGTTTTTGCGGGTCTTTAAGTTAGGGGGCAACGTTTTCTAAACACATTCACTTTCTAAGTATAAAATCAGGATTTTCCATACAAAAAATGGCAAAAAAAAACAGCTTTTATGCTACATGGGGAATTTTCACACATTTTCCCCCTGTCCCCATTGGGGTCCAATCTAAATTCCCCATCATATGTCTTTGGAGTGTGAAAGAAACTTAAGAAAAACCGGGAAAAAACCCACGCAAACCAGGAAGAAAATACAAACTCTTGAGTGATGTTTTGGGGGGATTTGAACCCAGGATCCGAGCTGCTATATTTTTTGGAGGTTTTGGTGTTTACCCTTTTTTTTTTTTTACATTTGGGGAGTTTTTTGAGTATTTAAAAATTTAAAATCTTATTAATTGCAAATTTGCCATAAAAAATTGGCAACAAATATGTTTTTTCCGCATGAAGGTAAGCGTTTGCAAAAATATTGATTTCATGCACAAAACAAATTTTTGGGCCCAAAATTCTTGTCATATAAAAATCTATTGGGTTCTTCTGCTGTAATTTTTTTTTACTTTTAAA
>JARQOD010000005.1:158605516-158643365 GCA_033576555.1 Oophaga sylvatica | reverse complement strand
TTTTCCCTAAGGAAGCCATAGTTGTGTGGCGATATGCATGGGAACCTAATCAACACTTCTTTTTCCTCTCTGCTCCCATGGCTCCGTTTTGAATTTTAGGATCCTTGCATGCTTTGGCGTGAGTGTATTTCATTCAATGAATGGGCTTGGTAACAATCATTTGCCCCTATATCTTATGCAGCTTATTAATCTAAGCCTTATTTGGTACTTTGATGAGGTGCCCTAAATTTGGGTTATTTTTCCTCATGTTCCATTATATGGCTTTTTTAGCCCATATGGTACTGTAAATAACTTTTAGCCATATAGGATCTCTCATGTTGGATCTAGTACACTAATAATTTCTTTGGGGCCATCTATGTATTTTCTTGTTGCTTTGGGGAAATTTTGTGTGGGCTGTCATTGTCTCTGTATTAAAGCATGACTTATATAGGTCTCTTTGTATGTTTTTTAAATGTTTTTTAATTGTTGCTGTGTTTTGTCTCTTGTGCTATTTTGATATCTATTAATAAAGCACTATATATCTCTTATGCAACTGAGGTGTTCCCATGTATGTGGGCATGACCTTTTTCTCTCTTTTTTGTTATGCCTTCTTTCATGCCCATGGAGAGCCCTCTTGCTCATATTAATTATTGGTGCCCTCCACCCACCTCAGAAAATAGAAGAGAGGACAGGAAGAAAAAAATTAGACTCGAACATGAAGCCAGAAAATTTACTGATGAAGGATATGAGGTGTGGCAAAGAAGACCCAAGACAACATACTCGGAAGGGAGGTGAGAAAATTTCTAAAACAATCCACAGGGAGGACATTGGAACAAAACAAAATCCTCTAAACTGCATGCTTGCAAACTCCAGAAGCCTGACAAACAAGATGGAAGAACTAGAGGCAGAAATATCTACAGGTGACTATGACATAGTGGGAATAATCGAGCTATGGTTAGATGAAAGCTATGACAGGGCAGTTAACTTACAGGGTTACAGTCTGTTTAGTAAAGTTCGTAAACATCGAAGAGGAGGAGGCGTTTTTCTTTATGTAAAGTCTTGTCTAAAGTCCATTTTAAGGGAGGATATTTGCGAAGGGAATGAGGATGTCGAGTCCATATGGGGCGAAATACATGGAGGGAAAAATAAAAAATCTTTATTTTTTATATAGCACTAACATATTCTGCAGCACTTTACATTTTGCACACGTTATCATCGCTGTCCCCGAGGGGGCTCATAATCTAAACTCCCTATCAGTATGTCTTTGGAATGAAACCGGAGAACCCGGAGGAAACCCACACAAACACGGGGAGAACATACAAACTCCTTGCAGATGTTGTCCTTGGTTGGATATGAACCCAAGACCGCAGCGCTGCAAGGCTGCAGTGCTAACCACTGAGCCACCGTGCTGCCCAAAATAGTAATAAAATTCTCATTGGGGTCTGTTACAAACCCCCAAATATAACAGAAATCATGGAAAGTCTACGACTAAGGCAGATAGATGAAGCTGCAACCCATAATGAGGTCCTTGTTATGGGGGACTTTAACTACTCGGATATTAACTGTGAAACCCATAGAGGCAACAGGTTTCTGCTAATAACCAAGAAAAATTATCTTTCACAATTGGTGCAGAATCCAAGCAGAGGAGCAGCACTTTTAGACCTAATACTATCTATTAGACCTGACAAAATAACAAATCTGCAGGTTGCTGGGCATCTAGGAAATAGCGACCACAATATTGTACAGTTTCACTTGTCTTTCACTAGGGGGACTTGTCAGGGAGTCACAAAAACACTGAACTTTAGGAAGGCAAAGTCTGACCAGCTTAGAGATGCCCTTAATCTGGTTGACTGGGACAATGTCCTCAGAAATAAGAATACAGATAATAAATGGAAAATATTTAATAACATCCTAAATAAGCACTGTAGCGGTTTATACCTTGTGGGAATAAAAGGACAAGAAATAGGAAAAACCCAATATGGCTAAACAAAGAAGAGGGACAATTAGTGGTAAAAAGAAAGCATATAAACTACTAAAGCAGGATGGCACCATTGAAGCTCTAAAAAACTATAGGGAGAAAAATACTTTATCTAAAAAACTAATTAAAGCTGCCAAGAAGGAAACAGAGAGGCACATAGCTAAGGAGAGTAAAACTAATCCCAAACTGTTCTTCAACTATATCAATAATAAAATAACCAAAATTAAAGTGTAGGCCCCTTAAAAAATTGTGAAAAAAAATGGTTGTAGATGACAAGGACAATGCTAATAAATTAAATACCTTCTTCTCCACGGTATTCACGGTGGAAAATAAAATGCTAGGTGAAATGCCGAGAGACAAAGAAAACCCTATATCAAGGATAATAGAAAAAATTGGAATCCGGCTCAACAGGACTGGATTTTCCTTCTTTTCTTTTTATTTTTCAAAAGAATTATAGTGCATACAAAAGAACATTTTCATGGTCGACATGACCCAGTCGACGCGTTTCCACTGCACTAAGCAGTCTTACTCATGAGGAAAGGAAAATCCAGGCCTGTTGAGCCGGACTCCAATTTTTTCTATTGTCCTTGATTTTCTATTATCCTTGATGTGAGGCCAGAGCGAGCCCCAGGTGGAAGAGCATAGAGCAAATGGGTGAGCTGGAATTAAGTTTTTATAAAGAAAACCCTATATTAAGGGTCACCAATCTAACCCAAGAAGAGGTGCGAAACCGGATAAATAAGATTAAAATAGATAAATCTCCAGGTCCGGAGGGCATACACCCACGAGTACTAAGAGAACTAAGTAATGTAGTAGACAAATGATCATTTCTTATATTTAGGGACTCTATAGCAATGGGGTTAGTTCAACAGGACTGGCACATAGCAAATGTGCTACCAATATTCAAAAAGGGCTCTAAAAGTGAACATAGAAATTATAGGCCAGTAAACTTGGTATATCTTGATTTTTCCAAAGTGTTTGATTCCATGCCACACAAGAGGTTGGTACATAAAATGAGAATGCTGGGTCTGGGGGAAAACGTGTGTAAATGGGTAAGTGATAGAAAGCAGAGGGTGGTTATAAATGGTATATTCTCTAACTGGGTCGCTGTTACCAGTGGGGTGCTGCAGGGTCGGTGTTGGGACCTATTCTCTTCAACATATTTATTAATGATCTGGTAGAAGGTTTACACAGTAAAATATAGATACTTGCAGATGATACAAAACTATGTAAAGCAGTCAATACAAGAGAAGATAGTATTCTGATACAGATGGATCTGAATAAGTAGGAAACTTGGGCCGAAAGGTGGCAGATGCAGTTTAACAATGATAAATGTAAAGTTATACACATGGGAAGAAAGAATCAATATCACCATTACACACTGAACGGGAAACCACTGGGTAAATCTGACATGGAGAAGGACTTGGGGATCCTAGTTAATGATAAACTTACCTGGAGCAGCCAGTGCCAGGCAGCGGCTGCCAAGGCAAACAGGATCACGAGGTGCATTAAAAGAGGTCTGGATACACATGATGAGAGCATTATACTGCCTCTGTACCAAATCCCTGGTACCAAATCCCTGGTAATCCATGAAGTATTGTGTACAGTTTTGGGCACCGGTGCTCAGGAAGGATATAATGGAACTAGAGCAAGTACAAAGGAGGGCAACAAAATTAATAAAAGGGATGGGGAACTACAATACCCAGGGAGATTAGCAAAATAAGTATTATTTAATCTAGAGAAAAGATGACTGAGGGGCGATCTAATAACCATGTATAAGTACAGGGTGGGCCATTTATATGGATACACCTAATAGGAATGGTTGATGATATCAACTTCATGTTTGTGGCACATTAATTTATGGGAGGGGGAAACTTTTCAAGATGGGTGGTGACAATGGTGGCCATTTTTAAGTTGGCCATTTTGGATCCAACTTTATTTTTTTCAATTGGAAGAGGGTCATGTGACACATCAAGCTTATTGAGAATTTCACAAGAAAAACAATGGTGTGCTTGGTTTTAACGTAACTTTATTCTTTCATGAGTTATTTACAAGTTTATGACCACTTATAAAATGTGTTCAAAGTGCTGCCCATTGTGTTAGATTGTCAATGCAGCCCTCTTCTCCCACTCTTGACACACTGATAGCAACACTGCAGAAGAAATGCTAGCACAGGCTTCCAGTATCCATTGTTTCAGATGCTGCACATCTCGTATCTTCACAGCATAGACAATTGCCTTCAGATGACCCCAAAGATAAAAGTGTATTGGGATCAGATCGGGAGACTTGGTGGCCATTCAACTGGCCCACGACAACCAATCCACTTTCCAGGAAACTGAAGATGGCACGTTCCCTGAGTTTTTCCAGCAAGATGGTGCACCACCACATTATGGGTGTCAGGTCCGAGCATTCCTACATGAACAGGTGAGTATAATCTAACTTGTTTTTCCAATGGGCGTCGCAGGTCCGGGTCCAGCGCCTCCCATCTTCATGCGAAGACGTCCTCCTCCTTGCTTGTCGCAGCTCCTGTGCAGACGTAATTCTCTGCCCTGTTGAGGGCACAGTAAATTACTGCAGTGAGCAGGTGCTGGGCCTCTTTGACCTTTCCCGACGCATGCACACTGGAGTACTTTGCTCTTCCCTCAACAAGGCATTATAGAATGGTGTAGATAAGCACCTAATAGCGGTGGCCACATCTTATATCCCAAAAATGAGGTGACAGATTACCTTTAACACTAGAACTACTGATGGAGTCATTTTGACTCCTTTCGTTTTTTATTTCTCTTCTGTGACTACATTTTTCAGAATTCCGGCTTGAAACTCGGTGACTTTTCCTCAAATATGATGTGAAAAAAGATTTTGTGAGAATAAATAATTTTGGTGAAAAATTTGCGTGTTTTTTTCAAAATTTACCAAGAACTACTGAAGGGAGTCATTTTGACTCCCTACTATATTTTGAGGTCCTTTTGTCACTAAATGTTGCTATAAAGTTTTGTGCATAATTTTTTCACTCTGTCTTATTTACCCTGATGTTCATATAGATGTAGTAGGCGTGACAGCCAAAATATTCTTCGAGAAGCACCTGGCCCTACAGGATACGCCAGAAGAAATATCATTATCGATAGTCCTTTGAGCGCATGGCGTTTATTTTTTGATTCATATATATTGACACATATAAAGAACTGTACGCTTGCAGAAGCATGCAGGAACAATAATTTACAGTTTACTCTATCTGATGAGGAGCTAGATGCATTCATTGCGATATTCTATGCTCGTGGAATATCTGGCACGAACCGTCACTCGATTAGCAGTATTTGGTGTAATGACTGGGGAATACCGTTTTGCAAAGCGACAATGTCTAGGGACCGCTTTGTTGAAATTATGAGGTTTCTCAGATTTGATGAGAAATCTACTCGATCGGAGAGACTGCAAACGGACAAGTTTGCTCTATTTTCTACTGTGTGGGACAGGTTTATTGAAAATTGTATTGCGTGTTACAAACCTGGCCCATACATAACGGTGGATGAGCAACTTTTCCCAAGCAAAACTAGGTGTCCATTCACGCAGTACATGCCTTCCAAACCAGATAAATATGGCCACAAATATTGGCTAGCTGTTGATAAGGAGAGCAAATATCTGGCAAATGGCTTCCCTTATCTAGGCAAAGATGACACACGCCGTGCTGAGGACCGTTTAGCTGACCATGTGGTAATGAAGTTATTGGACCCGTTTTTGAAAAAAGGTCGCAATGTTACAACCGATAATTATTTTACTTCAGTAAAATTAGCTAAACAGCTAAAAAGCAAAGGAACAACCATCGTGGGAACACTGAACAAGATAAGGCGAGAAGTGCCTAAAGAAATAAAATCCATGAAAGAGGAATTGTACAACACTAAAGTGTTTAGAAATGAAGACAATTTTACACTTACAGTATATCAAGGAAAGCCCAACAAAAATGTTGTCATTTTGAGTTCCGTCCATCCAGATGTTGTTGTTGCGTATGATTCCGCTAAAAAAAACTCCAGAAACGGTAAAGTTTTACAATGAAACAAAATATGGAGTAGATGTAGTGGATCAGATGGCACGAAAATATACCACACGAACATGCACAAGGAGATGGCCTGTTCATGCATTTGAAAATGCCTTAGACTTTGCGGGTATAAATGCATGGATAATATTCAATGAGATAACCCACCAAAAAATGTCATGCAAGACATTTTTGCAAACGCTTGTGAGAGAGTTGAGTGGTCCTTATGTCACAGATAGGGAAAAGGGTTCCACGTCCCAAGTTTCTACATGCTCAGAAGTGATGGTTCAAACAAAATTTTGCCAGATCAAAGAAAAGTGCAAGAAAAATAGATCTGTCGGCAATTGTAAGACTTGTGGTAAGTCTTTGTGTGGGCAATGTACTGCCATAAATCAAAGGCAATGCCTAAAATGCGAAACACCAAATGTTTAGAAGGTGAATTCTGCGCCATATTTTCATTTTTATGCTCCTCCACCTACATTTTCTCTGCTTTTTGTTCTTCAGTTGTTGTTTATATGTGTGCACTTGAATAAAAAAAAATGTTTGAAAAACGTCTATTATAATTATTGTTATTTTCTGTAGAAAAATAAGAAAAGCAGAAAAAAAACAATCAAAAGCATTACTGTTGGATCTCACAATAATAATACATTACAAAAAATATCATTATTAATAAATAACCACAAATGAAACTCTAAAAATAAACGAAAACAAGCAAGGAGTCAAAATGACTCCTTTCAGTAGTTCTAGGCGGGGTCACGAGTCCAGTAGTCCTAGTGTTAATTGTAGATTTAAATTTAGGATGTTTCATTGTGTTATAGTTTGATGGTTGAAAGAAGACTCAAATCAATGGAGTTCAACCTGTAGGCCTGGGTCACACTTGCGAGTGCAATGCGAGTGCAATGCGAGAGACTCGTGCGAGTCTCTCCCATCACTACCCGGCACTGCCGCCGGCACTCGGACCGGAACATTCAGCTCCATAGAAATACAAGCAGCTGCACACTCCGGTCCCGAGTGCTGGCAGCAGAGTCTCTCGCATTGCACTCGCAAGTGTGATCCCGGCCATAACCTAACTTGCTGATCCAGAGGAAGGCAAAAAACTTATGAAGCAGATGCAAATTGCTGCATATCAAGGAAGAAATAAATTCCGTCTTGACTCCACATATAGCACTGTAGCATTGCGGAACTGGTGTCCTGGGTTGAAATCCCACCAAGGACAACACCCGCAAAGAGTTTGTATGTTCTCCCCATGTTTAGGTGAGTTTCTTCCAGTTACATCCCATACTACCAAGACATACTGATAGGAAATTTAGATTGTTAGCTCAAATGGGGACAGTGATGATGTCTATAAAGTGTACCCATAGCATATAATATTGTATTTTTCTCACAAATGTCAAAAAAAGGATATCATATCAATTGGATGTCATACTGTCGTGAAAAACAGACATACAGAACACCATAAGGGTGAATAGTTGTATTTTTTTGAAGAAACAGGAGGATTTTTCATTAATTTATAGATAGAGACAGAGAGAGTGAGAAAAATATTTCTCTCTGTTCTTTGAGAAACACAAGAAAAGCATCAGTGATAGACATTCCCACTGTATATTAGGTTCCTGTTAGGTTCTTGTGCCATAAAGATAAAAATCTATTAACTTGTTTCTGACCTTAATGACACACGAATCTGTAGAGACATCTCAGAAGTCATATCTCTTCTGACTTTTACATGCGCAGGCCAACGCACTAGAATCCCTTGCCCAACGTAAAAGCTTCACGATGATTGGAACAGTGACAGGGATTGAGATTCTGGTCTTGCTGGCTGGCGGTGGATTGAAGTCCTGTGGGGCTTTAAACTGGCCTTCGCTTTCTATTTGAATTCAGAGGCATTTTCACCATATGTTTTAGGAACCTAAGAGTCAAGTTTGTTGCAGGAGGACATATGCTACAGGGAACAAACATATGCCTGAGTCTAAAAGACACAAAGCTACCCATATTACAACTTGATGAATCACAGACCTAATTAAATCTGATTAATGTGCTGTTTATTCCTGTTAATCTTACTTTGTTTTTAATTTAATTTAGTGCAAAACAAATTGAGCTTCTAAAAAAAAATCAAAAACCTCTGGGATTTTACAGTTCTCTCTTTGTTTACTGCAGTGTTCAACTTTGATCAAGATAAACAGAAGAAGGTGGAAGAAAAGTTAAATTTTTAATATAATGTACATATCCAAACTCTAATCTGTTTACCCATCATATGCACACATAATGACCTCAATGACCTTCTATATTAGGCCATCGCTCATTTTGTTATATACAGTAGGTAGATGCATAGACCAGCCTGTCATAACAATCATACATAAATGTATCATTATATACCTATAGATTCACTTAACATTAAACATAATGACTGTACTACTATATATTTTTTTATTCATGATACCAAAAATTGCACAGAAGTAATTTCCAGATCAGACCCAACACTGGTGGGACCACGGCCAGATAGATTGCCCCAGTATGATCTTGAGTGCACAGTTAGTGCCGAGCTGAGGATCATTTCCAGAAACTCCAATGTCTGCCATATAGAAATTTCTCAGTTTTTATGAAGCCGATATAATAGAATATAGAAGTGCTCTAGGAAGCCATCCTTAGGTCCGCAGCAAGCATAATCTCTATAATGTAGGCTACATGACGATGTCATTGCGACACATGCATCATTCAGTAGGATCCTGGCCAGTGCCAATCCCGGAAACTTTACTGGAAGGGATTACCATAAAGTGAGAATTTTTTTTCTTTTGCTTTTTTTTTGCTCTGATGCATTATGCTGATTGTAAACTCCAGAATTCAAAATTCTCTTTGAATTTCTGAAGAATATGTATTACTTTAGTGATGGGGAAAAGATACCCAAAGTTCACATAAAGGTACAATGGTGGTGCATGGGCTTCCTATACATTTTATTGAATTAATTACATAAGCATAATGAGTAATGAATTGGGAGAGGAGCACAGTGGGTAATAAAATGAGGGAGCAGTGGGTAATTAAATGAGGGAAGCAGTGAGAAATGAAATGAGGGGAGCAGGGGGTATTGAAATGGGTGAAAGCAGTGGGTAATGAAATGGGAGAGAGCAGTGGGTAATGAAATGGAAGAGAGCAGTTGGTAATGAAATGGGTGAGAGCAGTGGGTAATGAAATGTGGGGAGCAGTGGGTAATGAAATGGGTGAGAGCAGTGGGTAATGAAATGTGTGGAGCAGTGGGTAATGAAATGGGTGAGAGCAGTGGGTAATTAAATGAGGGAAGCAGTGAGAAATGAAATGAGGGGAGCAGGGTGTATTGAAATGGGTGAGAGCAGTGGGTAATGAAATGGGAGAGAGCAGTGGGTAATGAAATGGGAGAGAACAGTGGGTAATGAAATGGGTGAGAGCATGGGTAATGAAATGGGAGAGAGCAGTGGGTAATGAAATAGGTGAGAGCAGTGGTAATGAAATGTGGGGAGCAGTGGGTAATGAAATGAGAGATAGCAGTGGGTAAAGAAATGGGGGAGCAGTGGGTAATGAAATGGGTGAGAGCAGTGGGTAATGAAATGAGGGGAGCAGTGAGAAATGAAATGAGGGGAGCAGTGGGAATGAAATGGGAAAGAGCAGTGGGGAATGAAATGGGAGAGAGCAGTGGGTAATGAAATGGGTGAGAGCAGTGGGTAATGAAATGTGGGGAGCAGTGGGTAATTAAATGGGAGAGAGCAATAGGTAAAGAAATGGGGAGCAGTGGGTAATGAAATGGGTGAGAACAGTGGGTAATGAAATGAGGGAGCAGTGAGAATGAAATGAGGGGAGCAGTGGGTAATGAAAATGGTGAGAGCAGTGGGTAATGAAATGGGAGAGAGCAATGGGAAATGAAATGGGAGAAAGCAGTGGGTAATGAAATGGGAGAAAGAAGTGGGTAATGAAATGGGGGAGCAGTGAGTAATGAAATGGGTGAGTGCAGTGGGTAATGAAATGAGGGGAGCAGTGGCTAATGAAATGGGAGAGAGCACTGGGTAATGAAATGGGTGAGAGCAGTGGGTAATGAAATTGGAGAGAGCAGTGGGTAATGAAATAAGAGGAGCAGTGGGTAATGAAATGGGTGAGAGCAGTGAGAAATGAAATGAGGGGAGCAGTGAGAAATGAAATGCAAGGAAGAGCACAATGGATAATAAATGAGAGAAACACATTTTGTAATGTTACGGGTAAGCACAGTGGTTAATTAACTGGAGGATAGAATGCAGTAATTAATTGGAGGATAGAATGCAATAAGTGCACTCATTTCTGAAAATGTGTTTTTTGATCATGACAATACCTTTTTGATGTTTCGATTTGTATATTCTTTATCAAAATTGTCACAGGGCGAATAGAATGTCGGGTATGCTGACTGTCCTTATTGAGTGCTATGCATGTGCGATACATGGCGCTGCACAGTGACAATATTGATAAAGATTCTATAAATTGAAACA
Source organism: Oophaga sylvatica (assembly GCA_033576555.1). NCBI lineage: Eukaryota > Metazoa > Chordata > Amphibia > Anura > Dendrobatidae > Oophaga > Oophaga sylvatica. The sequence goes on along the minus strand of JARQOD010000005.1, from coordinate 158,632,903 downwards.
TCAATAAAAAGTTGTCATGATCAAGAAATAATTTTCACGAATGAATTCACCTACTTTACCTTTATAAATAAAGCTTTATTACTACTTTACCGATTGAGTATGCAGTAAACTTTTTGCTTCTAATTAATTGGTGGAGACACATTGGGTGGCAGAGCATAGTAGTTAATGAATTAAGGGTACAGCACATTAGGTAATGATATTGGGGTCAAGAGTACTGTAAGTTATCTACAAGATGGGAGTACAGTAGGCAATAAACTGAGGGGTTTAGTTGGCAATGAATTAGGTGATAGAGTACAGTAGGTAATACATTTGGTTGAGCAAAGTTAGCAATGAATTCGGGAAGGCATGATGGTTAATGAATTGAGCTGCGCAACATAGTAAGTAATGAATTATGGAGAGCACACAATGATCAATCAATTTGGGGGTGAGCGCACAATAAGAAATTAATTGGAAGGGAGCACAATGGGCAATTATATGTGGGGCACAGTGGGCAATGAATTCGGTGATGGAGCAAAGTAGTTATTAAATTGGGGGAGAGAACAGTGGCTAATGAATTGTAGGGGCATACAGTAGATAATAAATTTGAAGGAGGGACAGGAACAATGGTTAGTGAGGAAGCACAATGAGTAATGAATCAGGCAGTGGAGCACTGTCGGTAACAAATTGAGGAGGGGACATTGGGCAATGAATTGAGGGATGAATAGCTGGTAACGAATTGGGTGGAGAGCACAGTTAAGGTACTGCCACACTAAGCAATCCCGCTAGCGATCTCGTTAGCGTTGCATACTAATGAGATCGCTAGCGGGATTGTTTCTATATCGCTAAATGCTGCCGCATTTAGCGATATAGTTAACGACGCTATCGCCGTTAGCGATCTTCTTAACGACTTTAGCGTACAAAAGTACCGCTAAATCGCTAAGAAAAGGTGCCACACAGCGATAAGATACTTACCCAGCGGGAGCGCCAGCGATGAAATAGGGTCCGGAGCGATTCCAGCGACGAGCGAGATCACAGCAGGAAGCTCGTCGCTGGAAGCTGCCGCACTGAACAATATCGCTAACGGGATCGCTAAATAGTGACGTTTTTTAGCGATCCCGTTAGCGATATTGTTTAGTGTGGCATACCCTTTAGTAATGACTTTGAGGAAGTATAGCAAGTAATGAAATAGGGAGAATTTGGAAGAGAGAGGCATTGTGGGTAATGAATAGCGGGAAGCATAGTCAGTAATTAATTGGGGGAAGAGTACAGTAACTAATGAATTGGAGAGCAGCACAGTAGGTAATGAATTTGGAGGAGAGTCAGGCATAATGCGCAATTAATTGGGGGGCATAGTAGATAGTGAATTGAGGCGTTGAATACTGTACCATGGTTATTGAATTGGGAGGCAGACTCAGTAATGGATTTCTATATTCAGGGGCATACAGACAATGGCTATTGTGCTTGCTAAGTAACCCCTTAAAGGCACAACCAATTTTTATTACAGTGTTTTTGTTTTTTCCTCCTCTAAATCCATATATGATTTTTATTTTCCATCAACATAGTCATTTCATAGTTCGATTTTTGCAAGACTCAATCGAGTCTATAATCACACCATTAATTTTATCATAAAAATGGGATAAAAAATCCAAGCTAGATCAAATGATGAAAAAAATGCAATTCTATCATGTTTTTTCTAGACTCATTTTTATGTGGTAACAATAACCTGGCATCATGATTCTTCAGGGAAGTATGATTGCCAGATATATCAATCATTATTTACTTTTATATTTTAGTGGCTTTTAACGGCAGTAGTTAAGGGTACTTAAACCACTGCGCCATGAATTCACGGCGCTGTGGAAAAAGTATATAGCACCCCCCAGAGTCTGATTTTCTCCAGGGTCTCAGCTCTCGGGGATAGCCGAGACCCCAGAGAACATGATTCGGGTCGGTTTTTACCGATCCTGCTTTTGCGATCGCCGTTATTAAACGTATAATGGCGACTGCAAAAAAAAGCCGCGATTCTACTTTAACTTTCTCTCTCCTCTGATGTGATCGCACATCAGAGGAGAGAGAAAATAGGGTCCCCGATCCCCCCGATACCTCCCAGGGTCCCCGGACCCTCCTGCCTCCTCCGGTGTGTGCAGCCATCTTGGTCCGGAAAGAAAATGGCGGGCGCATGTTCAGTGAAAAAGTCAAATGGTGCTTCCTCCCTTCCGAGCCCTGCCGTGCGCCCAAACAGTGGTTTATCCCAACATGGGGTATCAGCGCACTCAGGACAAATTGCACACCAATTTTGGGGTTATAATTTCTCCTGTTACCCTTGGGAAAATAAATAATAGCGGGCTAAAAAAACATTTTTGAGGAAAAAAAAAGATTTTTTATTTTCATGGCTCTGCATTTATAAACTTCTGTGAATCACTTGGTTGTTCAAAGTGCTCACCACACATCTAGATAAAGCTCCATGGGGGTCTAGTTTCCAAAATGGGTTCAATTGTGGGGGGTTTCTACTGTAAGGCACATCAAGGGCTCTGCAAACGCAACATGACGACCCAGAATATTCCATCAAAGTCTGCATTTCAAAATGGTGCTCCTTCCCTTCCAACTCTCCCATGCGCCCAAACAGTGGTTCCCCCCACATATGGGGTATCAGCGTACTCAGGAAAAATTGCGCAACAACTTTTGTGGTCCAATTTCTCCTGTTACCCTTGGGAAAATAACAAATAGGGGCCTTGAAAAAAATATTTTTTTATTTTCACGGTTTCTACGTTTATAAACTTCTGTGAAGCACTTGGAGGTTCAAAGTGCTCACCACACATCTAGATAAGTTCCTTAAGGGGTCTAGTTTCCAAAATGGGGTCACTTGTTGGGGGTTTCCACTGTTTAGGCACATCAGGGGCTCTCCAAACGTGACATGGCGTCCACACCAATTCTGCGTTGAAAAAGTCAAACGGCACCCCTTCCCTTGCAAGCCAGCCGTGTGCCCAAAAAGTGGTTTACCCCCACATATGGGGCATCGGTGTATTCAGGAGAAATTGCACAACAAATTTTGTGATTCATTTTTTCTTTTAACACTTGTGAAAATAAAAAAAATTGGTTCTAAAGTAAATTTTTTGCAAAAAAAAGTTAAATGTTAATTTTTTCCTTGAACATTGCTTCAGTTCCTGTGAAGCAGTAAAGGGTTAATAAACTTCTTGAATGTGGTTTTGAGCACCTTGAGGAGTGCAGTTTTTAGAATGGTGTCACTTTTGGGTATTTTCTATCATAGTGACTCAAAAGTGACTTCAAATGTGATGTGGTCCCTAGAAAAAAAAAATGGTGTAAAAATGAGAAATTGCTGGTCAACTTTTATCCCTTATAACTAACTAACAAAAAAAAATTATTTCCAAAATTGTGCTGATGTAAAGTAGACATGTGGGAAATGTTATTTATTAAGAAATTTGTGTGACATATCTCTCTGATTTAAGGGCATAAAAATTAAAAGTTTGAAAATTGCTAAATTTTCAAAATTTTGGCCATACTTCCGTTTTTTTCATAAATAAACACAAGTCATATCAAATATTTACCACTAACATGAAGTACAATATGTCACAAAAAAAATCTAAGAATCAGAGGGATTCGTTAAAGCGTTCCAGAGTTATAACCTCATAAAGTGACAGTGGTCAGAATTGTAAAAATTGGCCTGATCATTAAGCTGCAAATGGCTCTGTCACTAAGGGGTTAAGAAAATGAAATGTGTTTATTTAATTAAAGACTCAAAGACACAGAGCTTGTGTAGTACTGCAAAGATTATGTGGTTCTCTACAACAGCCTCCAAATGCTGCCATATGATCCCCAAACATGAAGTCCAATGAAGTCTGCCACAGCTTTTTTTTATACTGGATTCCTACAAAATTGGAGTCTTATAAAGAACAGTATAGGCAACTCAATAAAAGCCAAGCTGCTATACAGCCGTGTGCATGAGACCTTAGGCCAGAGGGTACATGTAATGATCTAAATTTTATCAAATACAGTTCCACAAGACTGAGGGTCTGTGATATTTAAGAGTTCTGTTGGATATATTTGGTGGATTTTTGCATTTTTACTTTTTCAGTCCAAATCAGTCAAAAAAAATGAAAAAAACAATGTCCCAATTCTATCCTGTTACCTGATTATAATCTTTATACATAGCAAATAATTAATAGTGACAACAATCTATGAGATTTACAATATGTCACTCTTGGGGACCTGGCTTTCCTCTCCCATTCCTGGAATGTGTTGGCACAGGATTATCATAGCGGTAACAGAAGAAGAGCAAACACCCAACATGAACACCAAGGCTCAGGTAATTGTGTTGTTTGGATACATGTAATCTGCTCTCACTGCTTCTTCCCCAGCGATTTCCATGTTACAATAATAATATTATTTTAAAGGCAAGGTTTAAAATCTTACTCAAAACAGGATCCATTCCACATCCTGAGAAGGAGGCATCTCTGCAGATAGTGCACTAATTGATCTGGAATGCGTGCTGATTTTCATTTTCAGTGTTTGTCAAGAGGTTCACAATATCAGGAAGCAGGAGATGGCTCATCAAAGACTCCTGCTCGGTCGCACTACTCATCAACTGGACAGTGCCTTGTTTCACGGACCCAGAGGAAATGCATCTCCCTTAGCCCATTTGTTGAGCACTTCCTTTTGTCTTGAAATTTTTTACAAGGAGACATTTGACTTTCCAATGAACATTTTTTTCCCAGTGGGTAATTTTCCTTAATCACTTCTCCTGCAAAAAGTATTTCTACATACCTTAAACATCAGCATTGGCCACCAATCAAAGGCCATTGTCCTGACCTACAAGTGACTTTTGTTAAAGCACATCACTGTGCATAAGAGGGATAATTCATGAGACACCTGTCACTTCTTGTTTCTCTGAATATAAAATTTAGTGACCGTACTCTAATATATAATACCATTATTTCTATCAGTGTTACTAGAGAAATAAGTATTAGTGGTAACGTCTATGTAGCAGGCATGAATCTCTATGGTAAATGTTTTGTGTATTGTGACTAATGATCCTTCTACAAGATCCAATCCAGACCAGCGACAGGTCAGCGAACACACAACGACAGAATGATTGTAAATATGCTTGATAAAAAACATTAAAAAAAGGAGTGTGGACAGAATAACCCTATTTCCCAAAGGAGTATGGAAGCATAATATAATCGGTATTGCACCATATGATAAAGGTATAGAGACATCTGTTTAGTATAAATGATATGGAAATAAATCCCACCAATGGGTATCATGATGTCTGTATGTAAGCCATTAAAGAAAAAATTACAAAGTTTGCAAAACTTAAGAGCATATCACTCATACCATTGATGTGGATCAAAATCCTGCAGTGAGACATGAGCAATAAATAAAAAAGTAAATAAATATCTCTAAAAAATATATATATACAGCTCTGATGAGTTATAAAGTGCAAAGTGACATGATTTGTGCAAAAATGGCCTACAATTATACAAATCATGCATACAGTGGCATGTAAAAGTTTATGCACCCCTAGGCATAATTACTGTTATAGTAACAGTTAAGCAAGTTGAAGATAAAATGATCTCTAAAAGGTCTAAAGCTAAAGATGACACATTTCTTTTACATTTTATGCAAAAAAAAAAAAAAAAAATATATATATATATATATATATATATATATATATATATATATATACAGTACAGACCAAAAGTTTGGACACACCTTCTCATTCAATGATTTTTCTGTATTTTCATGACTATGAATTAACACATGTGGAATTATACATTACACTTTACAAAAAAGTGTGAAACAACTGAAAATATGTCTTATATTCTAGGTTCTTCAAAGTAGCCACCTTTTGCTTTGATTACTGCTTTGCACGCAGAAAAGGTGAACGGACGGACTCTACATGCCTGGTTCCCACTGTGATGCATGGAGAAGGAGGTGTGATGGTGTGGGATGCTTTGCTGGTGACACTGTTGGGGATTTATTCAAAATTGAAGCGGTGAGCGGTCCAGCTCACCCCAAACCATCTCGATTGGGTTCAGGTCTGGTGACTGTGGTGGCCAGGTCATCTGGCGTAGCACCACAGTACTCTCCTTTTTGGTCAAATAGCCCTTACACAGCCTGGAGGTGTGTTTGGGGTCATTGTTCTGTTGAAAAATAAATGATGGTCCAACTAAACGCAAACTGGATGGAATAGCATGCTGCTGCAAGATGCTGTGGTTCCCACTGTGAAGCATGGAGGAGGAGGTGTGATGGTGTGGGGGTGCTTTGCTGGTGACACTGTTGGGGATTTATTCAAAATTGAAGGCATACTGAACTAGCATGGCTACCACTGCATCTTGCAGCAGCATGATATACCATCCGGTTTGCGTTTAGTTGGACCATCATTTATTTTTCAACAGGACAATGATCCCAAACACACTGGCTGTGTAAGGGCTATTTGACCAAGAAGGAAAGTGTTGGGGTGCTACGCCAGATGACCTGGCCTCCACAGTCACCAGACCTGAACCCAATCGAGATGGTTTGGGGTGAGCTGGACCGCTCACCGCTTCAATTTTGAATAAATCCCCAACAGTGTCACCAGCAGAGCACCCCCACACCATCACACCACCTCCTCCATGCTTCACGGTGGGAACTAGGCATGTAGAGTCCATCCGTTCACCTTTTCTGCGTGTAAAGCAGTAATCAAAGCAAAAGGTGGCTACTTTGAAGAACCTAGAATATAAAACATATTTTCAGTTGTTTCACACTTTTTTGTAAAGTGTAATGTATAATTCCACATGTGTTAATTTATAGTTTTGATGCCTTCAGTGTGATTCTACAATTTTCATTGTCATGAAAATACAGAAAAATCATTGAATGAGAAGGTGTGTCCAAACTTTTGGTCTGTACTGTATATATATATACAGTGCGGGAAATAAGTATTTGATCCCTTGCTGCACAAGTATGGCCTTCATGGATGAATCATCAGAAAAACACCTTTTCTGCATCCTCACCATAAAATTCAGCTTCACAAGTATGCAAAAAAGCATCTAAAAAAGCCTGATGGATTTTGGAAAAAGTCCTGTGGACCAATGAGGTTAACTAGAACTCTTTGGCCACAATGAACAAAGGTATGTGTGGATAAAAAAGGGCACAGGATTTCAGGAAAAGAACATCTTGCCAACCATTACGCATGAGGGTGGATCAATCATGTTTTGGAGTTGTGTTGCACACAATGGAACTGGTAACGTTTCACAGGTAGAGGGAAGAATGGATTCAATGAAATTCCATCAAATTGTGGGGTACAGAAACACTAATGCGCGTTTCACAAAGAAACATATGCGAAACGCACATTTCTGCACCCCAATTTCCCTGGATTTGTATGAATATTACTTAGAATTGGGTTTAAGCTAATTTTGCACATTACTTGCAATTCTTTGCAGTTCTGAGACATCTGTTGGCCTGGCTACAAAATATGATTTTTTTGTAATCATTCAGACACAGTGTATAGATTATCTACCATGCCAATGGTTGCACTATTCATCTAGGTCTATTTTGGTGATATTTTGTATCTATTATATGAACTTTCTATTTATGTATGTATGATTTGTATAATTATCGGCCATTTTTTGCACAAATCATGTCACTTTGCACTTTAGAACTCTTCAGAGCTGTGAATGTGGCGCCCTGCGTCTTATTCACCACAAAAGGGTTAAAAGTGTACTGTCCCATATGTGTTTTGTAAGCAATGGGAGTTATGCCTTCTCTGCTGGACAGGAACACATAATTTGCCTCACTCCCTTACTTGTCTGAAGCTGAGAGCTTGGCAGACATACCCTAATTGGGAAGGGGGAGGAGCCGAGTTGTTGTTCTGAATGTGAGGAAAAGAAGGAAAATGCGGGACGCCATGACATGTGGCTGATCCCTGAGTGATAATTAACAAGCAGGGAGCCAGCCCCTAGATCACCTATGCTTTCAGGGCTGGTGATAAGCTGAGATACTGCATGGGACTACACAACCAGCAGAAAGGTATTTTCCCTCAGAATTACAGCAGTGACCAGGAGTCAGTGAAGTACAGTGCAAGTTGTTTCACAAAGGACTCAAACTGCAAGGTTGCTGAAGGCGAAATACACAGTGAGTAGAAGCAATACTGGGAAGTTCTAAACTCCAGAAAGCTTTGGACCCAGAAGGGATTAGATTAGCAGGAGGATACACTGAGTTCCAGCAGGGAAAGTTAACTCCCATTATCCAGAGCAGACTGTAACCGGTGAGAGTTGTAATATCTCCTCTGAATTGCAACCCGAACTACAGTAAATACTAAAGTGACTTTCCATGTCTCCTGTGTTAGGGATGGAGTTCCCGCTGCTGCACAAGGGAATCTCGAACCAGTCCCACTGCGGTCCCCCATCCATCTCCTGCCGCAGTGGAACCTGCTCAGCAGAGACGTCGGTCCCAGCGTCTTGCCCGGTATAGTTCTGTGCAGAGACTTGCTGCTGTCGCTCATGGATCCTCTGTTGTAACCAGTGTTGGAGCAGGCAGATTTGGGACTAAGTCCTCTGCTTCTCCATCTGAGCATGCCCAGGACAAGAGGTATGCGTGAGATAGTGTTGCCTTGTGCACCAGCTCCTGAGCCCATGCAGTGTGATGGAGTGACTTCTGGGGCTCAGCGTGATGAGTTTCGAAAGCGCAATGGGTTATGTTTCTACTGTGGTGACGCTTCTCATGCTATTTCCGTCTGCCCTAAGCGGGGAAGACGTTTTGCACGCTAGTTGTCTTGGGTAGTGTTCAGACTAAATTTCTGTTGACTGTTACCCTGATTTCCTCTCTGTCCACATTTTCAGCTCAGTCTTTTGTTGATTCAGGAGCAGCTATTAACCTGATGGATTTTTACTTTGCCAAACGTTGTGGGTTTCCTTTGATACCCCTGCGGAAGTCTATTCCTTTGCTGGGCATTGATTCTACCCCTTTGGCGGAGAATAAACCCCAGTTTTCTACTCAGGTGATAATGAGGGTTGAATGTTATGATTTGGTAGCTGAGGAGAGCAGGCAAAAAAGGAAATACACCAGAGAGGTTGGAATCTATGGGATTGCAGTACCCTGACTAACCACCACAACTAAAGGCAGCCGTGGAGCGTACCTACGTTGGTCCTAGACGCCTCGTCACAGCCTGAGAAGCTAACTACACCTAAAGACAGAAAGAGGAAAACTATCTGCCCCGGAGCAGATCCCCAAAGAACAAAGAAAGCCCCCAAACATGTAATGGCGGTTAGACAAGAGGAAAATACAGACACAGACAGAAAATAGTATGAGCAAACGTTGGGGCCCAAACTTCCTAAATAGAAAAGGATAGGAAGGACACTTACTGCAATCCCAAAAAACCCTGAAAAGTACCAACTCTACTAATTACAAAAAACACCTGAGATCACACGACCTCTACCATCTAAATTAGTACTCTGGTGTAACAAAACTAAGCAGCAGCCACTGAAAAAACTGGAAAAGGCAAATGAAAAAACAACAGTGGCTGAACTAAACTGAGAGGAGCACAAGCCCCCGGAGGGGACCCGGCAGACCCCCACAGAAGTGCAGGACAAAATGCAAAAAGCAAGCACAAAAAACTAAAAGAAGAAAATGTCTTATCTGTTAGCAGAAGATGCAGGCACGAAACAGCAAGCTACAAAGTGAACAGGAATCAAAGATGAGACCAGAACAATTGATCACCGGCAACCCTGATGGGAGGGAACCTCCCTCATATAAGACCAGTCAGTAACACCTGATCGCCAATCTTCACAATCTTCATTGGATAGTTCAGTACTGTAACCACCAGAGGGAGCTTCTGCTCAGAATTCATTTCTAGCACATTCACAACAGTATCCTCCCCTTGAGGAGGGGTCACCGAACCCTCATTTGAGCAACCAGGTCGGTCAGGATGAGCTCTGTGATACGCACGGATGAGTCTCCTAGCATGGATGTCCGAAGCAAACACCCAAGAATTGTCCTCCTGACCATAACCTCTCCACTTAACCAAATACTGGAGTTTCCGTCTAGAAAAACGAGAATTCAATATTTTCTCAACCACATACTCCAGATTGCCCTCAACCAAAACAGGGTCAGGAGGCACAGCCATAGGAACCACTGGCTCGACAAACCTCTTCAATAAGGACTTGTGGAACACGTTATGGATCTTAAATGTCCCTGCAAGAAGTAAACGAAAGGAAACAGGATGAAGAATCTCCATGATCTTATAAGGTCCAATGAACCTAGGCTTAAACTTAGGAGATGCAACTCTCATAGGGATATTTCTTGAGGACAACCAGACCAAGTCCCCCACTTCAAACCGAGGACCATCAGTCCTATGCCGGTTGGCAAACCGCTGGGCCCTCTCCTGAGAGAGGGACAACCTCTCCACTACCTGGTCCCAAATCTGCTGCATACGCTCCACAACAGAGTCAACACCTGGACAGACAGAAGCCTCCGTCTGTCTTGAAGAAACTCGAGGGTGAAACCCAAAATTGCAGAAAAATGGAGACATCAAAGTGGCAGAGCTAGCCCTATTATTAAGAGCAAACTCAGCCAAAGGCAAAAAAGAGACCCAGTCATCCTGATCAGCAGACACAAAGCATCTCAGATAAGTCTCCAATGTCTGGTTTGTTCTCTCAGTTTGTCCATTGGTCTGAGGATGAAAAGCCGAGGAGAAAGACAATTGAACACCAAGTTTAGAACAAAAAGTCCTCCAAAATCTGGAAACAAACTGGACTCCTCTGTCAGACACAATGTTCTCAGGGATGCCGTGTAACCGAACCACGTGCTGAAGGAACAAAGGCACCAATTCAGAGGAGTAAGGCAACTTAGGTAATGGCACAAGATGTATCATTTTGGAAAACCTATCACAAATCAACCAGATAACGGTCATTCTCTGAGAAACAGGGAGGTCGAAAATGAAATCCACAGAGATATGGGTCCATGGTCTCTTGGGCACAGGCAATGGCATCAACAAACCACTAGAGCGAGAGCAAGGCTTGGAGCGAGAGCAAGTCCCGCAGGACTGCACAAATTCCCTGACGTCACGAGACAAAGTAGGCCACCAAAAGGACCGACTAACCAAGTCTCTGGTACCAAAAATTCCGGATGACCGGCCAACGTGGAACAATGAATCTCAGACATCACACTCTTTTTCACCGGTCTGGGACAAACAATTTCCCAATAGGGCAGTGCTCGGGTTTATCCTCCTGACACCCTTCCAGAGCCAGTCTCAAATTGGGCGAGATGGCGGAAAGAACTACACACCTTTCAAAATAACAGCAGGATCAGATAACTCAGGAGAGTCCGCAAGGAAACTCCTCGAGAGGGCATCCGCCTTAACATTCTTAGTGCCAGGAAGAAAGGAAACCACAAAATTAAAACGTGTGAAAAACAAGGCCCACCTGGCCTGTCTAGGATTAAGTCGCTTGGCTGATTCCAGATAAACCAGATTCTTATGGTCCGTGAGGACCACCACCTGATGTTTGGCTCCCTCCAGCCAATGTCTCCACTCTTCAAAAGCCCACTTCATGGCCAATAACTACCGATTACCCACGTCATAATTACGTTCAGTTGGAGAAAATTTTCGAGAGAAAAAGGCACAAGGGTTACTTTTAGAGGTCTCTGGATCTCTTTGGGACAAAACAGCACCTGCCCCAATTTCAGAGGCATCAACCTCCACCTGAAATGGCAGAGAAACATCAGGCTGCCGTAGAACAGGAGCAGAAGTGAATCTCTGCTTAAGTTCCTGAAACGCAGAGACTGCCTCAGGAGGCCAATTCACCACATCAGAACCCTTTTTGGTCAAATCAGTCAATGGTTTAACAATAACAGAGAAATTACCAATAAATTTACGATAAAAATTGGCAAAACCCAAGAATCTTTGAAGAGCCTTTAATGAAGTAGGTTGGACCCAATCACAGATGGCCTGAACCTTGACCGGGTCCATTTCAATAACAGATGGGGACAAAATGAATCCCAGAAATGAGATCCTCTGTATGCCAAAAAGACACTTTGATCCCTTCACATACAGAGCATTCTCTCTCAAAATCTGGAACACAGTCCGAACATGTTTCACATGAGAGTCCCAGTCATTGGAAAAAATCAAGATATCATCCAAATAAACAATCAGAAATGTATCCACAAAATCCCTGAAAATGTCATTCATGAAGGACTGGAAGACAGAAGGAGCATTAGTGAGCCCAAAGGGCATCACTAGGTACTCAAAATGCCCCTCTGGGGTATTAAATGCCGTCTTCCATTCATCCCCGTGCTTAATGCGAATAAGGTTATATGCCCCCCTGAGGTCAAGCTTGGTAAACCAAGTAGCACTTTTCACCCTGGAAAACAGGTCAGAAATCAAGGGTAACGGATATTGATATTTCACAGTGATATTGTTCAAGAGACGATAATCAATACACGGCCTTAATGAACCATCCTTTTTGGCCACAAAGAAAAAACCGGCACCCAAGGGTGAAGAGGATGGTCTGATATGACCCTTCTCCAATGACTCCTTGATATAAGACCGCATAGCGTCATGTTCAGGTACAGACAAGTTAAAAAGGCGACCTTTAGGGAATTTACTACCAGGCACTAATTCAATAGCGCAGTCATAGCTCCTATGGGGGGGCAAGGATGAGATTTACTTTCGCTAAACACATCAGAAAAATCAGTCAAAAAGTCAGGAACATCCTGAGCCTGGGGGAGGCAGAAAAAACAGGAGTGTTGGTATTAACACATTGGCAGCCCCAACTGGTTACAGACACAGATTTCCAATCCAAAACAGGATTATGAGACTGTAACCAAGGGAAACCCAGTACGATAATGTCATGCAGATTATACAGCACCAAAAATTTGCAACTCTCCTGATGATCAGGTTCAACCCTCATTATCACCTGAGTAGAGAACTGAGGTTTATTCTCAGCCAAAGGGGTAGAATCGATCCCCAGTAGGGGAATAGACTTCCGTAGGGGTATCAAGGGAAACCCACAACGTTTAGCAAAATCAAAATCCATCAGGTTAATAGCTGCTCCCGAATCAACAAAAGCCTGAGCAGAAAATGTGGACAGGGAGCAAATCAGGGTAACAGTCAACAAAAATTTAGTCTGAACACTACCCAAGACAACTGAACGTGCAAAACGTCTTCCCCGCTTAGGGCAGACTGAAATAGCATGAGAGGCATCACCACAGTAGAAACATAACCCATTGCGTTTACGAAACTCATGACGCTGTGCCCCAGAAGTCACTCTATCACACTGCATGGGTTCAGAAGCTGGTTCACAAGGCAACACTGTTCCACGCATACCTCTACGCTCACGCAAACGTCTGTCAATTTGAATCGCTAATGACATAGAATCATTGAGACCAGAGGGGACAGGGAATCCCACCATAACATCCTTTACATTCTCTGACAGACCCTTCCGAAAAAGGGCTGCCAAAGCATCGTCATTCCATTTGGTCAGGACTGCCCACCTTCGGAATCTCTGACAGTATAACTCAGCGTCCTCAAGCCCCTGATTTAATGCCAACAAGGCTTTTTCAGCTTGATCAGTGACATTAGGCTCATCGTACAATAACCCCAGAGCCTGAAAAAATGCATCAACATTACTCAAAACAGGATCCCCAGGTGTCAGGGAAAAAGCCCAATCCTGAGGATCGCCGCGCAGGAGAGAGATGACAATTTGAACCTGCTGTGCTGCGTTCCCTGAGGACTTAGATTTCAAGGCAAAAAACAACTTACAGTTATTTTTGAAATTCAGAAATTTAGCTCGATCCCCTAAAAACAAATCTGGCATGGGAATCCTAGGTTCCACAACAGGCAACCCTGCAAGATAGGTAGCAATACTCCGAACTTCAGTGGCAAGCTGATCCACACGGCCAGACAACTGTGCAAACTCCATTGAGAGAAAAAAAATCCTCCTCAGCATTCAGAGAAACAGAGGGAAAAAAAAAAAAAAAAATCTCTGACAACTCTGACAATCTTCTTTCTTTAACACTATTTTTCCCTTCTGTGAGTACCATACAAATATCAGTTTTTGTGCCGGTGATACTGTTATGATTTGGTAGCTGAGGAGAGCAGGCAAAAAAGGAAATACACCAGAGAGGTTGGAATCTATGGGATTGCAGTACCCTGACTAACCACCACAACTAAAGGCAGCCGTGGAGCGTACCTACGTTGGTCCTAGACGCCTCGTCACAGCCTGAGAAGCTAACTACACCTAAAGACAGAAAGAGGAAAACTATCTGCCCCGGAGCAGATCCCCAAAGAACAAAGAAAGCCCCCAAACATGTAATGGCGGTTAGACAAGAGGAAAATACAGACACAGACAGAAAATAGTATGAGCAAACGTTGGGGCCCAAACTTCCTAAATAGAAAAGGATAGGAAGGACACTTACTGCAATCCCAAAAAACCCTGAAAAGTACCAACTCTACTAATTACAAAAAACACCTGAGATCACACGACCTCTACCACCTAAATTAGTTCTCTGGTGTAACAAAACTAAACAGCAGCCACTGAAAAAACTGGAAAAGGCAAATGAAAAAACAACAGTGGCTGAACTAAACTGAGAGGAGCACAAGCCCCCGGAGGGGACCCGGCAGACCCCCACAGAAGTGCAGGACAAAATGCAAAAAGCAAGCACAAAAAACTAAAAGAAGAAAATGTCTTATCTGTTAGCAGAAGATGCAGGCATGAAACAGCAAGCTACAAAGTGAACAGGAATCAAAGATGAGACCAAAACAATTGATCACCGGCAACCCTGATGGGAGGGAACCTCCCTTATATAAGACCAGTCAGTAACACCTGATCGCCAATCTTCACAATTTTCATTAGATAGTTCAGTACTTTTTGTAACCACCAGAGGGAGCTTCTGCTCAGAATTCATTTCTAGCACATTCACAACAGTTGAACCAGATCATCAGGAGAGTTGTAAATTTCTGGTATTGCATAATCTGCATGACATTATTGTACTGGATTTCCCTTGGTTACATAATCCTTTTTTGGATTGGAAATCTGTGTCTGTGACCAGTTGGGGTTGCCAATGTGTTAATACTGACACTCCTGTTTTTTCTGCCTCTCCCCAGTCTCAGGATGTCCCCGACTTTTTGACTGATTTTTACTGATGTGTTTAGTGAGAGTAAGTCTGCATCCTTAACTCCTCACAGGAGCTATGATTGCGCTATTGAGTTAGTGCCTGGTGGTAAATTTCCTAAAGGTCGCCTTTTTAATTTATCTGTACCTGAACACGATGCTATGCGATCTTATATTAAGGAGTCTTTGGAGAAGGGTTATATCAGACTATCTGCTTCGCCTTTGGGCGCCGGTTTTTTCTTTGTGGCCAAAAAGGATGGTTCATTGAGGCCGTGTATTGACTATCGCCTCCTGAATAAAATCACTGTTAAATATCAATATCCGTTACCCTTGATTTCTGACCTATTTTCCAGAGTGAAAAGTGCTAGTTCGTTTACCAAGCTTGACCTCAGGGGGGCATATAACCTTATTCGCATTAAGCACGGGGATGAATGGAAGACGGCGTTTAATACGCCAGAGGGGCATTTTGAGTACCTAGTGATGCCTTTTGGGCTTACTAATGCCCCTTCCGTCTTCCAATCCTTCATGAATGATATTTTCAGGGATTTTGTGGATAAATTTCTGATTGTTTATTTGGATGATATCTTGATTTTTTCCAACGACTGGGACTCTCATGTGAAACATGTTCGGACTGTGTTCCAGATTTTGAGAGAGAATGCACTGTATGTGAAGGGATCAAAGTGTCTTTTTGGCGTACAGAAGGTCTCATTTCTGGGATTCATTTTGTCTCCGTCTGTTATTGAAATGGACCCGGTCAAGGTTCAGGCCATCTGTGATTGGGTTCAACCTACTACATTGAAGGCTCTTCAGAGATTTTTGGGTTTTGCCAATTTTTATCGTAAATTTATTGGTAATTTCTACGGTATTGTAAAACCATTGACTGATTTGACCAAAAATGGTTCCAATGTGGTGAATTGGCCTCCTAAGGCAGTTTCTGCATTTCAGGAACTTAAGCAGAGATTCATTTCTGCTCCTGTTCTACGGCAGCCTGATGTTTCTCTGCCGTTTCAGGTGGAGGTTGATGCTTCTGAGATTGGGGCAGGTGCCGTTTTGTCCCAAAGGGATCCAGAGACCTCTAAGAGTAACCCTTGTGCCTTCTTCACTCGAAAATTTTCTCCAACTGAACGTAATTATGACGTGGGTAATCGGAAGTTATTGGCCATGAAGTGGGCCTTTGAAGAGTGGAGACATTGGCTGGAAGGAGCCAATCATCAGGTGGTGGTACTCACGGACTATAAGAACCTGGTTTATCTTGAATCAGCCAAGTGACTTAATCCTAGACAGGCCAGGTGGACCTTGTTTTTCACACGTTTTAATTTTGTGGTTTCTTTTCTTCGGGCACTAAGAATGTTAAGGCGGATGCCCTCTCGAGGAGTTTCTTTGCGGATTCTCCTGAGTTAACTGATCCTGCTGTTATTCTGAAAGAGGGGGTAGTTCATTCCACCATCTCGCCCAATTTGAGACTGGCTCTGGAGGGGTGTCAGGAGGTTAAACCTGAACGCTGCCCTGTTGGGAAATTGTTTGTACCAGACCAGTGGAAGAAGAGTGTGAAGTCTGAAATTCATTGTTCCGCGTTGGCTGGTCATCCCAGTATTTTTGGTACCATAGACTTGGTGAGTCGGTCCTTTTGGTGACCTAGTTTGTCTCGTGACGTCAGGGACTTTGTGCAGTCCTGTGGGACTTGCTCTCGTTCCAAGCCTTGCTCTCGCTCTAGTGGTTTGTTAATGCCATTACCTGTGCCCAAGAGGCCATGGACCCATATCTCTATGGATTTTATTTCCGACCTCCCTGTCTCTCAGAGAATGACCGTTATCTGGGTAATTTGTGATAGGTTTTCCAAGATGATACATCTTGTGCCATTACCTAAGTTGCCTTCCTCCTCCGAATTGGTGCCTTTGTTCTTTCAGCACGTGGTTCGGTTACATGGCATTCCTGAGAACATTGTGTCTGACAGAGGAGTCCAGTTTGTTTCCAGATTTTGGAGGACATTTTGTTCTAAACTTGGTGTTCAGTTATCTTTCTCCTCTGCATTTCACCCTCAGACCAATGGACAAACCGAGAGAACAAACCAGACCTTGGAGACTTATCTGAGATGTTTTGTGTCTGCTGATCAGGATGACTGGGTCTCTTTTTTTGCCTTTGGCTGAGTCTGCTCTTAATAATAGGGCTCGCTCTGCCACCTTGATATCTCCATTTTTCTGCAATTCTGGGTTTCACCCTCGATTTTCTTCAAGACAGACGGAGGCTTCTGTCTGACCGGGGGTTGACCCTATTGTGGAGCGAATACAGCAGATCTGGGACCAGGTTGTGGAGAGGTTGTCTCTCTCTCTCAAGAGAAGGCCCAGCGGTTTGTCAACCGGCATAGGACTAATGGTCCTCGTTTTAAAGTGGGGGACTTGGTTTGGTTGTCCTCGAGAAATATCCCTATGAAGGTTGCGTCTCCAAAATTTAAGCCAAGGTTCATTGGACCTTAAAAGATCATGGAAATTCTTAATCCGGTTTCCTTCCGTTTGCTTCTTCCAGGGACATTTAAGATCCATAACGTGTTCCACAAGTCTTTATTGAAGAGGTTTGTCGAGCCAGTGGTTCCTATGGCTGTGACTCCCGACCCTGTTTTGGTTGAGGGCAATTTGGAGTATGCGGTTGAGAAAATATTGGATTCTCGTTTTGCTAGACGGAAACTCCAGTATTTGGTTAAGTGGAGAGGTTATGGTCAGGAGGACAATTCTTGGGTGTTTGCTTCGGACATCCATGCTAGGAGACTGATCCGTGCCTATCATCGAGCTCATCCTGATCGGCCTGGTTGCGCAGGTATGGGTTCGGTGACCCCTCCACAAGAGGGGGTACTGTTGTGAATACGTTGGAGGCGACTTCGGAGCTGGGGCTCCCTCCGGTGGTTGCTGAGGGTAATGAACTAATTGCAGAATGGCTTTCAGCTGGATCCGAATGGTCTGATATAAGTGACCTGAACTCCCAGCAGCCTTGCCGGTAATCAATTGTTCTTCAGGTCTTGCTTGGAGCTCAGATTGCATTCCTGCTTTCATTCAGATAAGTGATTTGCTGTTTTTTTTCCTCTGGTTGGATTTTCCTTGTTGGTTTTCTGCCTTGCAGCAGACTTCAGCCTGGTCCCCTTTTGGGGCCTGGCTCTGCATTTGTGCTCAGTTGTGTTTGCACTTTTGCTCTGATCCAGTGACACCTTTTATTTGCTGAATTGCTGTGTGTTACACCAGAGATCTGATTTAGGTGGTAGAGGTCGTGTGATCTCAGGTTTTTTGTTAATCAGAAGTGTTGGTATTTTTGTCAGGGTTTTTTGAGATGCAGTCAGAATTCTTTCCTATACTTTTCTATCTAGACAGTATTGGGCCCCAGCGTTTGCTCATTCTATTTTCTGTCTGTGTTCGTATTTTCCTCTTGTCTAACCGCCATTACATGTTTGGGGGCTTCCTATTTCTTTGGGGGTTCTGCTACGGGGCAGTTAGCTTTCATCTTTCTGCCTTTAGGTGTAGCTATCTCTCCGGTTGTGACGAGGCGTCTAGGATCACCGTAGATACGCTCCACGGCTACTTCTAGTGTTGCGGTTAGTTCAGGGCCCTGCAACCCAATAGTTTTCAGCCTCTCTGGTGTATTGCTACTTTGGCTATTTTTGCTATTTCTCCTCAGTTACCGAAACATAACAGGTCACATGCTCGGATGCAGCTGCGACTCCTATTGGTCCTCCAGGAAGATCCTGAGGCTGTTGGTGTTCTGAAGCAGCTTCCTATTAGTCCTTTCGGGAAGGTCTCGTGCTCGTGGCTACTATAAAAAGATGGCATAACCGCACGGCCGTGCGCTAGTATCAGATTTGTTACATGCTTGCGCCAGTGTGGTTTTGCATGTGTTTAGGGACCCGGCTGAAATAAGCCCCTAGAATATCGGCACCTCCAGTGAGGAGATGTGTGTATGGGTTCAGGGCTCTGGCTGAAATAAGCCCCTAGTATACCGGCTTCTCCGGTGAGGAGTTTGCTGTGTGCATTGCTGACTACTTTATGTTGAAGCCGCGCAGTCTGGACGTAACCAGGTGGCGGCACGCGGATATCGCTATTAGTCAGCGTTTAGGTTGTGACTCTGTGGTGCAACAGAGTTCTCTTATAACACCATATAGCGCCACATCCTTTTATTTAGCGGCTCTGTGGAGTAACAGAGTTTCCCACTTCGCCATATAGTGCTACGGCAACCATATCTGCGACTCTGCGGGATAACAGAGTTCGCTCATACCATCTACTGCGCCATCTTACTAGTATGCACCTGTTTATGAGTGAATTGATCTTAAGTTTTGAAAACTTTGTAATTTTTTGTTTAACCCCTCTCTGCCATCTGACGAACTATTCCATCCATGTGACCTGGGACTTAACGCCCATGGAAGGAATAGTACATAGTAGGCGATCGGCCGCAGTGCATGTCAGGAAGTCTTCAGTTCAGTGCACAGAAACTGAAGAGCTGAAGATGCTGATTCATCTGAATGCTATAGAAGTGATCAGCCTGCACAAAATGATTGTCCCATAGTGGGACAAGGTGTAAAACTTAGAATGAAGTAAAAAAAAAATTAAATAATTGTAAAAATATTTTAAAAAATAACAAAAAAAAATCAATATTTATTCTATCACTAAATAAATATTTGAATAAAAAAAATCTAAGCAATAAAAGTACACATATTTGGCATCGCTGCGACCGAAACGACCTTACCTATAAAACTGTTCTTATAGTTAACCCCTTTAGTGAACACCATAAATAAAACAAGGCAAAAAACAATGCTTTATCATCATACTGCTGAACAAAAAGTGGAATAACACACGATCAAAAAGACAGATATAAATAAACATGGTACCACTGAAAATGTGATCTTGTCCCGCAAAAAACGAGCTGCCATACAGCATCAAGAGTGAAAAAAATAAAAAAGTTATAGCTGTCAGAATAAAGTGATGCAAAAACAATTATTTTTTCTATAAAATAGTTTTTATCATATAAAAGCCCCAAAACATAAAAAAATTATATAAATGAGGTATCGCTGTAATCGTACTGACCCGAAGAATAAAACTGCCTTATCAATTTTACCACACGTGGAACGGAAAAAAGAAATTCATGAATTGTTGGTTTTTGCTCATTTTGACTCCAAAAATCGGAATAGAAAGTGATCAAAAAATGTCATGTGCCCGAAAATGGTACAAATAAAAATGTCAACTCTTCCTGCAAAAAAACAAGACCTCATATGACTCTGTGGGCCAAAATATGGAAAAATTATAGCTCTCAAAATGTGATGATGCAAAAACTATTTTTTGCAATAAAAAGTGTCTTTTAGTGTGTGAGAGCTGCCAAACATAAAAACCGATATAAATAGTAAATCAAACCCCCTTTATCACCCCCTTAGTTAGGAAAAAAGAATAAAATTTAAAAAATGTATTATATTATTTCCATTTTCCTATTAGGGTTAGGGCTAAAGTTAGGGTTAGGGTTGGGGCTAAAGTTAGGGTTAGGGCTAAAGTTAGGGTAAGGGTTAGGGTTGGGGTTAAAGTTAGTGTTAGGGTTGGGGCTAAAGTTATGGTTAGGGTTGGAGCTAGAGTTGGGGTTAGGGTTTGGATTACGTTATGGTTGGGATTAGGGTTGGGATTAGGGTTAGTGGTGTGTTAGGGTTAGACTTGTGGTTAGAATTATGGTTAGGGTTGGGATTAGGGTTAGGGGTGTGTTGAGGTTAGGGTTTGAGTTAGAATGGGGGATTTCTACTGTTTAGGCACATCAGGGGCTCTCCAAACGCGACATGGCATCTGATCTCAATTTCAGCCAATTCTGCATTGAAAAAGTCAAACGGTGCTCCTTCCCTTTCGAGCTCTGCCATGCACCCAAACAGTGGGGTATCAGCATACTCAGGACAAATTGTACAACAACTTTTGAGGTCCAATTTCTCCTGTTACCCTTGGGAAAATAAAAAATTGGGGACGAAAATATCATTTTTGTGAAAAAAATATGATTTTTTATTTTTACGGCTCTACATTATAAACGTCTGTGAAGCACTTGGGGGTTCAAAGTGCTCACCACACATCTAGATAAGTTCCTTAGTGGGTCTACTTTCCAAAATGGTGTCACTTGTGGGGGGTTTCCACTGTTTAAGCACATCAGGGGCTCTCCAAACGCGACATGGCGTACGATCTAATTTCCAGTCAATTTTGCATTGAAAAGTCAAAGGGGGCTCCTTCCCATCCAAGCTCTGCCACGCGCCAAAACAGTGGTTTACCTGCATATATGGGGTATCAGCATACTCACAACAAATTGTACAAACATCTTTTGAGGTCTAATTTCTCCTGTTACCCTTGGTAAAATAAAACAAATTGGATCTAAAGTAAATTTTTTGTGAAAAAAAAGTTAAATGTTCATTTTTTTTAACCCCTCTCTGACATCAGACGTACTATCCTGTCCATGAAACCCGTGCCAATCTGACCATGGATTGGATAGTACGTCATAGCGATCAGCTGCGCTCCCGTGGGGAGCACAGCTAATCGCTGCCGGGTGTCAGCTGATTATCACAGCTGACACCCGGGACTGTGTGCCAGGAGCGGTCACGGACCGCTCCCAGCACATTAACCCCTGGCACACCGTGATCAAACATGATCGCAGTGTACCGGGGGCACAGGGGAGCATCGCGCAGGGAGGGGGCTCCCTGCGCGCCCCCTGAAACCCTCAGACCAGCGCGATGTGATCGCGCTGTTCTGAGGGCTTCCTCCCTCCCAGGACCCGGATCCAAGATGGCGCCGGGGTCCTGGAGGGAGGCAGCTTCCTCAGTGCCTGCTGAGAGCAGGCGCTGAGAAGCCTGCAGCGCTGCCTGTGAGATCGCTGGTCTCACAGAGTGCTGTGCACACTGTGAGACCAGCGATCTGACATTTTACAGTGATGTCCCACCTGGGACAATGTAAAAAAGTAAAAAAATAAAAATAAACATGTGTGAAAAAAAATTCCAAAATAAATTAAAAAAAAAAAAAATATTCCCCAATAAATTCATTTCTTCCTGTAAATAAAAAAAATAAAACAATAAAAGTACACATATTGGTATCAACGCATCCGTAACGACCCCCCCCCCATAAAACTGTCCCACTAGTTAACCCCTTTTGTGAACCCCTTAAAAAAAAAAAAAAAAAATCAGTGCTTTATCATCATACCGCCGAACAAAAAGTGGAATAACACGCGATCAAAAAGACCAATATAAACAAACATGATACCGCTGAAAACGTCATCTTGTCCCGCAAAAAACGAGCCGCAATACAGCATCATCAGCGAAAAAATAAAAAAGTTATAGCTTGCAGAATAAAGCGATGCAAAAATAATCATTTTTTATATAAAATTGTTTTTATTCTATAAAAGCGCCAAGACATAAAAAAAATGAAATAAATGAGGTATCGCCGTAATCGTAATCACCTCCCCCAAAAGAAATTTATGAATTGCTGATTTTTGTTCATTCTAACCTCCCAAAAATCGAAATAAAAAGCGATCAAAAAATGTCACGTGCTCAAAAATGGTACAATAAAAACATCAACTCGTACCACAAAAAATAAGACCTCACATGACTCTGTGGGACAAAATATGCAAAAATTATAGCTCTCAAAATGGGGCGATGCAAAAAACTATTTTTTGCAATAAAAGCATCTTTTTGCGTGACAGCTGCCAATCATAAAAACCTGCTATAAATAGTAAATCAAACTCCCCTTTATCACCCCCTTAGTTAGGGAAAAATAATAAAATTAAAAAAATTTATTTATTTCCATTTTCCCATTAGGGTTAGGGTTGCGGCTAAAGTTAGGGTTAGGGTTGGCGCTAAAGTTAGTATTAGGGTTATGGTTGGGATTAGGGTTAGGGGTGTGTTAGGGTTAGGTCTGTGGTTAGGGTTGGGACTAGGGTTA
Source organism: Oophaga sylvatica (assembly GCA_033576555.1). Classification (NCBI taxonomy): domain Eukaryota; kingdom Metazoa; phylum Chordata; class Amphibia; order Anura; family Dendrobatidae; genus Oophaga; species Oophaga sylvatica. The sequence goes on along the minus strand of JARQOD010000005.1, from coordinate 158,609,901 downwards.
GGGATGTGTTGGGGTTAGGGTTGGAGTTAGAATTGGGGGTTTCCGTTGTTTAGGCACATCAGGGCCTCTCCAAATGTGACATGGCGTCTGATCTCAATTCCAGCCAATTCTGCGTTGAAAAAGTCAAACAGTGCTCCTTCACTTCTGAGCTCTGCCATGCGCCCAAACAGTAGTTTACTCCCACATGGGGTATCAGCGTACTCTGGACCCCAAGAATTATTGTGCAATTTGTCCTATTTCTTCTGTTACCCTTGGGAAAATAAAAAACTGGGGGCAAAAATATCATTTTTTTTTAAAAAAAAATGATTTTTTTTGTTTTTACGGCTGTATGTTATAAACTTCTGTGACGCACTTGGGCTTCATAGCGCTCACCACACATCTAGATAAGTTCCTTGTGGGGTCTATATTCCAATATGGGGTCACTTGTGGGGGGTTTCCATTGTTTAGGTGCATCAGGGGCTCTCCAAATCAGACATGACGACCCCAGACCATTCCATCAAAGTCTGCAATCCAAAACGTCACTACTTCCCTTCCGAGCCCCAACGTGTACCCATACAGTAGTTTTCTCCCACATATTGGGTATCAGCGTACTCAGGACAAATTGGACAACAACTTTTGGGGTCCAATTTCTCCTGTTACCCTTGTGAAAATAAAATATTGGGGACGAAAAAATCATTTTTGTAAAAAAAAAAAAAAAGTTTTTTTTATTTTACGGCTGTACATTATAAACTTCTGTGAAGCACTTGGGGGTTCAAAGTGCTCACCACACAACTAGATAAGTTCCTTGAGGGGTCTAGTTTCCAAAATGGTGTCATTTGTCGGGGGTTTCCACTGTTTAGGCAGATCAGGAGCTCTCCAAACACGACATGGCATCCAGCCAATACTGCATTGAAAAAGTCAAACAGCGCTCCTTCCCTTCCAAACTCTGCCGTGCACCCAAACAGTGGTTTACCCCCACATATGGGGTATCAGCGTACTCAGGACAAATTGCACAATAACTTTTAGAATCTTGTTACCCTTGGGAAAATAAAAATTGGCGTGAAAAGATCATTTTTGTGGAAAAAATATGATTTTTTAATTTTACGGCTCTACGTTATAAACTTGTGTGAAGCACTTGGGGGTTCAAATTGCTCACCAAAGATCTAGATATGTTCCTTAGGGGGTCTAGTTTCCCAAATGGGGTCACTTGTGGGGGTTTCCACTGTTTAGGCACATCAGGGGCTCTCCAAATGCAACATGGCGTCCAATCTCAATTCCAGCCAATTTTGGTTGGAAAAAGTCAAATGGTGCTCCTTCCAATCCGAGCTCTGCCGTGCGCCCAAACAGTGGTTTCCCCCCACATATCGGGTATCAGCGTACTCAGGACAAATTGGACAACAACTTTTGTGGTCCAATTTCTCCTGTTACCTTGGGAAAATAAAAAATTAGTGACTAAAAATAATTTTTGTGGGAAAAAAAATAGGATTTTTTATTTTCATGCCCGGGCATTATAAACTTGTGTGAAGCACTTGGGGGTTCAAAGTGCTCACCAAAGCTCTAGATAAGTTCCTTTGGGGGTCTAGTTTCCAAAATGTGGTCACTTGTGGGGGGTTTCTACTGTTTAGGCTCATCTGGGGTACTGCAAATGGAACATGACCCCCATCAACGTCTGCATTCCAAAACGTTACTACTTCCTTTCCAAGCCCTGCCGTGCGCCCAAATAGTTTCCACCCCCACATATTGGGTATCAGCGTACTCAGGACAAATTGGTCAACAACTTTGGGGTCCAATTTCCTTGGGAAAAATCAAAAATTTGGGACTAAAAAATCATTTTTGTGGAAAATTGTTTCTTTTTTTTTCACACTCAGGCATTATAAACTTTTGTGAAACACTTGGGGTTCAAAGTGCTCACAACAGATCTACATAAGTTCCTTAGGGGGTCTAGTTTCCAAAATGGTGTCACTTGTGGGGAGTTTCCACTGTTTAGGCGCATCACGGGCTCTCCAAACGCGACATGGCATCCAATCTCAATTCCAGCCATTTTAATTTGAAAAAGTCAAACGGCGCTCCTTCCCTTATGAGCTCTGCTGTGCGCACAGACAGTGGTTTTCCCCCATGGTATCTCATGGAGAACTTGCACAACAACTTTATCTGTCCATTTTCTTCTTTTACCCTTGTGAAAATAAAAAAAAGTTTGTAAAAGATCATTTTTGTGGCTAAAAAGTTAAATATTAATTTTTTCCTTCCACGTTGCTTCAGCTCCTGTGAAGCACCTGAAGGGTTAATAAACTTCTTGAATGTGGTTTTGAGTACCTTAAGGGGTGCAGTTTTTAGAATAGTGTCACTTTTGGGTATTTTCTGCTATATAGACCCCTCAAAGTGACTTCAAATATGAGGTGGTCCCTAAAAAAAATGGCTTTGTAAATTTTGTTGTAAAAATGAGAAATCGCTGGTCAACTTTTAACCCTTATAATTTCCTAAGAAAAAAAAAATTTATTCCAAAATTGTGCTGATGTAAAGTAGACATGTGGGAAATGTTATTTCTTAACTATTTTGTGTGACATATTTCTCTGTTTTAAGGGAATAAAAATTCAAAGTTTGAAAATTGCAAAATTTTCAAAATTTTCACCATATTTGCGTTTTTTTCAAAAATAAACGCAAGTTATATCGAAGAAATTTTACCAATAACGTGAAGTACAATATGTCACGAGAAAACAATCTCAGAATCGCGAAGATCCGTTGAAGCGTTCCAGAGTTATAACCTCATAAAGAGACAGTGGTCAGAATTTTAAAAATTGGCCCGTCATTAACGTGCAAACCACCCTTGGGGGTGAAGGGGTTAAACATTCCAAAAATTCCTGTGAAGCACCTGAAGGGTTAATAAACTTCTTGAATGTGGTTTTGAGCACCTTCAGGGGTGCAGTTTTTAGAATGGTGTCACTTTTGAGTATTTTCTATCATGTAGACCCTTCAAAGTGACTTCAAATGTGATGTGGACCCTAAAAAATGGTGTTGTATAAAATGAGAAATCCCTGTTTAATTTTTAACCCTTATAACTTCCTAACAAAATGTTGGTTCCAAAATTGTGCTGATGTAAAGTTAAACGTGGGAAATGTTACTTATTAAGTATTTTATGTGACATATCTCTGTGATTTAAGGGCATGAAAATGGAAAGTTGGAAAATGCAAATTTTAACATTTTTTGCCAAATTTCCATTTTATTCACAAATAAATGCAAGTCATATCAAAGTAAATTTTACCACTATCATGAAGTACAATATGTCATGAGAAAAACATTGTCAGAATCACCAGGATCCATGGAAGCGTTCCAGAGTTATTACCTCATAAAGGGACAGTGGTCAGAATTGTAAAAATTGACCTTGTCATTAACATGCAAACCACCCTTGTGGGTAAAGGGGTTAATGGCGTACATACAGACATCATGATACCCGTTTTATTTCCATATCATTAATACTAAACAGGTGGCTCTATATCTTTATCATATGATTATATAACGTAACTGTGCAATACTGGTTTATTTTCTGACATACTCCCTGGGGAAATAGGGTTATTCTTTCCACACTCCTTTTTTAATGTTTGTTATCTATCATGTTTGTCTATATTTGAATAAAGATTATTTGCTATTATGAATTTGGGTATTAGTGCTTGCCCTTGTTTCAGATCTGTATACTATTTGGGAGTTACCCCTCAATATAGTCATAGTTTTGGTCAAATTTTTGGATATTTGATTGTAAAAATGGTAGCATGTTATTCTGAAAGCCAAAAACTATCAGCAGCTTACCCTTGGACATGGATGATGTGCTATCAATAGTAATACATTTTAGTCAGCTAAGGGGGTTGTCTGGTCATACATTCTTAATGACCTATCCATGGAAAGTAGGATAAGTTATCAATACGAGCTTGGTGAGGATCCAACACCAGTATCTACCACGATCAACTAAAAACACCTTCCGCAGCCACCAGGTGTAAACACATGGAAAAGAGCTACACAGCACCGCTCATTCAGTGGAGGCCACTATGAGTTACTGCAGAAAAGCGCTGCGGAATATGTTGGAGCTTTATTAATAAAGATTTTATTAAAAGCGGATATTTCTATTAAAAAAATATGAATTGTTCTGCCCTACCAGGCAGATGGATAAAATAACAGGTGATACGTGGTGGTGCAAGATATCGGACCCGCTCCGATCTCATATTGATCAGCTACCCAATGGAAATATAGCAGGTGCTGCAAAAGAATTTTCCCTTTCATGAATTTAAAATGTATATTGTTTGCATTTATTAAGGGGTCATATTAATATGTGGATTAACCCGCCATACATGCATGAGGCATATTAGATGCTGTTTTACCCAGCCAGCATCTGTCTATAACAGCAACACCTTTAAAAA
>JARQOD010000005.1:158526598-158605416 GCA_033576555.1 Oophaga sylvatica | reverse complement strand
CCCGTCCGTCTGGGACCCTTTTACCCTTGAAACTTCCGGAGCGTCCATGGACTCATTTATCTATGGACTTCATTACGGACCTTCCTCCGTCGTCTGGGAATACTGTCATACTGGTGGTTGTTGACAGGTTCAGTAAGATGGCACATTTCGTTGCTCTTCCTGCACTCCCTAATGCTAAAACTCTGGCGCAGGTGTTCATTAGGGAGATCGTGAGACTTCATGGGTTGCCTTCTGATGTGGTGTCAGATAGGGGGTCTCAGTTTGTGTCCAAATTTTGGAGGGCATTTTGTTTACGTCGGGGGATGCAATTGTCGTTTTCCTCGGCTTTTCATCCACAGACCAATGGTCAGACAGAGCGTCTGAATCAGAGTTTAGAGACATATCTCCGGTGTTTTGTATCGGAGAACCAGGAGGACTGGTCTTCTTTCTTGCCTTCTTGCCTCTGGCAGAGTTCGCTCTTAACAACAGGCGGAGCGAGTCCACTGATAAGTCCCCGTTTTTTGGGGCATATGGTTTTCATCCCCAGTTTTGTACTTTCAATGGGGGGGGTCCTTCTGGGGTTCCTGAGGAGGAGCGTTTCTCGTCGTCACTTGCTTCTGTGTGGTGAGGTGTATTTAATAATTTGAGTACGATGGGGAACCGTTACAAACGTATGGCTGATAGGAGGAGAGTTTCTGGTCCAGATCTGAATGTGAACGATCTGGTATGGTTGTCTACCAGGAATATAAAACTTAAAGTGCCCTCCTGGAAACTGGGTCCCAGATTCATCGGGCCGTACAGGATCAGTTCCATAATTAATCCTGTGGCATTTCGTCTGGAACTTCCTTCTACGTTTAAAATTCATAATGTGTTCCACAAGTCATTACTTAAAAGGTATGTGGCACCAGTCATACCGTCACCTCTACCTCCTCCTCCAGTGTTGGTCAATGGTAATTTGGAATTTCAAGTATCAAAAATCATTGACTCTCGTCTGAATCGTCGGTCCCTTCAGTACTTGGTGCATTGGAAGGGGTATGGTCCGGAGGAGAGGACGTGGGTCCCTGCGTCTGATGTTAACGCAGATCGTTTGGTTCGGACCTTCCACAGAACTCACCCGGGCAGGCCTGGCCCTGAGGGTCCGGAGGCCCCTCGTAGAAGGGGGGGTACTGTCATGTGTGCATTGCCACGAAGATCGTCGCGGTTGCACATTTTGACTTCTCACAGCTGAGTTGCTGTTTCTTTGTGTTTGGCAGCTTGGGAGTTAATTTCTGTCTGGGACTGGGTGCAGTTTCTCCCGGCTGCAATTGATTATTTGTTGATTGGTTTCCTTTAAATTCCTGGTTGTCTGCTTTGGGAGTTGCCAGTGAAATCCTTCATGCAGACCACAGATAGGAATGAATCTGTATAGACTTAAGTTGAGAGCTCCTTAGCTGTTTTAAGCTCAACTTGCTTAGAGTTTATTTCCCAGACCATTTATGTTCCTTCGGTGTTTGAGTGTGTATGCAAGTGAGTGCTATCCTGTCTGTCTTATATGTCTAATCTGTGTATTTAGCTGAGATCAGCCCATATCCCTTTGGTGGTAATCAGGATCCTTCTTAGGACTGATTACAGGGTTCAGGGTCTGACAGGAGACAGGGTTAGGCTGGAGACTTGGACCTCTGAACCATTATCAGTACCTCCAAGGTAAGGGATTAGTTAGGACCCCAGTGTAGGGTCAGGTTAGACCCGGTCCTCCTCTTTCCTGTTACAGCTCATCAAGTCCTCAAGATTAACCCTGAGTTCAACTATATCGTTCCTGCACATCTAGTCCTCAAGATTAACCCTAAAGTTCTACAGAGATTGTGTCAGGTAAATCTATTTTATACTTACATTCTGATGTTGCTAAACTATATGTTGTATAGAGTGTGGTTCCTGTATAAATAGTTTACTGACATTGTATTCATATCATTAGACAGCGTGACATGAAATGGCTGTATGCAAATGAAGATTTTAGTTCAGTTTAATATCCTAAGTCATGTGACAAGGCTCTAAAAAAGTTGATATTGACTTATAGGATTGCTAATTACTGGGTGGCACAGAGAAGATGAAGAGGCTATTTGCAAATAGATACATATTAGATTTATAAAATGTGTATGTGCACACAAGTACAAAAGAAGTTAAATATATGAAGAAAGACATCATGCAACTTAAACAAGATCAAACCACATAATTTGTGTCTACTCAGTGTACATATTTCAGAGGTGTCCCTCTTTTTTGGAAGCACAATCCCTACTTTAGAATGCTTTTAATTACCTCAGCAGGTGGATCAAAGAGGATCAAAACAACAGAATATTTAGGAGGGCAGACAGACAAGAGGAATAGGATACACCAGATGAAACAGAGTTAGGTGTACGGATACAAACAAGATCAGTAGATTAGTAGGCAGTCTGTAGATTTATGGACAATCCATGCAGTAGACAAATGGTTAAGAACAGAAACAATTAGGGATTTGCAGCAGACAGATAGATAATGCCAGAGATGTATGCAGTCAGGAAATTGCAGCAGACATATGGTTACCTGCAGAATAGGAGTGATGACTAGGCAAATTGGTTAGTTGCTTCCAGTGATGAGATTAAGCACAGGAAAAGTAAAGACAATCAATTATCTAGCATGCAGAGACCATTATTAGCTGAAATGAGTCCTGTCACAGGTGCCTATAGTACGAGAGCTAGAAAGTATCTGCAGATTGTTGAATAGCAGAAATAAGTTGTTGGAGAACTGATTAAATGGCTGAGAGAAGTGGATGATGAGGCAAACTTCTGAATTACATGTGGCAGCTAAAAGCTATGCTTCCTGAGTACTCAGACAGTATATGGCTGCCTGAGCTAGCATTAAAAGGTCTAGGGTAATGATGTCAGAGTTGTTTGCTGGTTTACCACGGTAACCCAGCATGGACTACAAAAAAGGAGTCGTCTATAGAGGAAGAAAACATCAAAAGGTTTTAAAACATCAGAAGGTTGTAAATCTAGTGTGATGATGTGTCACATATAATAATGACATATTACTGACCTTTGTGGCCAATCACAATGCTATGATATATGTATGTCTTAATATCCCCATGGTAAACAGTGACTGGTTCCCTGTTAAGTTTCTCATCACAGAAATGGGTCATCTAAGGAGAAATAAGTTTGGTAAGGGCTAAACTGGAATGTGGAGGAATTTTCTGTATTCATCATGCAAGAAGGTAGGAACTTTTCCAGTTGAATTTCCAGGTCAAAAAGTGGTTAGAGTCACTGATAAGCAGCGCGTAAAATTGCCAAAAATGCAACACATCATAAAGAATAGTGCACCTCCTGATTAGCAGCAGGGAAGCAAAAGAATTGGAACAAAGTCAGGGGAATAGCTTGAGAGCTTGAAGCAAGCAGGATGAGCTAAGCAAGTGGTAAAAACCAGGAGTCCATACCAAGAATGGAATCAAAAGTAGAAGGTGACAATACTTTACAATACAAAGGATGCAAGAAGAGAATAGTCTGGGACTAAGATAAAGATAAGCATCAAAATAAAGATTATCAAACAGGAACAAGAATGTATCTTAATGTACAGGTGAGGTGGCGAGTCCAGAGCGACCTTGAGCATCTCTACTGCAAAAAAGGAGAAGTCTCTATACCAAGCATTAGAGGAGGCATCTGACTGACCATTTGACACCGCCTATGGTTGGAGCTGCAGCCATTTGCAGGGATTTTCCACTGGAACTGGATAAAGTGAGTAACACCACCCTAAGTTTAAGATCTCTCATCACTATAAAAAGTGTTGCGAAACCGTGGCGACTGGTAAAGTGGGAGAGGTGGAGAATCTGTTACATAATACAATACAGGACCGAGCAACATGGTCTAAAAATAAAAAAAGATGTACAACCATCTACTGTTCAAATCACCCTCAAATCAAGTATTTTTACATCCTGTTCTGGTTGTATGAATTTGTGACTGCTGAAGCCAATTATTGTCAGCAAAGTTTGCATGTCCATCACCACTGAAAGATGAGATACCAACAGGGGACCTGAAGAGCAGGAGAGGTGCTGTGTGGATTCATACTATATGTGAATATTGTATATACCCATGTATAAGCCGAGATTTTCAGCCCATTTTTTAGGGCTGAAAGTCCCCCTCTCGGCTTATACGCGGGTCATATACGGGGGTCGGCGGGGGAGGGGGAGCAGGGGTGTCGGATCATACTCACCCCTCCCGGCGCGGTCTCTGCAGCCTCCCTGCTTCTCCCACGATCTCCGGCTCCTTCCTGCAGCAGTCACGTGGCACCGCTCATTAAAGTCATGAATATGCACATATTCATGACTTTAATGAGCGGTACCACGTGACCGCTGCAGGACTGAAGCGCTGCGGAGAGCGCCGGGAGAAGAGGAGAGGCTGCAGGGACGCGCCGGTGGAGGGGTGAGTATAGCGATATTTACCTGTCCCTCGGTCCACCGCAGCGCTGCTCCCTCGGTCTGACTCCTCTGGCTGTGAATGATCAGGCAGAGGGCGCGATTACGTCATTAGTGCACGCCCCGCCCCCTGCCAGATCATTCACAGCCAGAGGAGTCAGACCGAGGACGCAGCATGCAGCGGTGCAGAGACGACCGGTAAATATCACAGGTGCCAGGGTCCTGAGCGAGCGTTGACACCGGCACCTGTCCCCCAGCGACGAGAGGTGAGTATGTCTTTTTTTGCAGCAGCAGCATATGAGGCCTATACTATGGGGCATAATTGTGCAGCATATGGGGGCATAATCTGTGGAACATATGGGGCATAATCTGGATCATATGGGGGCATAATATGGAGCATATGAGGGCATAAGCTGTGGAACATATGGGGCATAATCTGGAGCATATGGGGGCATAATATGGAGCATATGGGGGCATAAGCTGTGGAACATATGGGGCATAATCTGGAGCATATGGGGGCATAATATGGAGCATATGGGGGCATAAGCTGTGGAACATATGGGGCATAATCTGGAGCATATGGGGGCATAATCTGTGGAACATATGGAGCATAATATGGAGCATATGGGGGCATAATCTGTGGAACATATGGGGCATAATCTGGAGCATATGGGGGCATAATCTGTGAAACATATGGGGCATAATCTGGAGCATATGGGGGCATAATCTGGGGATCATACGGGGGGCATAATCTGGAATATATGGGGGCATAATCTGGAGCATATGGGGGCATAATTTGTGGAGCATATTGGGCATAATCTGTGGAGCATATGGGGGCATAATCTGTGGAGCATCATATGGGGGCATAATCATTTTTCACCCTAGGCTTATACGCGAGTCAATAAGTTTTCCCAGTTTTTTGTGGCAAAATTAGGGGGGGTCGGCTTATACACGGGTCGGCTTATACATGAGTATATACGGTATTTATTATTTTAAGACCAAGTGGGGCACTGTTTAAAAAAAAGTAGTGGACAAACTTTTTAAGCCACGTAACATTATTTTTAAACTAATAGAAGCTTGTTAAATTCTCGTCTGCTTTTACATAAAATGTTTGGGATCATAAAACGACTAGTGAAGTTAAAAATCTAAATTCATGTACCATCAATGGGTGCAGGCCAAACCAACTAGAATGCAATTCTTAATTCTTATCTCTTAAAATAGTAATAATAGATTCCAGCCTTCCTGGAGAAATCAACACGGATCTGAGCACAGCGATGCTGAAATGTGACTCTCCAATCAGCAATGTATTACAATTGCCTCTGAATGGAACACAAGACTTCCTCACATGATTGCCTCAACTAAAAAAGATTGAAGACAAAATGCAAATGAACATGCCTTCTGCTAGACATATTTATGTGCAACATTGTGAGCCAACAACAAAACATTTCCACATGAGATTGTGTCTATTTTTTCTTGTTTTTGTAGTTATGATTATTAAAAACATATTGAGGAGTGACTGTGTAGTTTAAAGGTCAATTTTGTGACATAGATGTCTGATGCTTCCTCAGGTGACCTCAGGATATACTTAAAGGGCAAGAAATTCCTACCATTTAGCTGGATGAATGTCCCCTCTTTACTACAAATACATACAGTGAAGAGCAAAAGGGTTGTAATGTTTTGAACTTATGACTTTCAGACTCCATATCTCACCATCCACTACTGCTTGGTGAGATCGTGAGGCTGCCATCATTTTATAGACAATCATCTTGGCTATCTCATACATAAATTTGACTTGCAACTATTTAGTATATGATGAGTTATGCAGATTCTTGTCATGTCACTGCATTGTTACTGTTTTGCTCCTGGTGGTGGACAAATATTTTTCTTCCTGAATACTACAAAATAGAATCTGTTCTCACATTCCCTGATAGCTCAGTGTATTATTAGGTTGATTCCCAAGCGAAAGTCGCTTGTTCGAATCGAGGAGCAGTTTTGAAGACGATTTCCCAAGAAAAGAGAAACAGCATCATCCAGATCATCGATAGTGGTAGCTTTGCCAAGAAAATTCCCAAACTGCATCATGTGAGTGCCAAGACAGAAGAATACATCCTTTCAGAAACCAGAAGGTGGATGTCCAGGCAAAATATCAGCGTCAACAAGTCAGCTCATCACACGGTCTATCAGTTTTGGCGTGAAAAACATGGCAGTGGAGGTGGCTCATGTTAATCATAAAAGTAAGATCACACACGTCGATGCAAGCACCATGCGAACGCACATTACACAAGTATGGAATGGTGGGACACAAAAAGGTGAAGAAACCTCAACTTCAATATTTTCATAAGATGCTTCGATTCGAGTTCGCAACCAAGTATGAAAAGTGGACATTTAAAGATTTGAACCGGGTAACTTGGAACGATGAGACTAAAGTAAATAGACTAGGCTCCGATGTGTGCAAATAGGTCTGAAAGAAACAAGGGAAAACAAGGCTGACGGATTGAGAAATTGAAGAAAATGTCAAGTTCGGTGGAGGAAGCCTGATGATATGGGATTGTTTCACAGCCAAAGTCATTGGATACTTGACCAGGATCGATGGTGGTCTCAATGCTGAGCTACATGTGAGTATCCTACAAGATGAGTTACTTCATACACTCAAGTACGATGGGTGTCAGGACTCTGAACATTTTTGATTACCTTTTGAGCATTACTGCCCTTTTCCAAGATGGCGTCTTTGGTCTCATGTGCACTGTGTCTTCCTGCTATATAACTCCACCCCAGCCTTTAGTCTGTGCTAGAGTATTCTGCCTTGCATCCAGCTTCTGCCTTGCATCCAGCCTCTGACCTTTGGTGGCTCCCTGGCGTGTTACCTGCTCCTGTGAACCTGTTGGTGATCCTGCTACTCTGCTCTGAGTTCCTGCTGCATACACCGGTTTCCAGTAATCCTCCATCATCTGGCTGCTGGTGTTTACACCCTTCTGCAGTCATTGTTCCAGCAGTCTCCTTTTTTAGGCTAGAGTATCATGTAATGATTATAGGGGATAACTCAGGAGACTCTTTGCGTGGAACAAGACAACTACAGGACACAGTTTTATAAGTGGTAAAGTCTATATTATCACATGGTGATTCAAACAGGTGCAGAGCAAAGCTCAAGTCCACAACACTTGGTGCAGATATTAAATGCAGCTTAACAGTCTATAGGAAACTTCAGAGGAACATGCAATCAAGCAGAGAGTCTATGAAGCACAAATATACTTGGGTATACTTGACACGAATAAGTCCTTGTTTAGTCCAAGCACAGGTAGATATACTTATAAGGCAGTTCAAATAATATCTTAGCTCAACCAGGGAGGCCTGGGTAATAGTCTCAGGTTTAAGCAGAGCTGCAACAGCTTACATGTCCAGCAAATGCAGAAGGAAGTAAACACCAGCAGCCAGATGAAGGAGGATTACTGGAAACCGGTGTATGCAGCAGGAACTCAGAGCAGAGTAGCAGGATCACCAACAGGTTCACAGGAGCAGGTAACACACCAGGGAGCCACCAGAGGTCAGAGGTTGGATGCAGGGCAGAAGCTGGATGCAAGGCAGAATACTGTAGCACAGACTAAAGGCTGGGGTGGAGTTATATAGCAGGAAGACACAGTGCACATGAGACCAAAGACGCCATCTTGGAAAAGGGCAGTAATGCACAAAAGGTAATCAAAAAATGTTCAGAGTCCTGACAATGGGTATAAAAAGGATGGCATGGTGTTCCAACAGGACAACAACACAAAGCATACGTCAAGAATGGCGAAGAAATGGTTCAATGACAATGAAGTAGAGGTGCTGGATTAGCCATCACAGTCCCCAGATTTCAACCCAATCAAACAATTGTGGGTAGAATTGAAGAAAAAACTGTATACATACCTAAGTGAGTTGACCAGTATGCACCAACTTTGGGAACGTGTAGAAGAGACCTAAGATCACATTTCAGTCAACGCATCTTTTAATCTCATCGATAGCATGCCCAGAAGGATTCAGGCAGTGTTGAAAGCTAAAGGTGGATTTACAAAATGCTAACAAAATAATAAAAATTAAAATTTAGATCTTTAGGAACAAAACAGTAACAATACAGTGACATGGCAAGAATCTGCATAACTAATCATATGCTAAATAGTTGGAAGTCAAATTTAAGCATGAGTTATCCAAGATGATTGTCTATAAAATGATGATAGTCTCAAGTTCAATGCAGAGGTGAATAACGAGCCTGAAAATCAAATGTTTAAGACATTGCTACTCTTTTGCTGCTCACTGTTGTTTACAATTTAAAGCTTTCTAGGGTGGTTGAGTTAAATAGGAATTTGACAGCAGATTCATGCTGCCCGAATCACAGGTAGCATGAATAATAATAATCTTTATATAGCGCTAACATGTTCCGCAGCGCTTTACAGTTTGCACACATTATCGTCGCTGTCCCCGAAGGGGCTCACAATCTAGATTCCCTATCTGTATGTTTTTGGAATGTGGGAGGAAACCGGAGAACCCGGAGGAAACCCAAGCAAACATGGGGATAACATACAAACTCCTTGCAGATGTTGTCCTTGGTGGGATTCGAACCTAGGACTCCAGCGCTGCAAGGCTGTAGTGCTATCCACTGAGCCACCGTGCTGCCCACGGTGAGTTATGAGTTAGGGTACAGCTCTATTTTTCCAGCCATGTATATTTTACTCTGAAACATGGTGGCGTTTCAGAGAAAACATACTTTCAAATCCGGCCTGGGACAATATGACTCAAATTACTAGCCTAGGTGGCAGGTCCACAGTGGATTCTCCCTGCCTCACTTCCATTGACATAACGGTCTCTTCTCGCCTTTAAAAGTATTCTTTCTCTGACGTACATAACTGAAAATATAGATCCGGTCTCTGATTCATGCTGCCCATAGTTGAGGCAGCATAAATACGCTGTCAGGGTCCCGTAAAAGTAGATTAGTGCTTAGAATAGGAGTTCATGATCACTATTGGAAGAATAGCATCAGATCTGACAGATTTTATTTTATGGACAGACGTCGGATATAAGCAAATGTATTTTGATCTTACTATAGTTTTAAATCTGATTCATTAGCTGTAGAAATTAAAGCAAATTAGATAAAAGACAGTCAAATAAGTGAATTGGCACCTTACAACTTTCTCCTGATGGTAGAATGTAGCTTTTTCCTTTCTTTCCATTAAAAAGCATGCTTGCTCAACCAAGCAGAGCATGCACATTTATGATAGAGCTGGGATCAATAGCTGTCTGCTAAACAAGCATTTGGCTGACAGACAGTATATCCTATGTGTAGTAGGGTCAAGTCATAGACACTCCATGTGTTTCTGTATAGCGCATAAAGTCGAAGGAACACATAGATACACTATAACTCTAAGCACTTCAATGGTGTAAAAGAAAAATATGTATAATGCTGAATTCAGCTCACTTTTTAAAGACTTCAGAAAGTCCAGAGGAAGTCAAAACTTTAAGATGTGCATGAACCCAGTCTCTGGTCAGGGTATGGTACATGGAGTTTAGGCAACACAACGGACTGGCTCCCAGGTCAACATGAATGAGAAAAGTCCAAGAGGACAAAGCTCTAACATCAGGTAAAAAAGAGGTTTAAAACATACTGTGAAGAGTCCAAAAACATTAAGAGTAGAAATAAGAATCTCTAAGTACACGTTTCAGGCTAGTAACCTTTATTTATAACTGACTTTTCTCATTCACTTCAGTGGTGTACTAATAGAGCTTGTTGCACAGATGCACAGAGCACAACAGAACCATATCATAGTCCAGTGCGTGGGTCTAGTAAGCAGTAACACATAGTATCGCGTCTCAAAATTGGGCCACAAGTAAGAATATTAAAGTGATCATTAGACTTTTTTGACCATATGATCACAAACGCATCAAAGCCGCAAATATTTTGACAGAGAATTGCAGCGTTGCTGTGATGAGGTTTGTGTGATTTTATCTCATGTATCATGGAAAATAGATGTGTTTCTTTGGTGAAAAAAAAACACGCACAGAAAAAAATGCATTGCAAAACTATCATAATTCACATGCAACCAAGTGTGGTTGTATTGCAATTTTTAAATGTGCCTTTTGGCCGCACAGTGACTTTAGACCCAATGATTGGGCGATTTAAAAGGCATTTATTGTTTTAACCACCGTGGGGACATGAACCTTTTTTGGAGAAACATTGCATAAAGTATTCAGTCTAACAGAAGCATAATGTAATATGTTCCAGCACTCTGAGAAACTGAATACTCATGAGATAACTATTCACAAATAAATGCCATCTGTATAGATAACCCTGGTCCATCTATGACCCCACAACTGATCAAAAGCATTTTATTGATATGAACACAATATGTAATTCATTTCACAAACTTTCAGTGATATTGCAAATAATTATTTTTTTAATAATCTTACTTTTACAAGAAAAACAAACTTTCCACAGCCAGACTACAGGCAAATGAATGGTCACGTCAATGTATTGTTTACTACTTTCAATAAGATACTTAATGGCAGTCGCAGTTCCTTCATTTAAAAAATATATACCACTTTGGCACCTCTCATTTCTGGAGACGACTTGCACCGTCCTTAAATAACCCAACTATACATTTACCACCTTTTAAAAGGTCTAATCAATTAACCCTTCTTAAGTGTCCTGCATTTAATGAATTACTGCAGTCACAAATAAGTCATTGCCTTTTTAAACAATGCTAATGTAATCCTGTAAAATGATTCCTTGACAGGTTTATGTGACTATGGATTCCTGTGGATGTATGAATGGTGAAAAATAACTTAATTTTTTCTGTATACAGCTACAATACAGCACGGGGAAGAGTTTGCATGTATTCCTTTATTTATCCCTATTGCTGGCTGAATGCAGTGCATGACCGAATCATTGTAAAACAATATTCCGTGTGTCAATCAATCCAGGGTTGCACGTGCTCAAGTAATTGTGGCCATAAAGAAATGATAAGCAGCCCATATGACAAATATTATTACACCATTATCACCAGTAATACCGTACTGATTTATCTACTCAAGTTTATTAAGAAATCCAAGAGAAAATTAAAAAAAAAGTTTCTTGTTTCTCCTCATTACAAGATGGCCCCATCCACATTCTGTATATAAATATCAATAGAAAGTTTATGGAGATTCTAAACCAACTTCCCTCTTGGTAACAGAGTTTAGAAGTGCAGATTGTATATACACTGCTCAAAAAAATAAAGGGAACACTCAAATAACACATCCTAGATCTAAATGAATGAAATATTCTCATTGAATACTTTGTTCTGTACAAAGTTGAATGTGCTGTCAACATAATCACACAAAAATCATCAATAGAAATCAAATTTTTGAACCAATGGAGGCCTTTGTTTTGGAGAGACCCCCAAAATGAAAGTGGAAACAAGTCGAAATGAAAATCAAAACAAGACAAAATTAAAGTGGAAACAAGTCAAAATGATGCTCAGTATTGTGTGTGGCCTCCACTTGCCTGTATGACCTCCCTACAATGCCTGGGCATGCTCCTGATGATGTTGCAGATGTTCTCCTGGGGGATCTCCTCCCAGACCTGGACTAAACAATCTGTCAACTCCTGGACAGTCTGTGATGCAACGTGACGTTGGTGGATGGAGTGAGACATGATGTCCCAGATGTGCTCAATCGGATTCAGGTCTGGGGAAGAGGCAGGCCAGTCCATAGCTTCAATGCCTTCATCTTGCAGGATCTACTGACACACTCCAGCCACATGAGTTTTGGCATTGTCCGCATTAGGAGCAACCCAGGGCCAACCGCACAGCATATGGTCTCACAAGGGGTCTGAGGATCTCATCTCGGTACCTAATGGCAGTCAGGCTACATCTGGCGAGCACATGGAGGGCTGTGTGGCCCTCCAAAGAAATGCCACCTCACACCATTACTGACCCACTGCCAAACCGGTCATGCTGAAGGATGTTGCAGGTAGCAGATCGCTCTCCACAGCATCTCCAGACTCTGTCACGTCTGTCACATGTGCTGACTGTGAACCTGTGGCCTGCAACATCCTTCAGCATGACCAGTTTGGCAGTGGGTCAGTAATGGTGTGGGGTGGCATTTCTTTGGAGGGCCGCACAGTCCTCCATGTGTTCGCCAGAGGTAGCCTGACTGCCATTAGGTACCAAGATGAGATCCTCAGACCCCTATTGAGACCATATGCTGGTGCGGTTGGTTCTGGGTTCCTCCTAATGCAGGACAATGCCAGACCTCATGTGGCTGGAGTGTGTCAGCAGTTTCTACAAGATGAAGGCATTGAAGCTATGGACTGGCCTCCCCGTTACCCAGACCTGAATCCGATTGAGCACATCTGAGACAGCATGTCTCGCTCCATCCACCAACGTCACGTTGCATCACAGACTGTCCAGGAGATGACGGATGCTTTAGTCCAGGTCTGGGAGGAGAGCCCTCAGGAGAACATCTGCAATCTCATCAGGAGCATGATCAGGCATTGTAGGGAGGTCATACAGGCACGTGGAGGCCACACACAATACTGAGCATCATTTTGACTTGTTTCCACTTTAATTTTGTCTTGTTTTGATTTTCATTTCAACTTGTTTCTACTTTCATTTTGGGGGTCTCTCCAAATCCAGGCCTTCTTTGGTTTGATTTTTGTGTGATTATGTTGACAGCACATTCAACTTTGTACACAACAAAGTATTCAATGAGAATATTTCATTCATTTAGATCTAGGATGTGTTATTTGAGTGTTCCCTTTATTTTTTTGAGCAGTGTATCATGACAGCACCGTTATCCACAAAAGCATGGGCTTCCGATGCAACTTGGAGACTTTGGCATCATTGCATATATTCAACTCTGCATAGCGAGTAGCGTATACACAAGTGTTAACACAAAAGCTATAGGGGCTGATTTGTTAAGATTGGTGTTGCACACTCTAATGAGCTCGTTGGATTAAAAAGGAGATAATTCATAAAGGGGTTATACAGGCCTTTTTAATTTTTTAACTAGTTGCTAACTACCTGTCTGTTGTGTCTGGTGCCGATCTCTGCCGTCACAGAGTGGTCACAGACCGCTCCTGCCAGCAATTCAGTGGCTTCCACTGATGTCACCTCGACAGAGCAGAGGTTTTTCTTCCGCTCTGTTGACAGGACGTGACTGCAGACATCATGACGATTCCCTGTCGGCTCCCCCTGCCTAAATGTCAGAATGCAGATATCAATCAACATGACACTGGCAGCTATGCCCCATTAACAGAGGAGCCCAGAAGGAAGAAGAGCTGCTTTGTTGATGTGGAGCAGCCGAATCATCAATAGGAGCGGTCTGAGCTGCCGCCGGATAGACCAGGCAGGTAGATGCCTCTGTTAGCAACTTACTGACTGTTAGTTTTTAGGCCCATAAAAAAATAGTCCTGAACAATCCTTTTAAGAGGCACACAAATTAGGTGCATCTCTTAACTGCCATGTATCGTCACCAGAAATGTACTCCACTAAAACACAGGATTACATTTCAGGATGAGGTTACACCACTAAAACGGCACAACTTTTCATGACTTGGATGGGCATGGTAAAGCAGGCTCCATCAGGTTCATGGTCTGCTGATTCTATACACATATTGGCGTAGCTGTCTAGTACTGGCGTAAAAATGACAAAAGTCACAATATTTTTGAGCAACTTCTGAGTTGCCCAAAAATATTTTGACTTGTTAAGAATTCTGGAGTAAACAGCTTAATGATTTGGCCCCATAATGTTTCAGTAAATAACTATTGTACTGCAACTAATTATTAAATGTTGCTAAGGGTGTGACAGAAACCGTCATGTTCCTACCCCTGAAGACATCCATTGTGTAGTGTGAATACTGTCATGTGTTTTTACAGTGTTTTATTGTGTCATGAGGAATGTAAAATATATAGAGTGTAATGTAAACAATGCATAGTGTTACAGGTACTGATGTGGCTGTGTGGGTACTGTAAAGGTAAAACACGAGGTATCTCTGGTACACTCAGCTCAGGTGTGGGGAAAGTATAGGATATAGTTTAGAGTTTATGACATAGAGAAGTCTAGACAGTGATAGGCATTGTAAGTGTGTAATATGCTTAGTGCATACTGTTAGAAGATAGTAACTGTAGTTAAGTAGGTGAAAGGTTACGTTTGCCCAGCAAAAGACTGCAGGGGCAGACAGAGTAAGGAGACAGGTCTGTGTCTGGCCATGCTTTACAGTATTGTAAGATCACAGGGGAACTGTCTGTCATCCAGTGATCCATGCCAGTGTGAAAGCAGCACTTACAAGCTCTACTGAAAAAGGGCTTGTAAGCGATGCACTACTTCTGACTTCAGCTATAGTTGGTAAATAAGGAAATAACTAGTAAACTATAAGATTAAAAGTCCTGTCATTGTTAAGATCAGATAGGATTTTTAATAAAAGTAAATTACAGGTGCTTTTTTGTGAGCACTTTCCAATTTTAACCATTTATGATTATGAGAATAATCTTGTAATAAAAAATTCAATCAAGTTTGTAATAAACCAGTGGACAATTGTTTACACCTGTTATATGTTTGGTATAAATTCAACAGTAACAATAAAAGTAGCTCACATTTGGCAAACAGTATGCTTCATTGTATGAGTATAGCTTATTTGTGTCTAGTCCATCATACAATGTGCCTCCTATAGTAGGTACCTGTAAATACACAAGCAGGTAAGAAAAATAAATGTATAGAGATGAAACAAACTACAGGTAAAAGTGATGTTTACAGATCAAAATCTAAAAATTAATCTTTAATACATTGAAAGAAGATTATATATTCTTGGTGGACAGAATACAATTGTCAAAACTCTCACTGCCAAAGGGTTAACCCAAATCTCATAAAAAGAATAAAATAACATAAAACACGGCTTTTGGCATAAAATTGGATCAAAGATTATAAGAGTAAATCAGTAGGAAATCCAATGAATATTGATTTCTAGTGACTAGCGTACAAAAGGTATTACAATTTTGCACTGTCATAAATATACTTTGAGGTTGTAAATACAAAGCATACTACTGGATTTACAATACCACAGTAACTATAAAACAACATTATTCAGAATGTATTCTTTGGATATTTCATGCAAGGTAGATAAACAGAATATTTGTATGGAGCTCGACCACAGATGGGAATATATCTTCCCTACTTAATGCAACAATGAGTAGAGAAAATCAATTGATGTTGTAAATAGTTATTAGAAAAAGGCACTTATAAGTAACTTCCATTAGTGACATGACAGAACGTATGGGAACAAATTTACATTACATGGGTAATGTTTCATAAGTCTCCCCTACAAATCAAACGGCAACAATCGGCTCCAAATTTATATAATATCATTAAAATATTTTGCATATACAGCTCCTAGAAATATACTGACAGGGTTTACATAGGAATTACTGATCAAGGTTGGATAAAGGTGACTGGAAGTAGGTGATATATGCTTGGCAGTGGCTTGTAAAAAAAATGGTGAAAATCACGTGTAGCGAGTGGATGTTTTAATGTATGTAGTGAGCATGTGAATATAAGTATATAATAAGCTAAGCCTTCTATTCAGTGATTGTAGACATGTATTTAATTCTAATACCCTATAGCAATACCAAGACATGGCACCTTTTTCCCCACCACTTTATATTTGACATTTATTAACCTACTTTACCTTGGTTAGGTGTTTCTATTATGTATTACTAGCAGGATATACTGGTCAACATAAATTATTACAGAATTGAGAGATAGGTGATAATTATTAGATTATTTTGGGTCCCCCACCAATTCCTAGAATAGAGGTCTTGCGTTCTACTTTCTCATCTGGTTCTCCTCTTGCTGCAAAACTGCACCAAGTAACTTTAATGGATCCTAAATTTGTCAAAAATTGAGCTAGCAGTGTGCCCCAGCTTTTCCAGCCAGATTCAGTGCAGTGCTTACAAGCTGAAAAGGAAAAAGCCTGTAAGCACTGCACATGTTCGACCACTGAAGCTAAACTGCAGTGGTGGTCAGTCCCCTGGACAACGAGATGTACACTAACAAAAACAAAAGCAGTTACATCAAGAAAAATGTTTTGCATTTTAATAATTAATATATTGGAACATTTTTACAAAAATTTCCAATTATACCAATCTTTGATAATGGAAAAAAGGCTTCAATAGGTAATATTATCTACTGTGCATTCATCTCCAAGATTGATACCAGATCTCACTCTCTGATTTTTAAACTCAATTTTAAAGGGATTATTCAATCAAAATTATATATTGTAGATACACATGGGAAAATCTAGTGTAAATCCTCTGAATTTACTCTCTGAACGTTAGGTAGATCACACTGCTTAAATCATGGCTAAGGCAATGGTAATAAGAGTATAAAAAGCCTGGCTTCAGCTTCTTATTTTAGGGATATCAATTCACAGTTCAGCCCAAACCTGATCACTGGATTATAACTCCATGTTTCCCTGATTATGTAGCTGGCACAAAACAACTAATGGTGGATTAGTCCACTGTGTCGGCATCATTAGCTAATGCTAAGTTACCATTAGATAAGCATACAAACCTATATAAGAAGTTAAAAGTAGAAACAAAATATAATGTGCCACGTGCAGAAATATATGCCTTTACATGCCTAATTGTTGTTAGAGGGATGTACTACGACGCCTAATGCACGTGGGCATGCAAATTATCAAAATCAGTTGCTGGCAGCTCTCTTTGCAATTGCCGAACAATGACGTCCCAGCTGTGTTAGCATGGAGACAAGTTCAGAGACACTGCAGTTCATGGTAGTACATTTTAGAAACATAGGCTGCTCACAGTAGCACAAGCAACATGCAGTCTGGCATTGTTGTGCTCCTGGGACACTTTGGAGAAATTGCTGCACTAATGATTTTACTATTGATCAATTCTGTACTGCAAGTAAAATTTGAGGATTGTCTCCCATTGGGTACATCTGGTACATTCATAATTGGAAATTGCAAAGGAAGCTGCCAGCAGTGGATTTTGATGATTTGCCCAAGAGCATTCAGCATGTCAGAACATTCCTCCAGCAATCACTAATAACCTCACTTATAGCAGCCATGGTGGGTAAGTTTGTGTATTTCTGTACGTGGTCCTCATAGTTGATACTGAATAAATTGAGATATTTTGAAAATTTCATTTATATTGTGATTTTCATAGTTTCTCAACTTTTCTTCTTGGTGGTTTAATTTCAGTGTCAAGGAGTGTATAGTACATACTACAACTATATACTGAAATACTCCCAAAGTGTTACATATAGCGAAATTAATTATGGCCTATAAAAAAGTGCAAACATGGCGACAAAGGGGAGCTTCAATAGGCCTCAGTTGCCATGGCAAACTGTAACACATAAGCACCCCAAAATTACATTGCAGAGGGTCGATGGGAATTTTTATTTCTAATATTGATTTCTGTTTGCCCAATCTGCAATCCAGAGTTGAGCAGCGTCTACATGGAAAACTTTTCAGCTTGCAAATTTCAAACAATTCTTTAATATTAAATTTATAGTTTGCATTGTCATCGTGACCCAAAACAGGCTACACTTAATTGTGAGTGACCATCATGGAGACAAGTTCTGGGCAGAAGACATCAGTCTGTACAATAGTTGTCAGCATAATTTACTGCCCAAAACTCTCTGAGATTTATTTAGCGTCTGCAGAGGAAGTTACATGAAAATTACAATCAGCATCATCATTGCCCACAGTACATACTTCCTCTACCAATAATAAATTGTTTTAAAATAACAAACAATAATGGTTCACAAAAAATGATTTTTAACATAAAATAGGGTTGAGGGGACCTGTGGAAGTTCGGGTTCGTCAGGTTCGACCATACTTTACTCCAAAGTTTGGTTCGGGTACAAAGAACGGTACATGAACTTGAACCCGAACCCCATGGAAATCAATAGAGAGCCAAAATTTGGAGCTGGAAAATCTCTCTTTCTCCAGGAGAAGTCCATGTTCGGAGTTCAGCACTGGAGACTAGGTGTCCGGTAAGAACCCCAAACTTTACAGTTCGGGTTCCCTCATCTCAACTTGAGATCCACTGAGAACAGTTTATTTTCATATACATGTAGAAGAGAGAACCAGGCTGCAAGTGCTGCTGAAGCGCCGGGTCCGGAACTGCTGGGGCCGAACCTCCTGTTGCAGGGGGGAAGGAAATTGAGGACGGAGACCTATGACCTGCAGAGAGGGGCATGGTGATTCAGGGGAGTATAAGGAAGTTTGAACGGGAAAAGGGAGAGGCTTCCCGTTGGAGGGCTGAGAGAGGACCTGCGCCGCAAGCAGCGATAGGCCGTGTGGCAGTGATAAGGGTCGGGTGCAGTAAGGACCCGGGAACGTCGCCGAGCGTGCAGGTCAGAGCATGCCGAGCAGGAGTTTGTTGGGAAAGGCTCCCGGCCGCAGAGATCAGATCCTGGACGGGTGCAGTAAAGACTCACAAGTACCAGCAAGGGTGCAGGGAGACGCCCGCCGGGCAGAGCGTTGCAGTGCAGATATCCAGATGACGGCGGCTGCTAAGAGGCACATGCACCAATTGCAATATTGCGGACAGCTTCACTTTTCAAGTTCGTAGTCAGATGGATTAGGGCCTCAGCGGGCAAAACCGGTGACCGCCCGCTGCCACCAGAAGTGAGATTGTGTGTTGGGCGACGATGCCTGAAGACGCTGCCCCGTCCTCCGCCGGTATCTCATCACCTGTTAGACCTCCAGAGAATAACGGACAGCGGAGCTACGATAAGCTA
This sequence comes from Oophaga sylvatica, assembly GCA_033576555.1. Lineage (NCBI taxonomy): Eukaryota > Metazoa > Chordata > Amphibia > Anura > Dendrobatidae > Oophaga > Oophaga sylvatica. Next base: position 158,586,252 of record JARQOD010000005.1, on the reverse strand, counting down.
AACCTGATATAAAAACTGTATAGTTGAATAGCAGTTATACTGTTTACCCTGCATCCCTTTTTCCCTGTTATTAGTGATAAGCGAGCATGCTCGTTGCTCGGTTATCCCGAGCACGCTCGGGTGTCCTCCGAGTATTTTGGCGTGCTCGGAAATTTAGGTTCTGTTAACGTAGCTGCATGATTTGTGGCTGCTGGACAGCCTGAATACATGTGGGGATTGCCTGTTTGTTAGGTAATTGCTCATCACTACCTGTTATCTCCCTGCAAGGAGTTTATTACTGTTAATTAAGTAAATAATAGTAAATAATAGTTAACTCTGCTCCACGCCTCTGTGTCACTGCATCCAAGTACCTGTGTTACATACATAGCGAGTCTTTCTCAAGTCAGCAATGGTTGGAAACAGAATGATATCAACAATTCTAGGCAGCCGCACAGCCATCTGTATGAATGACAGGTGACACTACTCACTCAAACATTGTGGCCATTTCCGTGCATGTCAGGCTGGGTAAGGGTAGTCCATGTAGGTGACTGTGTGGCTATTTACAGTAGGATAATGTGTGCATAGAGTTCATAGAAGGAGCCCATGGGACCTTTAGGATTTGAAGAGTGTCTATAAAAATGGGACAAAAAACACACCTGAGCAATGCATGACTCTAGTTTCTCCATACAGCAGAATGAAGGCTTTTGTAATATAATAAGTAGAAAATACATTTCAGTAAGCATATTCAATAGTTTTTCCTCATGTCATTTCTCATTATTACACATAACTTAATTTATGGACATGTATTGTCTGATTTCTTTGCCTGTATAGATTAGATGGGTTGTTACCGCCATCTGGTTAGAGGTTCATGTCAATAGCTCCTTTAGAAATATATTTACTTAGAAAATATATTTCACCCACTGTATCTTGTGTCTCGCCAATTATGCTATATAGCTATCTCACAATTCTTACAAGTCAATTGAAAAAAGAGAATATTACATAATGGCAAAACACTTTTTAGCATAAATAATTCAGGAGGAACAAAATTCTTAATAATGCCCATCATATTGATGTCATGTTACTGTAGACTTTGAACAATGATTTCTTAGTTAATGCAGTTGGCCCCTTTCTGATTAGATTTTGCCATTGCCATAAACTGATGTTGGCGGATGTGGTATTCACCCCCTTGACTAAAAGTTGACCATAGACATGAAAAAACTGATCAACAAACAGAAGGCAGGTATCTAACCCGATTCCACCACATTCAGGAGTTTATGTGTTTTGTTTTCAATGGCAAGAGAGGAGAAAATCGCTGTCAGATACCTCTCCCTTGAAAACAATAGGGTTGGCTGTTGGGAGGCCCCCACACAAATCAACAGATTCAGCTGACTTTTATCTAATGGGTATGAGGGTCTTAACTCTCAAACAGAGCACTCTTCTATTCCACTAATTCAAATAGCATAATGTCAAGCTCATGCATATGTGCAGAGCGAGCTACTAGAGAGGCGGTCACGGAGGTTCTCCTAAAATGTAATAAAGTGGCACCACTCACGTACATTCAAACGGCAGCTCATCCTCGTCACATGTCAGGACGGGCTGCAGTCTGAAAAAAACAGGTTCTTGAGACCTGTGTCTCAATGAAATAGAGCTGTTGAAGAAGAGTTCTGACATGAAAAGAAATAAATCTTGAGTGACTGAGCATAGAGGGCTGACTGAAGCCGGAGAAAAAAAATCCATTGTGCTGAGTAACCCGAGCAGATTTATTTCTTCTGATGTCACAGTCCTTCTCTTCAGCTCCTGTACTCAGTTGAGACTCAGGTCTTGGGAGCTGGGTTTCTACAGACTGCAGCCTGTGCTGGTTAGGATGGGCCCCATTTGAATTATGTGATGGGGCCGTTTTATTACATTATTACAGAACCTATTTAAGACAAAAAAAAATGACCTGCTAGAGGGCTAATGATGTAGCAAGTGCAAGGTTAAGTTTTTACACAAAGGATCCGGGCAGACAGGGGGCTTCAATATGAGCCCTGCAGTAAGGAATTAGATGTGTAATTGACTCATATGTCCTTAAACAAAAGTTTGACTGAAAGTGCTCAACACTTTAATGGTCTCAAATACCTCCTTGCGATCATGAACAAAACTAAACTGAGTTAAAGAACTTGTTTTTACAAAAAAAATGAATCTGAGAGATGTGCTTTTTTTTAATCAGAAACTCTCTTGGACACCCTCGGGCACTAGAACTGGGGCTGCCTGCTACCTCAATACCCCATAAAGCTATATTTCTGATTGTTCTCTTTTTTTCTCATTTGGTGGGAGTTTCTCATTACTATTTTAACCTTATCTGTATCTTAAATATCTAAATACATTTCTGTATTCAGTAGTGATTTTGAAAGTAATTCAAGAAGCTTGGAAGCGCTGTGATGTTGGTCTTTAATTAATTGATATTTAGTCAGTTGTACTACCTGAGCAAAGCTAATTCACTCAGCTACCAATAGAAAATGACCTATTGTTTAAACTAGGTGTTTAACCCCTTTACCCCCGAAGGTTGTTTGCACGTTAATGACCGGGCTAATTTTTACAATTCTGACCACTGTCCATTTATGAGGTTATAACTCTGGAATGCTTCAACAGATCTTGGCGATTCTGAGAATGTTTTCTTGTGACATATTGTACTTCATGATAGTGGTAAAATTTCTTCGATATAACTTGCATTTATTTATGAAAAAAATGAAAATATAGGAAAAATTTTTAAAATTTTGCCATTTTCAAACTTAGATTTTTTTATGCCCTTAAGAAAGAGAAATATGTCACACAAAATAGTTAATAAATAACATTTCCCACATATCTACTTTACATCAGCACAATTTTGGAAACAAATTTTTTTTTGTTAGGAAGTTATAAGGGTTAAAAGTTGACCAGAGATTTCTCATTTTTACAACAAAATTTACAAAACCATTTTTTTAGGGACCACCTCACATTTGAAGTCACTTTGAGGGGTCTATATGGTAGAAAATACCCAAAAGTGACACCACTCTAAAAACTGCACCCTCAAGGTACTCAAAACCACGATCAAGAAGTTTGTTAACCCTTCAGGTGCTTGACAGGAATTTTTGGAATGTGGAAGGAAAAAATGAACATGTTACTTTTTAGTCACAAAAATGATCTTTTACAAACAATTTTTTTAATTTTCACAAGGGTACAAGGAGAAAATTGACAGATAAAGTTGTTGTTCAATTTCTCCTGAGTACGCCGATACCCCATATGTGGGGGAAAACCACTGTTTGGGCACACAGCAGGGCTCAGAAGGGAAGGAGCGACGTTTGACTTTTTCAAACCAAAATTGGCTGGAATTGAGATCGGATGCCATGTCGCGTTTGGAGAGCACCTGATGTGCCTAAACAGTGGAAACACCCCAACAAGCTAAACCAGTTTGGAAACTAGACCCCCTAAGGAACTTATATAGGTGTGTGGTGAGTACTTTGATCCCCCACGTGCTTCACACAAGTTTATAACGTAGAGCCGTGAAAAAAAAATCATATTTTTTCCAAAAACATGTTCTTTTTGTCCCCAATTTTTTTATTTTCCCAAGGGTAAGAGGAAAAATTGGACCCCAAAAGTTGTTGTCCAATTTGTTCTGAGTATGCTGATACCCCATATGTGGGGGGAACCACTGTTTGGGAGCATGGCAGAGCTCGGAAGGGAAGGAGCGCCATTTGACATTTTCATACCAAAATTGGCTGGAATTGAGATCGGATGCCATGTCGCATTTGGAGAACCCCTGTTGTGCCTAAACAGTGGAAACCCCCCAGTTCTATCTCCAACCCTAACCCCAACACACCCCTAACCCTAATCTCAACCCTACCCACAAACCTAACACTAACACACCCCTAACACTAATCTCAACCCTAACCCTAATCCGAACACTAACCCTAATCCAAACCCTAACCCCAACCCTAACATTAGCCCAACCCTAACCCTAATGGAAAAATGAAAATAAATACATTTTTTTTATTTTATTATTTTTCCCTAACTAAGGGGGTGATAGATAAGGGTGGTTTGATTTACTATTTACAGCAGGTTTTTATAGCGGGTTTTTATGCTTGGCAGCTGTCACACACTAAAAGATGCTTTTTATTGCAAAAAATAGTTTTTTGCATCACCACATTTTGAGAGCTATAATTTTTCCATATTTTGGCCCACAGAGTCATGTGAGCTCTTGTTTTTTGCAGGACGAGTTGACTGTTTTACTGGTACCATTTTCGGACACATGACATTTTTTGATCGCTTTTTATTCCGATTTTTGGGAGGCACAATGAACAAAAACCAGCAATTCATGAATTTCTTTTGGAGGGGTCATTTATAACATTCCACATGTGGTAAAATTGATAAGGCAGTTTTATTCGTTGTGTCAGTACGATTACAGCGAAACCTCATTTATGTAATTTTTTATGTTCTGGGCTTTTATACAATAAAATCTATTTTATATAAAAAAATAATTATTTTTGCATCGCTTTATTCTGTGAGCTATAACTTTTTTATTTTTTGCTGATGATGCTGTATGGCAGCTCATTTTTTGCGGGACAAGATGATGTTTTCAGAGGTACCATGTTTATTTATATACGTATTTTTGATCGTGTGTTATTCCACTTTTGGTTCGGCAGTATGATGATAAAGCATTGTTTTTTTGCCTTGTTTTTTTTCTTAAGGGGTTCACTAAAGGGGTTAACTAGTGGGACAGTTTTATAGGGCGGGTCGTTACGGATGCGGCGATACTAAATATGCGTACTTTTACTGTTTTTTTATTTACATAATAATGTGTTTATTTGGGAAATATTTTTTTTACTTATTTAGGGATTTTTTTTAAAAAAAATGTTACACAGTATAGTTTTTTTTACATTTTTACATTGAACCAGGGTGGGACATTACTATATAATGTCAGATCGCTGATATGACATTTTGCAGAGCACTGTGTCAGATCAGCGATCTGACAGGCAGTGCAGGAGGCTTGCCGGCGCCTGCTCTCAGCAGGCGCTGACAAGCTACCTCCCTGCAGGACCTGGATCAGGGGGCCTGCAGGGAGGAGGCTCTCGGACCAACGCGATCACATTGCGTTGTTCTGAGGGTCTCAGGGAAGCACGCAGGGAGCCCCTTCCCTGCCCGATGCTTCCCTAAGCCACCGGAATACTGCAATCATGCTTGATCGCAGTGTGCCGAGGGTTAAAGTGCCTGGAGTGGTCCGTGACCGCTCCTGGCACTTGGTGCCGGGTGTCAGCTGAGAGAATCAGCTGAGACCCGGCCACAATCTGCCGCGCTCACCCCATGAGCGCGTCCGATCGCATTTGACGTACTTTCCCGTCCATGGTCATACGGGCCCAGGTTCCATTGACGGGATAGTACATCTAATGTCAGAAAGACATTAAGGTAAATGTGTGTTTTTTAGTTCTTTTTGGCAATGTGTGCTTTTTTACATATCACAATCTGTATTAAAAAATAGAAATCTTGCAATTTTCACACTGTTCACTGGGGCTTTGATTAGATTGTAACTTCATAATATTTCAGGAAATAATACATGTACATAGCCAAAATTATCAAATCCTGTCCATTTCTCTTGTATTGAAAAATCTAATGTACAATGGTCATTGTAGTATGAGGGGGAGCAGAGTCAGCTGTGACATCGATTATTGTGATTGGTGGATCCCGTCTTATCAACTGTGTGTAGAGGTGTTACCTATCATTGCAATTCTGCCTCTGATGATAAGAAAACTGCTGTAAACTATTCTTGAAAGAACAGAAAAGATAAGCATAAAAAAAGCCCCAGTGGCCAGTGTGAAAATTGCAAGATCACTAATTTTGTTTTTTGAATAAAGATCGCAGTATGAAAAAACTTGCCATTTTTGTCTTAAAAAATTACATGTAACCTGAAAACATGATTTAAACAATAGGTAATTTTCTAAAGATAGCATTAAGTCTCATGCAGGACTTCAGGAAGGCGGGGTATCAAGACACGGACATTATTTCTTAGGTTTTTTTGGATCTTTATGTCCTCTTTCTCCCCCCCAAACTCTGCACAAGACCTTACACAGTATAGGTTTTGCCAGGACTGTTCCTTTAGCATGGACTGTACAAGCACTGCTTTCATATTAGTATTGCATTTAACCTCACTGAAAAGGGCAAAGCTTAGTGCTTCATTTTTCATCTTCATATAACATAAGTAAAAGAAATCTTATGCATAAAGTTGTTGCCAGCTGATCTGATGCACCTCTGTGTTCTATGACATATTTAACAAACAGAATTATAACAAGTTCCCCTCTACAAGGAAGTTGTTGCAAAGTTATCCAAAATAATGTCAGTCCGATCAGAACTTGAATTCCCAAGTATGTACATCTGGTACAACTACTTACTGATACCTTCAATATTAGAACCAGTTGTTACTCTCAAGATCCAAAGCTAGGAACCAGTCTGTGAAATCAAAGATCTTGTAATATAAACTGTAATGTTCTATTTTAGTTTTGCTTCTTTTATCTCACGTTGTTCTTTATTTTATTTTATTGCTTCCCAAAAGCTGTTATCAATTCAGACATAAAATCACATTAGGAAAGTATTATTGACATGTCAGTCATAATCAAACAGGGGTAGACCGAGATGAACTTTGTATATTTTTTCAGAGACGATCTTGATTAAAAATGAAACAGGAATTGCTTTGTCCTAAAATCATTGGATTACCTTATATCCCTAGTCTTATTCAACTTAATTCTTACTCATCCTTATTCTGAATGGCATATTTCAAAGAAATTTATCACATTTTATGTAGACTAGCTAGTTACTACATTAAAGGGGTTGCCTGATTTTAAGCTACAAGTCTTCAGTCACTCTATGTAACTGTAGACTTGTGAATCCTCACATTAATCACACTGCATGTTGTGCGGATTCACCAGTAGGGCCGCAAAAGTGTTCAGTAACTCCGCAACATGCCAGAAGTGTTCATTAACTCTGTTTTCTGGGGCAATTGAGGACTTGCCCTTGTGCCCACCCAGACCTTGGGCTTAGAGGATACACCTCACTGTGTGAGCCCACTATACCTAAAACATTTTTTGTGTAAAATGGATGCCATATGCATGTGCAAAACGGATATATACGGATGGCCCACGGACATTAGTAATAGACATACAATACAGACATGCAATACAGATATGAAAAACAGGACGGAGTTAGACAAAATCGGCGTGAAAAAAGTCACAAGTCACAAAATTTTAGCAATACCTAATGTTGCGACAATATTTTGTTACTTTTTAAGGTGTTTTACACCAGCATTCTGGAGTAAACACCTACATGAATCTTGGTCATATACTTTAGCCCGCACAGTTATCTAACCTGTTGGGCACCTAAAATCAAAGCAGGCACCTGGCTCATAAATGGTTATATGTAGCTGTTCAGTCTTTCATTCTTTTCAAATTGTGATATAGTTAAGCTACTGCACTCCCAAAGGGTGTAAGAAATCTATGAGTTCCGTAACTGTGAGTACCAGTCCTGGACATGAAGACACTAAACTGCAGAAGTACATTCCAATCCAGGTTGTTGCTATCCTGTTTCCTGCCAACCATGACCTGCCTGATGCAATTGGTTCTACTCACTTAATTGTGAATAGGTTCCTCTGCCCTAAACCCAACAGGTCCAGAAATATTAATGGTGTATGGACTGCTGTGAACATACCTAGTTCTCTTGGAAGGTGGTGACTGTGGGTGAAGTTCACAACTAACCTGGGTATCTTGGATCCTGCAGGTTACTACAGTTTCTACATGAGATATATGTTTTACAACTTGGTCCTTATTGCTAAATACAGCAGCAAAACTTTGGAAAATAAGAAAAGCAATTCATATTGACACATATGGTGACTATAGCAAAAATATTTTAGTAATAGGAGTTGTTGTTGAAGTTATTCTTGTAATGTTTCCAAGTATTGTAAAACTCAGTAGCTTATTAAAAGGCCTCTGGGATCTTAGAGCTGCAAAATCAGAGCTGCCTACCCTGTCTGATATGTGAGTAGAATTATTCTATAGTTGTTAATGACTAGTAAACAAGCCATTATGGTTATTCTACTCTATTCACAGCTAAAAAATAATATTACTAAAAATTAATATTAACAGAACTGCGTACAGATGCACACCTTTCCTTATTTCAGATTTGAAATACCTATTTGTTACGCTTCCCACGGTTTCAGGGCGTCGGGACATTGCATAGCTTGCCTAGCTAGCCAATGCTCCCACGCCGCCAGACCATGACGACGTGGGGCATGCGTCCCAGATGGCAAGGGAATGTGGACCCACTAGACCACAGAGGGGGACCCGGACCTGCCCGGACTAGGGTAGGGCAGTGACCGGATCTGTGGCAGCTGAGCATGTGGGCAATATGGCGACCTGCAGGACTAAACAACACCGCACAACTTCAGGTATGAAGAAACAAAGTTTACTTGAAGACAAAGAGTACATAAACAGAACATAATGCCAGGCTCCCGATTCCGCACATCAGCGAAGGGTACACGGCTCAGGATCACAGACGAAGGCAGGAGGACATCATGGGTTGATGCAGTCCAGGGTTATCTGGCACGGGCATATTAGGCGGCTCTCTCTCAGGCCTCAAGCGTGCACAGTCAGCAGGAGAACATCAGACACGACTCGGATAGACTCAGACGATGGCGGGGTCATCACGGGTTGATGCAGTCCAGGTCATCTGGCACGGGCATACTAGGACGGCCCCTCTTCCAGGCCTCAGCGTAGCACAGGCTCAGCAGAAGAACATCAGACACCGACCAGGACGAGCGTAAGATGATGGCGGGGTCATCTGGGATTGACGCAGTCCAGGGTCATCTGGCACGGGCATACTAGGACGGCCTAGGCGTAGCACAGGCTCAGCAGGAGAACATCAGACACCGACCCAGGACAGACATCATCACAGGGTAGACCACGGGGGAACCTTCAGGACATCGGGAAATCAGGAACAAGGACTCAGGAACACAGACTGGACATCAGGAACATGGTCTGGATCTCAGGAACACGAACTGGATCTCAGGAACACGGACTGGATCTCAGGAACATGGACTGGACATCAGGAACACGGACTGGACATCAGGAACACGGACTCAGGAACACGGACTGGACATCAGGAACATGGACTGGATCTCAGGAACACAAACTGGACATCAGGAACATGGACTCAGGAACACAGACTCAGGAACACGGAATCAGGAACACGGACTGGATCTCGGACACAGGAACACGGACTGGATATCAGGGCACAAGCGGGACATCAGGTAGGACATAAGTACATCAGGACTCGGATCTCAGGTAGAACATCAGAACACTGGCATCGGACTCCGGACATCTGGCAACGATCGACAGGTTCCGGACATCGGGCTGCGGACATCAGGCTCCGGACATGAGGCCGCAGTCATCAGGCTCAGGACATCTGGCAACGATCGGCAGACTCCGGGCATCAGGCAGGGAAGGATAGGATCCGGACATCTAGAAGTGGTCCTCAGACACCGGACATCAGGCCATGGTCATCAGGCTCTGGGCAAGAGGACACGGTCATCAGACTCCGGACATCTGGCAGCGACCTAAAAAGGAACCCAAGCGGTCTGGTGCAAGCCCCACCGGGTTGAACAGGAGCCGGCTGGGGATAGCACCATTTAACAAGCTGAGCACAGAGTAGTAGAAACTCAGCAGACACACCGGACTCCTACTTCCAAGATGAACCCAGGTTATATCACAGAAAGTCAGTTAGCAAAGATACACAGTCACTGGGCACAGGGTTCAGGACACAGAAGGACTTCAGGAACATAACACAGCAGACACAGTTCAGACAGTCAGGTACAGGAACAGATCCAGGATCAAGGATTCAGGAAACAAGACACAACAGGAACAGGCCTGGATATGCAGCCTCCAGAAAAGGCGATCTGGGTATTCTGCCCCCAGAGCAGGCGGAAAACAGGACACAAACGGATCTGGGTATTCTGCCACCAGAGCAGGTGAAAAACAGGACACAAATGGATCTGGGTATGCTGCCCCTAGAGCAGGCGGAAAACAGGACACAAACGGATCTAGGTATTCTGCCCCCAGAGCAGGCGGACAACACAAGACAGGACAAAGGGCATCAGGTCTCCCAGAACTGATCGCAATCAGAGCAGGAGCTGAACACACAAACTCACATAGCTAGGTTCAGGAACTCAATGCGAAGCTCTGGCCACGCCACACAGGGCAGGGGAACTTTATATAGGAACTGCCTCACAGCAATAGGCTGGAGCAGCAATTCTAGCACACACCCATTCCTCATAAAAGCAGGGAAGGTGTGGCCCGCGCACCCTATGCAGAGCCAGACACAAATCAGCACAGCAAAGGACACCTGGCAACGGCTGCAGCCTAAACACACGTAAGTCATGCACCATTGCAGAGGTCAAAGCTTCACAGCGGTAGCCAGGGACCGCACATGCGGGTGGTCATGCAGCACAGCGGAGACACTCACGCATGTATGGCTACGCAGCGGAGCTGGGAACTGAGCAGCATCCATACAGGTAACAGACAACAGTATCCCAGCTGGTTAGGGGGAAAGGAGCAAAGGGTTAAAGCAAAGACATGCAAAGTAACGCCGGAGAAACAAGGTACACACATACCGGCGTTACACTCTTTTTAAGAAGGAGGAAAGGAAGGAAGGAGGGAAGAAGTTAGGGAAAAAAGGAGGGAGAGAGGAAGGGCGAATGGGAGGATGGAAGAGAGAGAAGGAAGGAAGGAAATATGTTATTATGAATAAATTCCTAAATACATTTGATTTACAAATCACTTGTTTTTCCTATGGAGGCAATCTCTCTAGTACATTATAATGGCCACCATGTTGTTACACTAACCTGGCCTGTCCTAGAATAGTTATAGGCCTGGTGCCTGTGAGCATATGCAGTACTGTAGGAATTTCTATAGCTAACTTGACAGTACAAGGTATAGGCTCCAGATCACCGCAGTGGAACTTTCTACTGCACATGCTCACAGGCTCCTTTTCAGCTAACATTATAGGCCAGTTTTCTGTAAGTGTAACAAGATGTCAACCATTTTCATATACTACAATAATTGCCACTAGACATAACTAAACTAATGTGATTTTCTAATTAAAGGTATTTAGGAATTTATTCATATTAACATTTTCTTTATCTAGTTATTTATTTTTTTCTATTCTTAATGAAATGTTTTCTTTAAAGTTCATGTTGTTCCTTTATCTACATAATATATTACAATTAGTCTGTATTTAAAAAAAAATGAGTGCCATATTTTTCAGACTATAAGATGCACTTTTTTCCCCAAACATTTTGGAGAAAAATGGGGGTGCGTCTTATAGTCCGGATGTACAGTACAGACCAAAAGTTTGGACACACCTTCTCATTTAAAGATTTTTCTGTATTTTCATGACTATGAAAATTGTAAATTCACACTGATGGTATCAAAACTATGAATTAACACATGCAGAATTATATACTTAACAAAAAAGTGTGTAACAACTGAAATTATGTCTTATATTCTAAGTTCTTCAAAGTAGCCACCTTTTGCTTTGATGACTGCTTTGCACACTCTTGGCATTCTCTTGATGAGCTTCAAGAGGTAGTCACCGGGAATGGCTTTCACTTCATAGGTGTGCCCTGTCAGGTTTAATAAGTGGGATTTCTGGCCTTATAAATGGGGTTGGGACCATCAGTTGTGTTGTGCAGAAGTCTGGTGGATACACAGCTGATAGTCCTACTGAATAGACTGTTAGAATTTGTATTATGGCAAGAAAAAAGCAGTTAAGTAAAGAAAAACGAGTGGCCATCAATACTTTAAGAAATGAAGGTCAGTCAGTTTATCCGAGTCACCAGCCTCAGAAATCGCAGGTTTACAGCAGCTCAGATTAGAGACCAGGTCAATGCCACACAGAGTTCTAGCAGCAGACACATCTCTACAACAATTGTTAAGAGGAGACTTTGTGCAGCAGGCCTTAATGGTAAAATTGCTGCTAGGAAACCACTGCTAAGGACAGGCAACAAGCAGAAGAGACTTGTTTGGGCTAAAGAACACAAGGAATGGACATTAGACCAGTGGAAATCTGTGCTTTGGTCTGATGAGTCCAAATTTGAGATCTTTGGTTCCAACCACCGTGTCTTTGTGCGACGCAGAAAAGGTGAACGGATGGACTCTACATGCCTGGTTCCCACCGTGAAGCATGGAGGAGGAGGTGTGATGGTGTGGGGGTGCTTTGCTGGTGACAATGTTGGGGATTTATTCAAAATTGAAGGCATACTGAAGCAGCATGGCTACCACAGCATCTTGCAGCGGCATGCTATTCCATCCGGTTTGCGTTTAGTTGGACCATCATTTATTTTTCAACAGGACAAAGACTACAAACACACTTGCAGGCTGTGTAAGAGCTATTTGACCAAGAAGGAGAGTGATGGGGTGCTACGCCAGATGACCTGGCCTCCACAGTCACCAGACCTGAACCCAATCGAGATGGTTTGGGGTGAGCTGGACCGCAGAGTGAAGGTAAAAGGGCCAACAAGTGCTAAGCATCTCTGGGAACTCCTTCAAGATTGTTGGAAGACCATTTCCAGTGACTACCTCTTGAAGCTCATCAAGAGAATGACAAGAGTGTGCAAAGCAGTCATCAAAGCAAAAGGTGGCTACTTTGAAGAACCTAGAATATAAGACATATTTTCAGTTGTTTTACACTTTTTTGCTAAGTATATAATTCCACATGTGTTAATTCACAGTTTTGATGCCTTCAGTGAGAATGTCCAATTTTCATAGTCATGAAAATACAGAAAAATCTTTAAATGAGAAGGTGTGTCCAAACTTTTGGTCTGTACTGTACTTACCAGAAGACACATCCCAGGCTGATGCGAGGCAGTTTTGCAGATGCTCGGTGGTGCGGGGCTCCGCCGACATTTTGTGAAAGCCCAGAGCCCCCGCACTTCCATTGCAGTAATGCGATGGTCTCCAGGCAAATGGCCGCCGAAGGCGGCACATGTGTAAACTGAGATCTCTGGAGCATCTCCAAAACTGCCGCATACCAGCCTGAGATGGATGTGTGGGGGCTTTCACAAAATGGCAGAGCCCCCGCACCACCGAACCTATTGCACCAACCTGTGATGAGTCAGATCATCGCCAGACCACCGAACAGCTTCTGTGACCCCGCTCAAGCAGCACTCCCGATCACACCCTACCCCCGTTAAGCTGAATAATTCCGACTGTAAAACGGACCTTCATTTGACGCATTAATTTTTTTCCCTATTTTTCTTCTGAAAATTTGAGGTGCATCTTATAGTCCAAAAAATATGGTAATTTATAGTCTGCATGATAGTTCACACCAATTTTCACAACCCCACAGGCTTCAGAGCTGAAATCTCCCAGAATTCCTTACTAGCTTTTTCTGACAAGTGTAGTCTTTACACCAGGCTACTTAGAAAGTCAATTCTCTTTCTGCATTATATGAGCTCTTCTTAAGAGTTATGGACGCCATATATATTAGATAGATGTCGGCCAAACAGTTAACACCCCATATACAGAAACACATGCCATTGGCCAAGCACTCCTGTGTGCTGTAAAAGAGAGCAGGTGTCAATCTCTTCTGGCAGCAGCTTCTCTTCCAGAGATCAAAATGATCGTATGTTTGAAATTCAAGTCCCTTTTTTGAATGGACCAGTAATGTGCTTGCATGACCATATGCAAACTGCCTCTTCAGAGAGGAAGAGGACTTGAACTCTAGCGCCACCTATTGGAAGTAGCAATCCTAAAAGTCAATATTGATCCTTTAATGAGCCTTGCCACTTAACTTAGGATAAAAGTCAAACAAGAATCTCTGTTTGCAGATGCGTGTTTCGTGTTTCAGTTGAGTTGTGCCTTAGTGCAAAGCAAGAATCTAATTTGGCTAGATGAGAGGCCTCTGACTGGGTTCTAATGTTTAATTTGTCTCCTTATGGAGAGTGACATACATGGCATGCCAGTGTAAGGAGATTTATAGGCCATGCATTGCTTCTCTTGGAAATTAAATATGCTTCAAAGAGGAAGAGGGCATAAATTCTAGCACCACCTATTGGAAGTAGCTCTCCTCAAGGACAGATGTTATCCCTTAGACCCCAGTCAGGGGCCTCTCACATAGCCAAATCACCCCAAAACACTGTGTGTGCAAACATAGATTCTGGTTTGGTTTTTAGCCTAAGTCATCTGGCAAGGCCTGTTAAAGGGTCGATATTGACTTTTAGAATCGCTACTTACAATAGGTGGCACTAGTGTTCTGCTCCTCTTGCTCTCTGAAGAGAATATCTGCATATATAATTTCCCACAGGAGCATTGCATGGACTATGAGTTTCCTTATACTGGCATGTCAGGCATGTTACCCTTCACATGGAGAGAGTTTACCCCTTACACCCCTGTATGTCTATAGAAATCTCCACATATTTCTCCTCTATAAATACATAGGTAGCCAATCAGACTTTACAAATATAGTCCTTTGAAAGACAAAATGGTCACCTAATTAGTATCCACTAAAGCCTCATTACCTTTGCCATACAAAGACATCTCCTGAAGCTAAAAAAAAACATTGGAACCAGACCAGTTTGTGAGCTGACCCTGTCACTTTGCTCTGTTCTTCCTCACCCTAAAGTAAAGCTGTATTGTTTTCCACTGGGACCATAAGCTGACTTTTTTATTCTTATACTTGATGGCCTCACATGTGAAATAAAGCCATCAGCCATAATTAGCTTTCTGAGCCTTTTCATGACAGGATAAACGCATCAATATGGAATGCCACACAAACATTATGCACACTCCCTGTATATTATCACTGTCCAATATCCATCACACTATTCAAAGGTTTAAAAGTCAATCACAGCCTCTTAGTACCAGCATGGGAGGTCTCCAGGAAGATATGCCACAGAATCCAGCCATACTCAACAATTTGAGAGTTCATTTACGCACACGTCTGAAAGCAGAATTCAACATTGTACTCGCTAAAGCAATAATAATATTAAATATTTCAAAATGTCCAGTTGGATTATTTTTATTGTGTATACTACATGTATGTATTTGCTTTGTATATTTGCATTTGTAGTAGTTATTAATACTATTATTATTATTATTATTATTATTATTAATACATACATGTAGTTTGCACAATAAAAATAATCCAAATGGTAATCTGGAGATTTTGTGAGAAAGTGGCTTTTTTCTTTGTACTGGTTGGTCTGACTTAGTAACATTTTAGAAACACATTCAATAGCTGTCTTTTCAGATGCACAAAGCAGTAAGTCATGGAACACTGTAGACATAAAAAACTAACTTTAAAGAATATTGAAGTTGTAAAAGGCAGGAGAATGGCTTTCCGTCTGCGGAGTTGATGCTGACTCATAAATGGAGGTGATGGGTTTCCAAGCAAATGTGGGTCAGAACCAGAGAATCGCTTGATAATGACAAAAATGGAAGTAAAAATCAAGATCAACAAAAGCTGGGTCAGAAACTAGGAAAGGTAGGCAAAGTGATCAGAAACACGGTTTGAGGTCAAAACCAGAGTGAACACCAAAGGCTTAAACCAGGAAAGTATTCAAGCAAAAGTCCAGTCAAAACACAAAGTAGCTATCACTCCCACAGGTGGAGCATGTGGTTCGTTGACCCACTGTGCCACACAGTGTCACACCTGCTAAGGAAATGGCGTAGCTAAGCGGCTACCTGGTGTTCACTGGAGCTCCTAATGGTGGAGAAAGACTGGGCTGCAGGTAGCTGCCAGGTACCACTCCTAGGCAGGCGCCAGTACTGCCGCTGATGATCCCAGGGGTCGGGTTCGCTGGCACAGGGAGACGTGACCAAGGTCACTGACAAGCAGGTAATGGAGACTGACGGACTGCGTGGACAACTTGGATAATGAAGAGAGGTTCTTGTTCGCACACGTAGATATCAAGAAACAGTTCTGAGCTGGCCGCACTAGGACCAGGGAAAATGAAAGCACGACTGGCTGCACTAGGACCAGGAGACAGGTAATAGGTACTGCAGATGCGGTTTCTGGATTAGGATACTGCTGAAGTGGTCACAGGAACACGGACAAACTATACTAAACTAAAGGGAACAGAGGAGACGGGAATGGCTTTAACAGACTAAGGACAGGGGACAAAGAAACATACAGTTGCACACACCAACACCTATTGGAGAGAGTTCCTTACATACAAGATGCCTCCCAGCTATTGGCTGGGAGACAACGTGCAGGGAAGTATTTTAGCTAAATTCCTTCAGCTGGGGACATTTTACTATGTGCGCACTGCCCCTTTAAGAGCTGGGGAGCGCGAGGGCAAACATACATATTAGACGCACCACCAGACCATAGCACGGCGAGCTCAGAGGATGGGGAGACAGATTCCGGAAACGCGGCTGAGGCCGGGGCAGTGAGTAAACCGTCGTCCCTGTCTGGTGAGAGGAGGAGGACCATGTGGAGGCGCAGGCAGATGCTACTGTACCAATCCAGGACAACACACCAAATATTATCCAAATAATACATTAACTATCCCTTGGCATAACACTCAGAAAACTTAATAAGGCATTTAGACTATTTATTGGATAACAGGTCCACCCCCTAATTGGCCCGAAGGCTGAAAATCCTAATTAACCAAAACTGCAAGCTTTGAATGATTACAGACAGTTGCACTCAACCTGATTGTGCAGCCCAGTGCAGGGAGAGATGGTAACTGGTAGAGAAGAATGTTGGAGGTAAAGGCTGAGTATGTTGTGGGTATGCTACACCTACACTACTGACTAGAAGAAGTCCAGTGCTTACTCTAAATGTTTATTGGCATACAGAGACGTGATGAGCAGTTGCCACAAACCTATCGTGCAGTACTTGTTACCTTTTGGACGATGGATCGGTCATGTTAAATTCCACTAAGTTTATTTCCCCCAACAGCAAACACCAGTGCACAGTGGGTCAAATTTCATTTTAATTCCAGTATTTCTATCATTATATTAAGATTTAACAATGAAGTTCCTCTCTTATTATGACATCATACACTAATTCCCGTTGTTCCAAAAGTTCCAAAATTTTTGCACAATGCGAGGCTGCACAAAAGTTTTGAAACTTTTGGCATACTCATGCCAGTTTTGGCTAGCTATGCGAAAATGGGCTTACCTTACATCTCTTACTGGAGTAAGATTTGTGGCAAGGCACACGGAGGCGCACATCACTTTTAAGACATGCCTCAGTGTCGAACTGTGCTTCAAAGAGCTCACCAGTAACATAAACCTGGGGGCCAACTGTTCAGTCACATGCAAATATCACATTATTGTCATTCTCAAATTAACCTATGATTCTATCTAATAATACACTAGGTAGTATATTAAATGAATAATGGGGGGGCTACCTTTGTCTGTACAAAATCAACCAAGTTTATTGTGCCAAATAGTGCTCATGTAGAGGGGTTAGGCCCACCGCGGGATTCACCTGTTCCCCTGCGGGCCAGTCTGACCCTGAACCTCTTAATGAATCAGGGGTCTCTGTCTCCAACATGCTCCTTTATCAAGAATGGTATGAACAATGATGGTCTTGATAGATTGGGACCATAAATTCTTCTTTACAAATAACAAAAGACTGACCGTCATTTCCAAACAGAAAACAGGTGTGTACAGGTGCAAACTTAGAGTAGCCATCTCCATATGTAACCAACAAATTAAGTTGCATTCTGTATCGCTATAGCATGAAAACATGAAATATATAAAATATGAACTGCTCTAGAAAATAGGAAAAATTGAGAATGCTTAGCGCATAAATTGGTCAATTCATGGATACTCAGCAGCTGCGATAAGGCGATTCTTGTTGCTGTACACACCTGTTTTCTGTTTGGAAGATACGGTCAGTCTCTTGTTATTTGTATGCATATTCTCTCTGACTGAGCACTCCACCCATCAGCCTCTGGCAGTTTTAATCATAGCAAGATCCTATGGCAAAGTAATTGGCAAAGTGCTGAAAGGGGTTAATTGGCCATGGTAAGAGCTCGGTTTTTAGTGAACAGCTGAGGAGTGGGTAGGAGGCTGTTCACCGTATTTCCACCCCAGGGTAGAGTCCAGAGGATAGATACACAACCTTCTGGATCATTCAGTGTTTGATATATCTGGAGACTAGATCCCCAGAACTGTGTTCATGTTAAAGAAAGCTGAACCTTGGGTTTGTTTCCTGATTGGGCGGATGGTCGCAGCAACACGGACTGTTCCATTTGTTATGTTTTGTTTTTCCCATTAAGCCAGAAAGACCATGGTTATTTTGCTAACTATGCACTGATTTATGCATTATCTCAATAAACCAGTGGAAGATTTAAAGAGGCAGTGTTCCTGTGTCGACTTCTATCTGCAGCCAAGTGAGCCAATCTACCATACCACATAAATGTAGGAATCAGCCTAGGAAATTATTCACTCTAGATAGGTTGCCAACAACGAGAATTGCCTTATTGTGGCTGCTGGGTACACATGAATTGGCCAATTTATGCGCAAAGTATTCTCAATTTTTCCTATTTTCTAAAGCAGTAATGCAATTTATATTTCATATATTTCATGTTTTCATGCTATAGCGCTACAGAGTGCAACTTAACTTGTCGGTCATAAATCTTTCTTTGTAGTTGTATCCTTTCTTGGAGCCTCCATAGATTCTGTTACATATATTTTTAAAAATGTATATGTCACATAATAAGCCTAAAACAGGTGTTGGAACATATATGAATTCTCAGTGTCTCAATCAGAGGCTATAAAAGAAAATGAGAGGCATGCAGATGCACAATATGGGATTATAGCCGTATAAAGTCTGTTTTAGAGATTTTTTTCAACTCGAATACATGGCCATATGGAAATGGGTTGTCCATGGCCAGCTGAAAAGGTAACAGGTAGCAGATCAGCAGCTTTAAGCAAAGCATCTTAATCAAAGTGAGTGACAGCACCAGTGGGTAAACTCTTCAATAAGAAGAGTTTGTAATGAGTCTATATAGACCAAGATTACACCTAATGAAATAGATGGAGACAAACACTTCTCAATCCAGCATGGCTAAATCATAAATTTGAATAAATCAAATTTTGGGACCAAAAATATCTATTTTGATCTGTGAGCGTTGTATATAGAATACCTGCAACAAATGCATATTTTACTGGAAAAACATATTACCAGGTATAGATGTGTAATAATCTGCAGGCCACAGTCATTTGTCCCAGGCTGGATTAGCTAACAAGTGAGCAATGGTATACATTTTATCATGTAATATTATTACTGAGTGCCTGTTCATTCATATTACCGAGTGCGTCTATTAAGTAATAGCCTTTTAAGGCAAAACAAGTATAGTCTCTCCTAAGTTTCGATGCCAGGCCGATCTCAGATGATTGAGCCTATGCAGGACACCTCTAAAGTCAGAGTGAACACATGGGCCTCCAAGAAATGATTAATTCTTAACTGACTTTGTGAACCAAGCTTTGTTTTTAGTTATGATTAGATATCATGTCACAGAGAGCCGTCCAGAAGAGCCATGTGTTACATTAGAGGCCTTATACTGTGCAGAGATCTGCTGCCTACTCTGCTCTGTTTGTATTTATTTATAAAGCAAGACAGCCTTCGAGACCTGTAATGAGATGCTGTAGTTTTTTAAAGAGGTAAAATAATTTTCAAACACAGACACACAATGAGTTTATTTATTTAGAAAGTTGTTAAATAGAGTCTGGGAATTCAAATATTCAATGTTGACATTGTGCAGAACTGGACATAAGCCAAGCTCAACTTTCCCTCTCCCTCTCTGGAGACACCCAATGAACCAGGAATTTAGACTTTCTCCTCCTTCTTTACTAAATAGGTAAAAGTCATTAATTACAGGCAAAAGCTGTATCTAAGCCATAATCAAGTAATGGGATCCTGGAATCAGGAACTACAAAGGGATCTAAGTGTGTTTAGCTGTAAAGTCAAAGCCCAAAGTAGCATGTCTGACTTTGGAAATGGGTTTTGTAAACAGACCCTTCCTTCTCTTGAAACATTTTATTAAATGTTACCCAAGCAGAATGGCTTTGTTTTATATAAAAAAAAGTACCTGTCATATAAAGCTGTCAGTTTTTACTCCACCACCTTAGCCATATCATTGATCCAATTACTAACCCGTTACATGCCAAGCGGGTTTGCAAACTTCATCTGGAATTAAACATTGACTAAATCTTGTTTGAAGAAAGCTCTGCTTAAACCAGCGAAGATTAGTACCCAAAATAAAGAATTATTGCGGAAGAGCCTACTCAAGAAATACTTCCAAAAGTGATGGAAATTACCCAAAACAAATGGGTTTAAGTGCAAATGTAACTATAAAGGATTACTGGGCACTGGACAAAATCCATAACAAATATTACTAAAGGCAAAAGGTACTGCCCACAAGGAAAGGTTCCCAGTTCAACAAGAAGGGCAGGCTGTTTAAAGGAATCTAGCACAGAATTTTGTCTCATCGATATATAACAGATTCTGATATTTAGTAACGCTAATCTAATAGGAGTTATTTCTAAATGCTTAAAAGTAACAGTTTAGTATCATGAATGGACAATTATTATGACCCTTGTTAAGTGGGGAAAACTAAAAACTACAAGGTGGAATAAAATAAAAACTATACTTACCTTTCCTCCCATACAACTCCTTTTTAGGCTTACCACATAAGAATGATGGATGGCTTCACCAGCGATGCCCTAAGACTACCACTTCACCTCATACTGCCACTGGAGGGAAGCAGTAGTCAGAAATCACAATATCACACAGATCACAGTAGTGAATAGACAGCTAATTCTTAAGAAAGAATAGTTTAAGTTTTTTAAGCTAAATATAGCAATTCAAGCCTAACATGATATTAAACACAATTATTACACTGGACTATCACTTTAAATACAAACCCACAAGTGGCAAAAGAAAAATCAGGTGAAGTTTGCGGAATCTTAATCTATCAATTAAAAACTTAGTTGGACGGAAACCTCTGTATGATACGTCTGATCAGTTCTTCACAAAGTGGTATCAATACAGCACAAAGGTCTCCAGATGACATCCAGCTATAATAGATGGTGTTTACAAGAGAAGTGACATATATGACTTGGGTAATGGATTATTGAGGAATGACTTCCTATTGGCCTGTAGGTGCATCACAATTCCTATAAAACAATGTTTGTAAAGTACCATCTGGTAAATTAGGGATTTCCTGCAAAATAAAATGACACTAAAGCAATGGCAAGAAAGGTAATAGGAAGCTATTATCTGCTGTCCAGTAAACATATAGCTTTACTATATTGTTATTATGTTTTGATTAATTTGCTGGAAAATATTATATTCTATGTAAAACTGAACATAGACTCAAGATACATTCTGATGACATTCCAGATTATCAGCAGTTAGCAGGACACATTTGTTTGTGTAAATTACTGATAAAGCTTCTCACATGTAGCAATAATTGTTATGATTTGCCTCTGAGTGATTGCAAGTTTCATGGCTAAATGTAAATGCACAGGAAAACAACAATAAACAATTATTTTTTATCAAAATTTAATATATGAACAGACAGAACATTAGGAAATGGCAACAAATGTATAAATATTGTAATAGTAGAAAATGTTATTAAGTATGCCTCTTAGTCTTATATGTTGACATTATTTTAGTTCATAGTAAATTGAAGGTTGAGTTCTTAGGCAAATCAATTGCAATTTGGACATTAAGGCATGTTTAAAGTGAATAGGAAGGAAGGTGGGGCAAGGAAGGGAGGGGAAAGAAAGAAAGAAAGAAAGAAAGAAAGAAAGAAAGAAAGAAAGAAAGAAAGAAAGAAAGAAAGAAAGAAAGAAAGAAAGAAAAAGAAAGAAGAAGAAAAGAAGAAAGAAAGATAAAAAAAGAAGGAAGGAAAGAAAAAGCGAGAAAGAAAGAACAGTAAAATGAAGGAAGGAAAGCGAGAAAGAAAGAACAGTAAAATGAAGGAAGGAAAAAAAGGAGAAAGAAAGAAAGATAAACTAAAGAAGGAATGAAAGAAGACATGAAGGAAGGAAAGAAAGCGAAAAAGAAAGAAAGAAAGAACAGAAAAAAAAGGAAGGAAAGAAAACGAGAAATAAAGATAAAATGAAAGATAGAAAGGAAGGAAAAATGAATGAATGAATGAATGAATGAATGAGAAAGAAAGAAAGACAGAGAAAGAAAGAAAGACAGAGAAAGAAAGAAAGAAAGAAAGAACGAAAGAACGAAAGAACGAAAGAGAAAGAACGAAAGAACGAAAGAACGAAGAACGAAAGAAAAGAACGAAAGAAAGAAAGAAAGATATACTAGGATCACTTGGTATATCTTTTAGTAAAATGATCCAAGCTTGTGCACATCATTCCCTTGGTCCACGCCTGAAGCATGGGTCATGGCTCTGTCACTGATATTGGAGGCATTCTCTTAGGAAGAGCTGGGTAATGTGTTCCTGAGATATTCTGGCTCATTAATAGCACCTTGTGCCAGATGAAGTAAAGAGCCGCTGAGAGGTAATGGCAAAGTGATGGCAAATAAACAGTAAAGAGCTGGCAGGATTTCACTGCTCACAATACAGATCCGAGTGGACTATTAAACAGGCACATAAACTTGCCAGGGCTTTAATGTGTGGACACAGGCGGCTGGGAGCTGGGGACGTGTGACTTTATGATGTCACATGATGGGGACAGGCACTGGAGTGCTAATGTGTAAAAGTAACAAGTGCAGAAAGTGCAGGAGGTGCCCCCTCTACCATGCTGCTGGGCAGTTAGGAGTAGGAAGCAGAGTGACCTACATGGCACCAGATTGTATTCTCATTGCAGAGGGTCTTGATAGATAGATAGATAGATAGATAGATAGATAGATAGATAGATAGATAGATAGATAGATAGATAGAGATGATAGATAGATAGATAGATAGAGATAATAGATAGATATATAGATAATAGATAGATAGATAGATAATAGATAGATAGATAGATAGATAGATAGATAGATAGATAGATAGATAGATAGATAGATAGATAGATAATGGATAGATAGATAGAGATAATAGATAGATATATAGATATAGATAGATAGATAGATAGATAGATAGATAGATAGATAGATAATAGATAGATAGATAGATAGATAGATAGATAGATAGATAGATAGATAGATAGATAGTATCCAGAAGAATTGAGGACCAGGAACAAAACATTGCCATCATAATGGGTCAGTAAACCATTCATATTTTTGACCTTAGAGTGCTGTCTCTATTCTTCTGGATATTATTGAGGTTTGGTTATTCCTGGGGGCTTTGCACCCTTATCTTTAGTTTGCTGGTTCTAGTACTGCACCTATTTTTCTATGATCGATAGATAGAGAGAGAGAGAGATAGATGATAGATAGGAGCATGGACAGATAGATATAGAAAGACAGACAGATAGATATCTAGATAGACAGACACAGAGAGATATAGATAGATAGATAGATAGATAGATAGATAGATAGATAGATAGATAGATAGATAGACATAATATCTACGGTATCTATTTACAAAGTCTCTCAAGTGCCTGTATGCCGTGCTCAACTATATATATATATATATATATATATAATATATTTATATATATATATATGTATGTATATATATAAATTATTATTTGTATATGATTACTTCTATATTTTATTACAGATAGTGGATGTAATTAAAATGGATAAAAGTAATTATTAGAAATAATTTCTATGATGTTCTTCAGGGAAGTGAGTTGTAAAAAGAGGGGAAGTCATTGTATTACAATCAGACTGGTAGCATAGACATGTAACTTGTCCATTCTGAGATGTTGAGGTGTCAGACACATAATGGCATGTATTGTTATTACTGATTGCTATGTGACAATTAGAGGCTTTATTCCCAGATCTCTAGAGGGGTCCTGACTATTGATGCACAGGAAGAATAGAGGGCCAGTGAGGACAGAGACGGCTGACTGAATTACTGGGGTCACTAGCAAACCCCTGCTTGTGACACTTAATACCACCAAAGGGAAGAGGTGGCTCAAGAGCTAAGAGACTAATAATCTTAACAATCCCCATCCATTTCCTCTATTGATAACAGTGTATCGACAGATTAGCGTCTACTTCTACTTCTTGCAATTAAACAAATGCAGATACATCTGCATGTACACAGATGAATAAACATCAACATATATATACACACACCGAGATATAGATATATTTAGAAATAAATATATATATATTTATAAAGGCTCAGTATAAATTCACACACCAGCCTAATTCCAATGGACGATGTATAAATGAATCCCCCTTATTTTAACCCTGGACAGACATGTCGTCGTTGCTACTTCTTCGTGTACATTCTTATTAGCACTCCTGGTTTTCGGCAGGCACCTTCCCTATTCCACATTCTTACAAGTTACAACCATAACGAAATCGTCCTTGTGGCCGGCCTCACCGCTCGTCCTCAGCACATGTGTGACCCCAAACACCGGGATTAGTGCAGTAATGATCAGGACGATCAGTTTCGGAGCTGGCAGCGGCTGGGTGATATCTTACTCCCACCTGCTCTAGCAGATACCATCGGATTTCCGATCACCTTCATGTATAAGTGAGAGTAGGGACAAGAACTGGTCTTTCACAACGAATCTTTTTTTCTTGGCAAATTAGAAATTTCTATGAATATTTTCACACATTAATAAAACCAGGTTATGTGTATAAACGCATCAGGGAGCAGCACACTTTATTCCCATAGGCACATTCACATGCTGTCCGACACCGGCGTTTGCAGGGTTAAAGTCTCGTTCGCTGCCTATCCCGTTTAAACTGTTAGCCCGGAGTTTGGTGCCAATCACACAGCGCCCACTAGCGTTAACATTTCTTTCTGCAGCTTCATTCAGATCACGACTCTCCCAGAGCAACATCAACTTTGTGAAAGTCCTGCCTGCCTCATCCCTGCAGCAGCCCGCACTGCCAGCAGCCCAGCAACCTGGACGTGGAGCAGCAGCCCGCACTGCCAGCAGCCCAGCAACCTGGACGTGGAGCAGCAGCCCGCACTGCCAGCAGCCCAGCAACCTGGACGTGGAGCAGCGGCGTCCATATCTGCCCCCATCACTGCCCCCAGCCAGAGGCCGGCGCTGGTGCCCCTTCATGGACTCCATGCTCTATGGGAATGCAGGCTGCTGCTGCTGCTGTGCCTGGATGATGTACAAGACCTGTATGCAAGATGGCAGAAGCCCCAGACGGGCACATTGCACCTACTTGTGGTCAGCTTCCTTGCCCGGCCCTTGGACCTCATGGTGACCGCTCTGCGAGGAGGATCTTCAGGAGTTTTCCTTTGGATCTTTTCCTTATTTTTTCTTTTTTTCTCTCTGTCTCCCTCTTTCACTCTCTCAATCCCCTTCTCATTCCGGACTCGCTATCTCCCCAGCATTGTCAGTTTAGACACCTTCGCGCATGCGCTCTTCACCTCAAACCTCTGCCAAAAAAGTTTGCTGCGATTTATCATTTTGATTTGAGATCTTGTCACATGGAGCTGAGTGTGTATGAAGGCTTCCCAGAGACCCCGGCTACCAGAGCAGCCCCCTAAAGCTCCCAGAACTGAAGACCCAGCATCCCATTACCCCATAAACGCCTCGATCCTGCAAATCTCTCCGACTTTACTTCTTTTTCCCCTAATAATAACCCTTTGCCTCCTGCACAGTATTTCTGCTGCCATTCGCTCATATACTAAAATCAACTCACGGGAAGGAAGAATTTATAATGATAAGGTTCATTTATATGATAGGGTCCATTAATATATGATCACCTGCTGTGCAGGACAGAACATGCGACCCTCCTATTAATTCACATGTGGACAAATCTATACAGTCACTTATCATGGAAAGGAATTAGCCAGTTCTGTCTCATAACCCAATTTTCACTAAACCCGTTATATTGTTTGCTGTGCTGCACTTGGTCTCCTACATATACATGAGCTGTACGTGCACTCCATAGTATACAGCATGCAGGGGGCAAATGCATCCAATGGACCAGTCACACAATAAGTGCTTAGAACATTATATTTATCAGAAGGTTCACAAAATGCTTTTCATGGTCCTTATAATGCTTCAGCTTGCCTCTGAATGGATATACATCCATCTTATCCATTTAGAGGTATATATATATATATATATATATATATATATATATATATATATATATATATATATATATATTATACCAATATAAAAAAGGAATAAAAATGACTATTGTTATTTCATTATTGTTTCCTATAATTTAGAGGAAAGGGTGCTACAAGGAGAGGTACAAATCATGCTAGGATCTGTAAGATTAGTAATAAAGATATTATTTATTATATATAGGAACTGCTGCAAGGACAGGGTCCTCTCCCCTCTGTATCAGTCTGTCATTGTTAGTTTGTTTACTGTAAGTGATACCTGTAATTTGTATGTAACCCCTTCTCATGTACAGCACCATGGAATCAATGGTGCTATAGAAAAAAATAATAATAATTTATTAACTATTATTGTGATTAATATTATTTCATTATTATCATTTATCATTAACATTTAAAGTAAAGCTTATAAGCCTCAACGAAGAATGCTGACTATACTCGGATTTGTAATACCAATTTAGCTGAGGATAGATTGAGTATTAGAAGAGATGATATAGATAGATATATAGATAGTATATAGATAGATACATAGATTAAACATATAAATAAACAGACAGATTAGATATCATATATAGACAGGTAAATATGGGATAAGTATATATATGTTATATATATGTATCTATATATATAGATACATATATATACAGATACAAATATATAGATATATATATATATCCCATATTTATCTATTTGTATATACTGTATTATAGATCGATAATAAATATGTTATCTATATTCGTTCCTCTCGGGCTCCCAGGCTGTCTCCTACATATAGCATATTTGGCTGGCCCTTCTACAGAGGCAGCAGGTGTAGGCTCGCCCCACACAGCAGCCCCATCCTGCTCCTTGCAGCTCCCCTGGATGCAGTGTGTGCAGTGCGGATTTGGCTGCTGGCAGCACAGATGAGTGAGCTGTCCTGGCAGAGTTAAATGTACCCTCCTTATCAAATAGTTCTCGTCCATTGTATTTGTGCAGTGAACTTTGCCTGCTGCTATTCAGTCTGCACTTATATTCTCCTAGCTACCAGTAAGATTGATTTGATCATTGTAATGCAATTATTACACTGTTTACCCAACGCTTGATTCCAGGTTTGCTGTGAAGAAATTAAAGCCATGCTGTGTGACTAGGAGCATGTAGGCTGAAATGAAACAGTCGCCCTTATTTAGGCTCAGGCCTCCAGCTTGTAGCCATGGGCTCAATTAGACAAAATGGAAACAATTTTCTCACAATGCAATAACTCACAGTTCTGCAGATCACTTTCAAAATACACCCTTTATTAGTGTATGCTGACCCCAGTGGCAGGATGGAGAGATCTATCTGCCCCCCTTGGGCTGTAATTATTAGAAATTAATTGGGTTCAGGACCCTGGGTTGCATTGCTAAATGAATAGCTTGTCTGGTAAGGAATTGTAGAAAAAAGGGGGTGTAAGGAAGGAGCAGAGGGACAAGGAGCTTGGCCCCTGGAGGTTTAGGGGGCACCAGGAGCTCCTGTCAATAAACAAAAGCCCTGAATAGGTTGGATTGTGCTGGGAGGAGGCACCGCCACAGAATGAGAAGTTTATACAGTGTTGTCAGGGGGTCTTGAGGGGTTAAAATAAAAATCAAGATGCTGTGTAGTAGGAGCTGTCGTGCTGCAGAATAAGTGAAAAGGGAGCCTTAGGCAAAAGGAAATTACAGCAAGCCCGTGTGACCTTTCCGAGAGGTAATCAATCAACTGATCAACAGGGATATTTATCATTGCTGGATGGGGCTGCGCTGCATGGACAGGAGGGAAAGTGAGCCACCAAAGTTTGGATAAAACCGATAAGCCTCAAGACAAATGCTGGGACTGGAAAGCATGTTTGTTTTCCCCATAGCCTGGCACTGACTACACGGCAGCAGCGACTTCTATGGCTCCTCTCTGCAGATCGTAATCCAGACACACACACACATATATGGATAAACATGTAATTATGACGACTCTCATAAGTCATAGAAAAAAATAAATAATAAAAGTATTAACAACCCCCTCTCTCTAGATATATTTCTAGCTGACACATATCTTTTAATGTATTTTACTCTATGACATGAGAATTATCCTAATTGTACGTTCTCAGTAATTCCTGCTCTGTCCTATTACACAGAACGGAGACATTAGTGGTCTGTGTATTGGAGGGTCAGGTGCAGCCTCGTTTCCTCCATCCTGGGCAGTCAGGTTCTTTCCTCATTCTGAGCAGTCAGCCTCCTTTCCTCATTTTAGGCAGTCAGCCTCCTTTCCTCCATCCTGGGCAGTCATGCTCCCTTCCTTCAACCTTGCAATCAGCCTCCTTTCCTCCATCCTGGGCAGTCATCCTCCTTTCTCATTCTGGCAGTCAGCCTCCTTCCTCCATTCTGGGCAATCAGCTCCTTCTCATCCTGGGCAGTCAGCCTCCTTTCCTCCATCCTGGGCAGTCAGCCTCCTTTCCTCCATCCTGGCAGTCAGCTCCTTTCCTCCATCCTGGCAGTCAGCCTCCTTCCTCCATCCTGGCAGTCAGCCTCCTTCTCCATCCTGGGCAGTCATCCTCCTTTCCTCCATTCTGGGCAGTCAGCCTCCTTTCCTCCATTCTGGGCAGTCAGCCTCCTTTCCTCCATTCTGGGCAGTCAGCCTCCTTTCCCCATTCTGGCATCAGCCTCCTTTCCTCCATCCTGGGCAGTCAGCCTCCTTTCCTCCATCCTGGGCAGTCAGCCTCCTTTCCTCCATCCTGGGCAGTCAGCCTCCTTTCCTCCATCCTGGGCAGTCATGCTCCCTTCCTTCACCTTGGCATCAGCCTCCTTTCCTCCATCCTGGGCAGTCATCCTCCTTTCCTCCATTGGCATCAGCCTCCTTTCCTCCATTCTGGCAGTCAGCCTCCTTTCCTCCATCCTGGGCAGTCAGCCTCCTTTCCTCCATCCTGGGCAGTCAGCCTCCTTTCCTCCATCCTGGGCAGTCAGCCTCCTTTCCTCCATCCTGGGCAGTCATCTCCTTTCCTCCATCCTGGGCAGTCAGCCTCCTTTCCTCCATCCTGGGCAGTCATCCTCCTTTCCTCCATTCTGGGCAGTCAGCCTCCTTCCTCCATTCTGGCAGTCAGCTCCTTTCCTCCATCCTGGGCAGTCAGCCTCCTTTCCTCCATCCTGGCAGTCAGCCTCCTTTCCTCCATCCTGGGCAGTCAGCCTCCTTTCCTCCATCCTGGGCAGTCAGCCTCCCTAGGAAAATCAGGACTGCAAACGCATCATGCAGAATTTTGCCTCTGGATCTGACCGATCACATTAACCTCTTTTGAGCTGAACAGGGTGCAGTTTATGATGGCGATCACTGGGAGATGTGATCTGGTTTGCAGGCGTCCATTACTATAATAATATTCATGATATATCGCTCAGTTGTCTGACCTGTGTGTGATCACAGCTAATGAACCATTATGCTCTTCCAGTCTCTCTTGTGTTCTATTAAATGGTTTATTAATTGTTTTATCTATCGCTCTCTTATCTTTATTTTTTTTTTTTATCTTTATTTTTATATAGCGCTAACATATTCCGCAGCGCTTTACAGTTTTGCACACATTATCGTCGCTGTCCCCGATGGGGCTCACAATCTAGATTCTCTCTGGTATTATATAAGACATGATCCTTTACAATATTGTGCCACTGAGTGGCGCTATAAGCTGCCCCTTATGCATAATACTAGGAATTGTATTGCTAATGTAAAAAATCAATTGCTGACTAGGAGGATCACATACAATACAATGAACGACTCCTATGCAATATTTCCTACATGTGCTCACAGGGTCTCCATTTCTACAATGAATATTTTACTGCCTTTTTTTTCCTTTAGGTTAAGTTCCCAATGTGAGCTTTTGACACTGCAAAAATTAGATCATCTTAGGCTACATTCCCACCTTAAGTATTTGGTGAGTTTTTGATATTACAGATTTTCTGCACCTATTATGTAAAGTGGGTTACTTGTGTTTTTTTATGTTACCATGTTTTTGAGGCTACTGTTTTTGTCTATTTTTGTTATGTCATGCTTTGTTTTTTGATACTTCCTGGTATTTGGTTTTGACCAAACTTTATTGATACAGAACATTTGTTTGAATTACGTGTTGTTTTTTGCCACATTTCCTCACGATAGGAAACATATTGGAAATGCGCATGTATGTTTTTCCACCTGCAAAGGTTTTTTCCACAGTGGTAATACAATTCTGTTGAGGAAAATCTGCACACAAATCCCCCCACAGCATACCAACAAGAGAAA
This sequence comes from Oophaga sylvatica, assembly GCA_033576555.1. Lineage (NCBI taxonomy): Eukaryota > Metazoa > Chordata > Amphibia > Anura > Dendrobatidae > Oophaga > Oophaga sylvatica. The sequence continues at coordinate 158,555,825 of JARQOD010000005.1, read as the reverse complement.
TTGACATGTGGCAGATTTGAATCACGCACCGCAGGTCAGTTTATGCTGCATTAAGAAAAAACACAGAGGGCAGGAGATCTCTATAAATCCCATCCACTTTGTGGAAACTGAAAGACGCTGCGCTAAAAATGTGATAAAAACATATGAAAGCATAAGAAAAAAACACTCAAAAACGCAAGCAACCTAATTTATCTAATTATTTCAGAAATGCTGCAGAAAATCTGTTACATCAAAAACTCCCCTAAAAAGCTCATTGTGGGAACATAGCCTTAGCAGCAAAAATGTGTGCAGAAACCTGCACCTAAACTTCATTCTTTCCTTGCATCTAAGCAAAACCGCAATGTATTTGGGTGCAGTGATGTGTCAAAATCAGTGTCTCATCAGTTGGATTTGATACCATGGAGCAGGGACACACACATGCTGTCCTGGTAAAGGTATAATTATCAAAAAGTCAATCGCCTGTCCTTAAGGGTGCCTTAGACGAGTGTATGAAAATTCGTCATTTCATCCATAAAACGCTGACAATTTTTTTCTGATTTTCATCCATGTGTTTATTTTTTACATTCGTGCGACATCCATTGTTCATACAACCACTTTAAAACCTCTACATGATCACATACAGTTTCCTAGGTATATAATAGAAATCTATCGGTGAAAATCGGATGTCACTCTGATGGTCCGTATTGGATCAGATTTTTTTTCACGCACCCATAGACTGTGTGAGCCTCACACTAGTGAGCAGCGCATGCTGCGATTTTTTTCTCACAGTTGGACCAAAAAAAAAAACAACCACAATGAATAACGTGGGTCCGTATGTGGTCTGATTAAAAATAGGCACCCTAGTCATGACACATCTAACAGAATTTGGTGTGTATTAAAAAAATATAATTAAGGTTTAATCAGTGAATAATGAAGTAATGTATAGAGAAATAGAGGATGGGATTTGGTTTTCTAGCAATTAGTGATCTCAGTTTGCTGTTAGCGATGGAAACATTCTTGTTACATTGGAAAGCTGAGGCACAGTTTTCACACCACAGTTACTGTATCAGTTCTTGTCTAATCTGATCCAAGCACAGCACTGGCAGAATTATACACTGTATCAAGCTGAAGGCGCAGACAGGCAGAAAAAAGCCTGGATGATTTTATTCACACACTGTAAGCAGGGATCTTAAAAGTCAGAAAAAATGTAAGTCCAGCTCCTATTAGATAAAAACTGTTCAAAGATTGTATCCACTCACATCATTTAGGATATGTGCACACGATCCGGAGGTGCTGTGGGTTTGACGCTGCATATTTATGCAGCGTCAAACCCACAGCGTCAGATGTTACAGCATAATGGATGGGATTGAAATCCCATGCCCACTATGTGTCCACAGACGCCTGCGGCCTACCGGCGGAGACGGACATGCGGCGTGTCTTTCCAGACTGCAGCATGTCAATTTATCTTGCGGAGACACTAATCTCCGCAAGATAAATTTCACCAATAGAATGTATTGGACGCGGTGAATCCGCACGATTCAGTGATCACATGCGGATTCACCTGCGTTCAATAGACTGCAGTGCTTGGGACGGAGGAGACATACACTGCATCCAAAGTGCTGCTACTTCTGGATTGTGGGCACCCGGCCTTACACCCATTGGGTCTCACAGTGTAATTTAACACAAAGGCCTTATTCAGACATCAGTCATATTTTTTGTATGTAAAAATCAGACCATTTTTCATTGTTGTTTTGGATCAGATTTTCATCAGTGTTTGGTCTGTGCTTCAGTTTTTACCATTAGTGATTTTCTTGCATGCTAAGAAATAAAAAACTGCAAAGCTTCTCCTAGTCATTACAATGCTAAAACTGGACAGCACATGGATGACAATCTGTGCTGTCCATGATTTTCACTGACATATAGACCTATATGGGTGATTTTGATTAATGAGTCTGATTAAAGACATACATGTCGCTATCAGCTTTTGGAGACACAGGGCCCAAAAAACACAGATGTGAATAGAGCTATAGATAGGTATGTGTGATAAAAGTAAAAAAAAAAACATTGGATACAACAAATATGTGAAACATAAATGTCGGAATGAAGCTTTAATCTCTGTGCCCATAGCTCTGAAGCCTTCCATCAGTGGTGTACACTTTTAGGCTACGGTCGCACGTTCAGTATTTGGTCAGTATTTTACATCAGTATGTGTAAGCCAAAACCAGAAGTGGAACAATCAGAGGAAAAGTATAATAGAAACACAATTTTTTCAAATGGTTCATCGTGCTATTTGCTGTACAGGTGGCTAATTGGTATGAAAAATGAATGGTGTTCGGATTAAGGAGTGAGCTATATGCCAATCAGTAAAGAACTAAGCTAGACCCAAATGAATAAGGAAGCACACTTGCTGGCACTTATGTGTATGAAGGCAACCCCGCACTAATAATAGTAAACTGATAGTAATGCAACACCAATATATGACAACCTTGTGGGTTTTAGGCTGCAGGTGGTAATGACCAAAATGATAAATACAAAAAATGCAGATTAATCTAAGTTCATGGAATAAGTCACATACCGTGTGGTTGCACCGTTTGGATAAAGTGGAGGGAGTCCGTGTTGCTGCTGGAGGTGTTCGACTTGCAGGTGGCAGCAGGTAAACTCAAGGGTTGTTGTAGAGCGTATAGTCTTGTGCGGAACGAGTACTGCACATGTAGAGCCAGGAGCGCCCCGGCCGGTAGCATCCCTGGATAACCGTTGGAAGGAGATGGCCAACAATGCTGGAGACGGCGTGCTTTTTGGTCCTTCTGAGACTCCTTACAACTGGGACGTCACCCGCCATATCCAGTTTTGTCGCCCATCTTCCTGCCGGAGCGCTTCTGGCTCTACATGTGCAGATCTTGCTTCGCACAAGACTATATGCTCTACAACAATCCATGATGTTACCTGCTTGCATCCGCAAGTCAGACACCTACCAGAAAAGTTGTTTAGCAGGATTGATAAATTCCCTATCATTATGTCTTTGAAGTGTGGGAGGAAACTGGAGGAAAATGGAGAAACCCACACAAACACGGGGAGAACGTAGAACCTCGAACTGGACAAGAATTCAGTTTACAGCTTTCTAGTATGTATGGTGCTCAAAAAATGCATTTCACAGTGACTGAAAGTTCTAAGAGCTGAAGAATTACACAACCACGTAAGTGTATCTACGCTAAGGGGAAAAAAACCATACTGAACTCCCGAAAAGCAGCACTATCACAATAGTTGATTAGCAACCATGCATTGGCTGCAGTGCTCACCTGATGTCCTTGCCGAATTTTAATCCCAGCCAACCAGTATAGGACGCAATTTAGGAGGGGAGCATCATTTTTTTCCCACCTCCCTGGGATCTTGTCCTGTAGTGGACAACCCCTTTAATTTTGCTTAAAAGAGTTTGTGTTTGTGTGGAAGAAAATTTAGTTGTGAAAATCTTACAGATACTTTTTTTTATAGACTGGAAAATTTTAATGCAACAACCGAACCAGATCTATAGAAATACATGGTCTGCAGTGCCACCTTGTGAAAAACTGGAGGATTAAACGTAATTTTATTTGTGAGCTGAGCTCCCAGCACAAAACAATGCTAAAATGAACATCACAATATAAAAGATATGCACTATTTAGTTGGTAATATGTTTTCCTCTTTATCAAGCAGCTTATGAGAATCCAAACTCAGGCTGATATGAAGGTTCCCCATCTAGATACATAAACAGACTAAGGCCGAGGTCACACTTGCGAGTGCAATGCGAGAAACTCGTGCGAGTCTCTCGCATCAATACCCGGCACTGCCGCCGGCATTCGGACCGGAACGTTCAGCTGCATAGAAATACATGTAGCCGCACACTCGGTCCAGAGTGCAGGCGGCTGTGCCGGGTGTTGATGTGAGAGACTTGCGCAAGTTTCTTGCATTACACTCACAAGTGTGACCCCGGCTTAAGGCCGGAGTCACACTGGCGACAAAATCGGACGACTGCAATGCGATGAAATATCGCATTGCAGTCGGACCTATGTTAATCTATGGAGCAGCTCCCAGTATCCGATTTTTTGTGGTCCGTTTTAAACGTCCGTGTACAATCGCAGCATGCTGCGATTGTCACCGATTGTCGGTCGACAATCGCCAATGCAAGTCTATGGGAGCGATGAAAAATCGGATTACAAACGGACCGCACGTGTGACTTGCGATGAAATCGCATCGGTGTCCTTTAGAAAAGCCGGCAATTCATCCCTGCCTATACTGTAAAAGCACACTGACAGCTTTAATTAAGAATCGAATCAATACATATCCACACATAAAATCCACATATATATTATATGTCATTGTGACATATATATATATATACATATATTTATAGTTGTTACACTTCTACATACTGTAATAGCCGCTAATTCAATTGCCGGCTTCAGTGAAATCACAGAAGCCGACATGCAATGATACATTGTTTCCACACATTTAACCATGTAATTTCATGTATTTTTATATATGTTTGAAACATACAATTACATGAGTATATGTGTGCTAAATTTCAGACATGTAGGGGTTAATTAAAGGTGTAAATTCGTTGAAAAAAATGCGTGGGCTCCCGATGTATTTTCTCCACCAGACAGACAAAGCAAGCGAGTGGGGGCAGATAATAATAGCCTAGGGAGGGTACATTTTTTTTGTGCCCCCCTGGCTACTAACATCTCCCCCCAGACACCCCAGAAAGGGCAAATCTATAATTAGATTCGCCCTTTCTGGCACTTTGCCCGTCTATTCCCATTGCCCTGTAGCGGTGGCGAATGGGTTAATCTCACCTTACTGTCACCTTAGTATTGAAAGGTGACCTTAAGGCAGGTTAATAATTGATAGCTGTCAATTAGACAACTATCAATTATTAATCCTATTGTAGTAAATTAAAAAAACACAGACACATTAATTAAAAATTATTTTAATGAAATAAAAACACCTTTTTTTGACCATATTTTATTTTACACTTAATCCGTGCGAAGCCATTGATCTCCTAAAATAAATAAAAAAAAATAAAACAACATTATTCTTACCTATTCCGCTGATCTGTCACGTCCCATGCTGTAATCCTTCACAAAGGGTTAACTAGCTTTGAGCCAAGCTGTGCAAGTAATCCTGCATGCTCAGCTCAAAGCTCATGAATGAATAAGTTCCTCTCCTGGCGACAGGAGAGGATGTGTTTCATGAATGAAGCTTAATTGATTGTGTCCACTTTCCCTTTAGGTCAGGTCACTAAAGTTAAATTGCCAATAAATCAATTAAGCTCCATTCATGAATCTATTCCTCTACTTTCGCTGGGAGAGGAACTTATTCATTCAGGGGAATACAGGTCTGAGACAGCATTATTAGCTCTCTGCGACCTGTAACCTGTTAACCCTTTCTGATGGATTACACCGTGGGACCTGACTGTACATCGGATTGGTAAGTATAATTTTGCTTTTTTATTTTATTTTTATTACAGGAAATGGTTTTAGCAGGAAAATAAAATATGGTAAAAAACTGTGTGATTATTTAATTAAACTTATTTTTTATTAAACTGTGTGTGTTTGATTTTTCTTTCATACAATAGGATTAATAATTGATAGTTGTCTAATTGACAGCTATCAATTATTAACCTGCCTTAAGGTCACCTTTCAATACTAAGGTGACAATAACGCCAGATTATTAACCCATTCGCCACCGCTACAGGGCAATGGGAATAGACGGGCAAAGTGCCAGAAAGGGCGAATCTAATTATAGATTTGCCCTTTCTGGGTGTCTGGGGCAGATGTTAGTAGCCAGGGGGGCACAAAAAAATGTACCCTCCCTAGGCTATTATTATCTGCCCCCACTCGCTTGCTTTGTCTGTCTACAGTGTGCTACCTTTTTTTTCTTAAATATGTATGAGTTGGTGACTCTAGGTTTTAGCACCTGTTCACATTGGATCTGTTTGGATGTGCTGGTCAGTTTTTTTTTTATGTGTATTCATTTACCTTCTGCCTGAGCACTCCACCTGTTGGTCACAGGCTTTTTAATTACACCAGGTTCATTACTCCTCCACAGAGATGTAGATTTTAGTCTGTAGAGAGGATTCATATGTCCCCATACAGACAGACTTTTCTAAGTGAGGTTGGCATAGTTAGGACCTGGGATACAAGAAGAGCCTTAACGTGGCTCCCAGGTACACATAAATTGGCCTTTTTATGCGCTAAGACTTCTCAATTTTTCATATTTCTAAGGCAGTGATGCAATTCATTTTTGATATTTTTCATATTTTCATATTTTGTGTCCGCAAGCTATAGCGCTACAGTGTGCTACCTTTTTTTCTTAAATATGTATGAGTTGGTGACTCTAGGTTTTAGCACCTGTTCACATTGGATCTATATTTGGTTGTGCCGGTCAGTTTTTTTTATATGCCCTGTACATATACTGCTCTGCGGGCGCTGCGTTCCGCAAACAGCAGTATATGTACAGCGGCACGATTGCACGGCCTCACGTTGAGCGCCGCGGCGATCATGTGCGGGTGTCAGCTCTGTATGAGACCTGACACTCTGCAGCAATGCCCACGATTGGTGCTAGCAATGATACCTCTGATATTTTTTTACATATCCCCAAATAAAGAAAAAAAAGATACAATTTTTTCAAATAACTACATTTATTTATGTAAAAAAATGTACAATAAAAGTACACATATTTGGTATCGCCACATCCCTTCAGTGAACATTTGGTATCGAAGCGTCCCCTTCAGTGAACACTAGTGTTGAGCATTCCGATACCGCAAGTATCGGGTATCGGCCGATATTCGCGTTATCGGAATTCCGATACTTAATTCCGATACTTTTTCAATATCGTATACCGGAATCGGAAGTTCCCATAATTCTTTGAGAGGCAATGTGATTTTAGTCAGCCAATGAGGAATCCTACGAAGTGTGGGCACATCCTGTAATGATGCGGTCATCTTAACTAATGGCATGGCTGTGATTGGCTGCTGAAATGATGTCAGAATGCACTATAAAAGGCGCCGCAGCCATTTTAGCGTCACTGTGCTGTGAACTCAGTTAGGGACAGAACGCTGCTGTGCTGACTCTGAGGGACAGTTAGATATTGCGATTTTGTGTACTACTGTGCTTGAGGCAGGCTAGTTTACCAACCGCTGTGTAAAGCTTCATTTTGCCAGTGTTGTTTTAACAGCTCTGTGCAAGGTGTGTGTGTGACAGTGCAGGTGACGCTGCAGTTTGCTCTGCATCCACCGCTGTTTGTAGGCATCTGCACGTGTCACTTTTTTATTTTTTTTTTTTATTTTATTTAGTGGAATTGGTGCAGCTCCATTATATTAGAAAAAAATCAAATCTATTAGTGTGACGTGCTTCCATCCGTATACAATACATTGGTTGCAAACACTATAGAAGTACAGAAAGGAGCTTTTCACAGATTGTGGACAGTTGTGTTTCAGTGTTCACTTCAGTCTGTGTTTTTTACTTTTTTGAGTGCAGATCACGCTCCAGTTACTTGTTCAAGCACTGCTGCTTGTACTCTGCTGAGCGTGTCTCAGTGGCTCATCCTTTTCATTTATCTCCAATTGGTTCTGCTACATTCCATTTAAAATAAATCTAATCTATTAGTGTGACGCGCTTCCATCCGTATACAATACATTGGTTGCAAACACTATAGAAGTACAGAAAGGAGCTTTTCACAGATTGTGGACAGTTGTGTTTCAGTGTTCACTTCAGTCTGTGTTTTTTACTTTTTTGAGTGCAGATCACGCTCCAGTTACTTGTTCAAGCACTGCTGCTTGTACTCTGCTGAGCGTGTCTCAGTGGCTCATCCTTTTCATTTATCTCCAATTGGTTCTGCTACATTCCATTTAAAATAAATCTAATCTATTAGTGTGACGCGCTTCCATCCGTATACAATACATTGGTTGCAAACACTATAGAAGTACAGAAAGGAGCTTTTCACAGATTGTGGACAGTTGTGTTTCAGTGTTCACTTCAGTCTGTGTTTTTTACTTTTTTGAGTGCAGATCACGCTCCAGTTACTTGTTCAAGCACTGCTGCTTGTACTCTGCTGAGCGTGTCTCAGTGGCTCATCCTTTTCATTTATCTCCAATTGGTTCTGCTACATTCCATTTAAAATAAATCTAATCTATTAGTGTGACCGCTTCCATCCGTATACAATACATTGGTTGCAAACACTATAGAAGTACAGAAAGGAGCTTTTCACAGATTGTGGACAGTTGTGTTTCAGTGTTCACTTCAGTCTGTGTTTTTTACTTTTTTGAGTGCAGATCACGCTCCAGTTACTTGTTCAAGCACTGCTGCTTGTACTCTGCTGAGCGTGTCTCAGTGGCTCATCCTTTTCATTTATCTCCAATTGGTTCTGCTACATTCCATTTAAAATAAATCTAATCTATTAGTGTGATGCGCTTCCATCCGTATACAATACATTGGTTGCAAACAATATAGAAGTACACAAACGGGCCTTTCACAGCTACTGAACATGGGTTTTTAATTTTTAACTAAAATATGTATTTTTTCAAATGACACAAATATAAGTAATGTTGAAGAGGAATAGTCCTACATCCATTGTTTGCACAATATTACAGGTGTACATCATGTCCCTTAATCAACAATGTATTATTATATTTACTTGTATGCTTTTATTTAAAAGCCAAGAACACAGAAGGATAACCTTCGCACTGCAGCTGTTGTCAAAGTTCAACCCACATTATGCACTTCCAACATTGCAGCATTTGAGGCATGATGTGAGTTGGATTGGTCAAAGTTATGGAGTGAGAAGGTTCACCATCAGTACCCTATAGCATAAGTATGCTTTTGTGTTAGCATTTGTGTTAGACATGTGGATATCTGCCATAATATGTCACAATTATTTAGTTACAGATTTGTTACCAACACTAATCATTGAATGGTTTTAAATTTGACGTTTCACTTGTTTACAGCTTAGAAATAAGGGTGTAGCCTGATATCTATGTGTAGCACTAGCCACTTTAACATGTCATGTTTTTTTAAACATGTGTAGCTAGGTAGCAGTAATTTTTGCCGGACACACAGCAGGGGAACAGCAGGCGTTACTGAACCCCACTATCACTATAGCTTGTGTATTGGTCTGTGGACACGACACTTCTGAGCAGCAACTGGCAGTGTTGTAGCCCAGGGAGTATAGCTCAGGTGGTAGAAAGATGAACATAACAGGAGACATGGAAAACGTTGCCAACCAGTTAGTTAATCTGAAACCGGACAGGCAAATTCAGGCGAGATCCATGCCTAGTTCATTTTCAGAAAAGTAAGCCGTTCTACATTATCGTAGGATAGTCGCATGCAACGGTCTGTTAGTACACCACCTGCAGCAGTAAAGACGCGCTCCGATAATACACTGGCAGCAGATCAAGCCAGCACCTCCAATGCATACTGGCTAAGCTCTGGCCATGTATCCAGCTTAGAGACACAAAACTTGAATGGGGAAGAGCCATCTGAGAGTACACTGAGAGGGCAAGACATGTAGTCTGTAACCATCTTACGGAAACGTTGCCTCCTGCTGACTGGAGCCGTCTCGGATGGTGTAGACATTGGTGGCGCTGCCACAAAACTTCGACACATTTGGAACATACTGTTCTTGCCCTGTGCAGAGGCGCTGCTTGTGCTCCCTCTTGTTGCAGAGCTGTCTCCACTGCCTCGACGCACAGAGCTGCTTTGTAAATCAGTAGCAGCAGCAGTGCTCTCGGCTGGAATGGAGAACATTATGGATTGCACCAGTGTGTCTTGGTACTTCCGCATTTTACGCTCCCGGTTCAACGGTGTGATGAGGCTTTGTAAGTTGTCCCGGTAGCGAGGGTCTAGGAGGGTGTACACCCAATAATCAGACGTGGTGTGAATGTGTTCGATGCGGCGGTCGTTTCTCAGCCACTGCAGCATGAAATCAACCATGTGCTGCAGACTCCCAACTGGCCAAGAAACGTTGTCCCCTGCAAGAGGCGTCATCTCCGCCTGCTGTGCATCACCCCACCCTTGGTCTACATACTGACTAGAGCATTGTCTACCTCCCTCTGGAGCGATGTCTTCCTCCTCCATTGACTCCTCCTCATCCTCCTCACAAAGTCCTTCAAATACATATAAATTTACAAAATTTAAAACTCAAAATTTAAAAACTTTGTATCATAATTCTGTAACATCAGTTTATGGAAACACAATAGCATTACAAAAGGATAGACAAAAAATGTACATTATGTGCTTTGTAAATACATTAAAAGTTTGTAATGGTTATGAAAATATAGACAGCGACTCTGGAGGTTCAATTGTTGATACAGCATGGTACTTTGAAAGTCCTCCAGCCCTTTGTGAGGAACCACGTTGCGCTGACTGTCCAGAAGGTGATGGAATTTGTGACTCCTCATCCTCCACCTCTTCCAAAACCTCATGCCTTAGTGCTTGCAGTGTTTTTTGAAGCAGGCAGATAAGGGGGACAGTCAGGCTGACTAGTGCATCATCTGCACTCGCCATCCGCGTTGACTCATCAAACGCACGCAAAACGTGGCAGATATCCTTCATAGAGTTATTCGCCACTCATTACACTGGCAGTGGCTGCCCATTCATTATAGGATCCAATTCTAATTACTGGTTCTCACCAACAAAGCTCTCCACAGCGCAGCACCCCCTACATCTCCTCCCTTATTTATATTTATCGGCCTAACCGACTGCTGCACTCTGCAAACGACCTTCGACTAACCTCTGCACTAATCCGTACCTCCCACTCCCAACTCCAAGACTTCACCCGCGCTGCGCCAATCCTCTGGAATGCTCTACCCCAAGAAATTAGGACTATCCGCAATTTGGATGGTTTCAGGCGCTCCCTCAAAACACATTTGTTCACAGTGGCCTATCACATTCACTAATCAAAGTCATTCTATGTGTAATTCTGTGTGTGTAGCCCATTCACTATCTCCATGCATCCCTCACTTCCTTAAAATGGCTGGACCATCATTGTAAAAACACCATTGTATATAAACACCTGTACTTTGTATCTCCCACACCTCATTGTAGATTGTAAGCTTTCACCAGCAGGGGCGGCTGATTTTGCTTTAATTATTGTATTGTTAACGTTGTTACTTATGACTCGTGTTTTGAAACTGTTAAACTGTAAAGCACTGCGGAATATTATGGCGCTATATAAATAAATAATATTATTATTCTTATTATAGAGGCCCACTCAGTAGTGGTGAAGTGTGAACGGCGCAAATTGCGAGTTGACTGCGCCTGATGCAGCTGATACTCCATTACTGTTGGCTGCTGCTCACACAACCGCTCCAACATATGTAACGAGGAATTCCACCTGGTGGGTACGTCACATATGATGCGATGTTCATGAAGGTGAAATCTGCGTTGCAGAGCTGCAATCAGCGATCTGGCCATGCTGGAACGTCGCAAGTGAGCGCACTCTAGGCGGACCTTGTGCAGCAGTGCATCAAGATCCGGATAGTCCCTCAAAAAACTCTGCACATATGACAGACATGGTATGTGAGTGAGGTTGCCAAGGCCCAGAGCTGACACCAGATTTCGGCCATTGTCACACACTACCAAGCCTGCCTGTAGATTCTCTTCCAAAAACCACACGTCGCTCTCCTGCTTTATGGCATTACAGAGCTCCTGCGCTGTGTGGCTAAGATTCCCCATGGAAATTAATTTCAGGATGGCCTGTTGACATTTGGACACGGCTGTGCTCATATCGGTCGCAACAGGTAAACGTTCACGGGTCCATGTGGAGGTAGACCGTGACGGCTCCTGCAGCGATGATTCTGAGGAACTGGAATAGGAGGAGGAATCAATGTGTACAGACTTGATTCCTGCAATCCTTGGAGTTGGCAGAACACGTACAGCGCCACTCGCAAGATCAGTACCCGGCTGCACAACATTGACCCAATGGGCAGTGAGGGAAAGGTATTGTCCCTGGCCATGGGTGTTAGAACCCTCTTGTTAGGTTTTGTTTCAGTTTGCTGGTCACATGACCTTTTTTCCCTATTTAGTCTGGCTCCGCCCTTCTGGCTTTGCTTGACTTCATTGTATTATCTACTGTTAAGCTAGCCGGGTGCTTAGGTGCCTTAATCTGTCAGTTTTGATTGATGTTAGGATCACAAAGTATTTATTTTTCTGTTTAATTATCCATGCTACAATTTATGTTAGGAGGTGTCCACCTTTTCTCACAGTCCCTAGATCTTGTAGGGATTACTCCCTCGCAACTATAGGTCTTCGTTCACACTAGATGAGGACTTTAGCGGGTCTGGTCGCAGGATCAGGTTCCCCGTTACATCGTAGGGATTCAGCTTAGTTGTATTGTAGGGACAGAATTCCCTTCTTTCCTTACTGGTTGTAGCAGATCATAACAATGGGTACTGGTCCACGCATCGGTGGTCAGGTGGACCTTGCTACTGAGGGCTTTTAGTAGCGCATGTTTAATTTTTCCCTCAACATGCTTTTGCAGACCAGGGACGGCTTGCCTGCTGAAATGAAATCGGCTTGGCACATTGTATTGTGGGATTGACAATGATATTCAGTTACGGAAACTGTCTGTCTCCACCAGCCTGAATCACAGCATTTCAAGGGACAGGAGTTTTGCAATGCCAGCATTCAGAGCCTGTGCTCGTGCATGGTTTGCGGAGTATGGCCGTCTTTTATCCCATGCCTGTGCTACCGATGGCTGTTTTGTGGCCTGGGAGTGTGAGGATGACAGGGAACTTGCTGCTGTGTGTGGAATAACAGTTTGTCTCTGGACAACAGTGGCCGAGGTTCTTCCATGGCGATCCTGTGAGGAAGCATAACCAGCTGTGTGTGAGCTCGATGAAGAGGCTTCAACACAACCTGAAGATGTAGGTGCTGCTGTAGGTTGGCCTACATCTCTAGTGTGTCTTTGTAACTCAACTACGTGCTTTGTCCGCACATGTTTCCACATATTTGTGGTATTGAGGTGACTGACACTTTTAGCTATTTTTAATTTTTAATTACACAGCTTGCATTTCACATAGCAAATATCATGTGCAAGTGTGTGAAAAAAGGACCACGCAGTGCAAGTCCTGGGAGCGCACGTTTTGACTTTTGGAAGACAACTGCTCCGAACAGGTGCCAAACTGGAGGCTACAGGCAACCGAGTCTGCAGCCTAACTCTCCCTCTTTTTTGTACCGTTGGGGCAATGTCTTCCTCTATCTTCCTTCTATCACTAACCATTTCTCTAGGCCTCTCCCAGCTTTCAACCAAAGTACTGGTTCTCACCCACAAAGCTCTCCACAGTGCAGCACCCCTCCTACATCTCCTCCCTCATTTCTATCTATCGGCCTAACCGACTGCTGCGCTCTGCAAACGACTTTCGACTAACCTCTGCACTAATACGTACCTCACACTCCCGACTCCAAGACTTCTCCTGCTCTACGCCAATCCTCTGGAATGCTGTACCCCAAGAAATTAGGACTATCCACAATTTGCATGGTTTCAGGCGCTCCCTCAAAACACATTTGTTCAGAGCGGCCTATCACATTCACTAATCAAAGTCATTCTATGTATTCTGTGTAAGTGTGTGTGTGTCTCTAGCCCATTCACTATCTCCATCCCTCAGTCCCTTAAGATGGCTGGAACATCATTGTAAATGCACCATTGTATATAAACACCTATACTTTGTATCTCCCCATCTCATTGTACATTGTAAGCTGTCACGAGCAGGGGCGACTTATTTAGCTTAAATTATTGTATTGTTAACGTTGTTACTTATGACTTGTGTTCTGAAACGGCTAAACTGTAAAGCGCTGCGGAATATGATGGCGCTATATAAATAAATATTATTATTATTATTCCTCTGAGCTGCTCCCACCACCTTCCTGTTCCTCATGCCATGTTGGATCTTGGACCTCATCATCTCCACTACCCTTTTCCAACACCTGCTGTTGGGTGGTCTGGCCAGCACCATGCTCAACAGAAACTGGCACCTGGGTCTCATCATCATCAGATGCGTTCTGCGGTGTGCTGACCATCGGCACTGTCTCACCCGCCTCTTCAGATTCAGAGAGACACAGCTGTTGCGCATCACTGCATACTCCCTCTTCACATTACAGAATGCTGCTTGGCTGGGCCCCTGTTTGCAAGCCAATAGATTCTGAGAACAGAAGCAGACACTCAGCTGGCTCCTGTACAGAACTCTCTGACTGCCTGGGCAATTTGCCAGGCGGTGAAGAGACAGATGGTTGCCCAACAGTGCTGTGGTCCTGAGAGGAGGTGGAAGCAATTGAAGTCGATGCATTGGCTGACATCCAAACAACAACGGCTTCAATTTGTTCTTCCCGCAGCAGGGGGGTACTCCGAGCTCCTACAAAAGTGCGCATAAAGGAACGCTCACGGGGAAAACTGGTGGATGCTGTGTCACTGGGGGCCGCAGCAGCCACAGAATCCCCACGTCCTCTCCCTGAAGAAACTCCACGACCACGTGCCTTACTCCCTGCCTTCTTCATCTTGGTAGATTGATAAAGAAACTCTGAAAAGTTATAAGGTCTAAGTGTGGTTATTCCGCAGAGACTGCAGTGAACACTGCACACAACTGTTCACTACCCAATGCGTCTCAGCAGGAAGGCAGTCTGTGCGTCAAAACAAAGGCACAAGCATACATCCATGTACCCTGTTTATAAAGCTATATAAAAAAAATTATGTAGTAGTGACGCACACTTTATTGAGGTACAGTATTACATCGCCATTCACCATCTGTGGCTATGCAGTCTCATCTATATATACCTTATCTATCTGTTGTCATGCTTCCAAGTCGACAGTCACAGTCAGCCATAAATAGCAATTTTCACTATGCACTATGCACTTTTGAAAGGTTATGTTTGTTAATAAAAATGATTATTGCCACATATTATGAGTATTACATGATGGAAATTGTATAATTTTGTATAAAATATTTAGTGACATTATTCAGCAAATGGAACATTTTAGTAATATCACAGATAACTTGTAATGCTGATGATGTTTTGAAGTCAGACATTCATTGTCTATACAATAAAAATGGTGTACATACTGTTACTTATCCATCATTAATGGATTCAGATATGTACTTGTATGCTTTTATGTACAACCGTATAGCAGATTCCTTAACTAATTTATTTTGTGGTTTGCATTGCTGTTCAACATGTTAATGTATGTGTTTATGTTTGTCAATTCTTTATTTATCTAGATATTAGTTTAAATGAAATCATCATCTTATGGTAGTAAAGGTTATCTTTCTCTTGTTTGAAGTATAGACATTTAAAATTGACAGGTAACAAGGAAATTACTTGATCTAGTATTTAAACATCCTCCTTGACCCTGGGCTCCAACACCGCCAGTTGTTGCTCGGAAGTGCTGTTAGCACAGTCAACACTTGCTCCTGTGTTACTGGGGTTCAGTAACGTCAGCTGGTCCTCGGTTGTGCCATTGGCTCTTTTCCTTCTGCTGCCCCTCCGGGTTCCAGCACAGTCAGCTGGTCCTCGTTACTTGCATTGGCTCTTGTACCTTCTGCTACCCGTCCGGGTTCCAGTACCGTCAACTGGTTCTCCGCAGTGCCTTTGGCCTAGGTGCCTCCATCTCGGTATCCGAGTTCCAGCAACGTCTGCTGGTCCTTGGTAGTGCTTTGGAGCACAGGTACCTCCTGCTTAGTAACCGTGTCCCAGTAACGTCAGCTGGTCCTCGGTTGTGCCATTGGCTCTTTTCCTTCTGCTGCCCCTCCGGGTTCCAGTACCGTCAACTGGTTCTCCGCAGTGCCTTTGGCCTAGGTGCCTCCATTTCGGTATCCGAGTTCCAGCAACGTCTGCTGGTCCTTGGTAGTGCTTTGGAGCACAGGTACCTCCTGCTTAGTAACCCTGTCCCAGTAACATCAGCTGGTCCTCGGTTGTTCCATTGGCTCTTTTCCTTCTGCTGACCCTCTGGGTTCCAGCACAGTCAGCTGGTCCTCGTTACTTCCATTGGCTTTTGTACCATCACCAACAGGACAAAGAAGGTTAAGACAAACTACAAGATACAGAACAAGAGACAGAAAACAATAAGCAGAAGATCAAAAAGCAGAAGAACATTAAGTATAAGACCAAAATGAAGAGCAAAATATATGCTCTAAATTCTAAGCAGAAGAAGACTAAGCAGTGTATGGGGGTGAGTCCGTTCCTCCTCGTGGTGCCCCTGGAAAATGCCTGATGCTGCTGCAGGCTAAACTGAACGCGGACAAATACTGTTGTAATTAAAATCTTTCGTGACAGCAAGAACGGAAGGATGAAAATTCAGAGTTTTACAGATTACAAGTACAGGAATGTCTGTCACAAATAAGAATATGATGAAAAGGATGAATAGGAAGAAGATGAAGAAGTAGAATATGAAGAATAATAACTGTTTAATAAGAACAATATAAGTAATGTTAACAAAAAGATGAATAGCAAGAAGTTTTAGAAGATTAAGAAGGTGAAGATGAAGAATAATTTGATGAGAAAGATGATGCTGCTGAAAATTATGAAGGAGAAAGTGTGTGAAAAGTTAAAAAGGTGAAGACCATGGAAGTTGTGAAACAGACATATTTGACAAAATAGAAAAAAGGTTAACAACATTGTCAATTTGTTCGTCAATCCGAACGTATTTCCTAAAAAAAAAAAATTAATGCTATTCCATTGGATTGGGTCAAACATCTATGCCTTTAATGTCTCCTCAACCTCCCCCAATACATTCTACATTACTCTTTGTTGTTTTCCTTCATGTACAATTAACCAACAAGGCAAGAATGGGTTTTTTTTAATTTCGATATTTTGTTCCCATAGAATTACATGGGACTTCCGGTATCGGTATCGGGTATCGCCGATATTTTAGTGATATCGGCGATACCATTCCGATTCCGATACTTTAGGATATCGGAAAGTATCGCTCAACTCTAGTGAACACCATTAAAAAAGAAACGAGGCAAAAAACAATGCTTTATCACCATATTGCCAAACAAAAAGTGCAATAAAAAGCGATCAAAAGACAAATGTAAATAAAAATGGTACCTCTGAAAACGCCAGCTTGTCTCGCAAAAAACAAGCCACCCTATAGCTCCATCAGCATAAAAAATAAAAAGTTATAGTTCTCAGAATAAAGCGATGCAAAAATATTTTTTTTCTATAAAATAGTTTTTATTGTGTAAAAGTGCCAAAACATAAAAAAAACTATATAAATGGGGTATCGCTGTAATCATACTGACCCGAACAATAAAGCTGTCTTACCAATTTACCACACGTGGAACGGTATTTAAAAAAAAGCAATTCCTGAAATGTTGGTTTTTGTTCATTCTGTCTCCCAAAGATCGCAATAGAAAGCAATCAAAAATAGCACCAACAAAAACGTCAGTTCTTCCCACAAAAAACAAGCCATAACATGACTTTGTCGGCAGAAATATGGAAAAATTATAGCTCTCAAAATATGGTGATGCAAAAACTAGTTTTCGCAATAAAAAGCGGCTTTTAGTGTGTGACAGCAGCCAAACATAAAAACTTGATATAAATCTGGTATTGCTGTATTTGCTCTCCAGAGGCATGAGCTGGGCATAACGTACTGGTCACTATAACGGCAATTTGCAATTTTGGCTCAGCAACATCCATTCCTGTTTCTGGAAAACACCCATGGAGTCAAAATCGTCACTACATCTGTACATAAATTCCCAAAAGGTTGTAATTTCAAAAATGGGTTCACTTGAAGGGGGATTCTGCTTTTCTATTACTTAGAGGCTCTTTATATGGAATCCGCAAACTGTTTTAGGAAAATCTGCGCTCCAGGAGTCAAATAGCGCTCTGTCCTTTCCAAGTCTCTCCGTATGGCTAAGTAGTACTTAACAGCCAGGGCCGCCAGAAGGGCATTACTGCCCTATGGGGCCCGGTGAGCAGCAGTGCAGAGGGGGGCCCCACACATCCTGGGCCCCGCTCTTGTGCTTCTGCTCACCGGGCTCCATCATGCACTAAAGTGTTGCGTGCTGCGGTTCACACGTCGGCACTGGGAGTTTTCTTGAAGCTCCACGGCCGTCTAACCTTGACGGCTGCGCAGCTCCCTCCGCCCTTTGGAGTTCCGGTCAGCTGACGGCGCGTACGCGATGACGCCATCACGTACACGCTGACATGTACGAGGAAAACAAAAGCAGAGCTGCGCCTGCTGGGGATCACCTGTGCGGTACGTATGAAAAACATTTTTTTTCTTTTCTTTATAAAATGAATTCAGTGGGTGAAGGGAGGAGGTGGAGGGGGACTGTACATGATGAAGTGGTGGAAAGGGGGACTTCACATGATGAAGTTGTGGGAAGGGGGACTGCACATGATGAAGCTGTGGGGAAGGGGACTGCACATGATGAAGTTTTTGGGAGGGGTACTGCACATGATAAAGTTGTGGGGAGTGGGACTGCACATGATGAAGTTGTGGGAAGGGGGACTGCACATGATGAAGTGTGGGGAGGGAATGGGTGACTGCAACGTCTGCAAAGTTGGGGAGGGGGACTGCACATGATGAAGTTTGTGGGAGGGGGACTGCACATGATGAAGTGTGGGGAGGGAACAGGCGACTGCAACTTCTGCAAGTGGTGGAGGGGGACTGCACATGATGAATTTGTAGGGAGGGGGACTGCACATGATGAAGTTGTTGGGAGGGGGACTGCACATGGTGAAGTTGTGGAAAAGGGACTGCACATGATGAAGCTGTGGGGAGTGGAACTGCACATGATGAAGTTGTGGGGAGGGTGACAGAAAATGATGAAGTGAATGAGGGGAGGGTGACTGCAAATGATGACATGAGGTGAGATGGGGGATTGCATATAAAGAAGTGAGGGGGACTGCAAATGATGAAGTTGTGGGGAGGGGACTGCACATGATGAAATTGTAGGAAAGGGGACTGCACATGATGAAGTTGTGGGGAGAGGGACTACATATGATGAAGTTGTTGGGAGGGGGACTGCACATGGTGAAGTTGTGGAAAGGGGACTGCACATGATGAAGCTGTGGGAAGGGGAACTGCACATGATGAAGTTATGGGGAGGGTGACAGAAAATGATGAAGTGATTGAGGGGAGGATGGCTGCAAATGATGACATGAGGGGAGATGGAGGACTGCATATAAAGTGAGGGGGACTGCAAATGATGAAGTTGTGGGGAGGTGGACTGCACATGATGAAACTGTGGGGAAAGGGACTGCGCATGATGAAGTTGTGGGGAGAGGGACTGCACATGACAAAGTTGTGAGGAGGGGGACTGCATAAGACGAAGTTGTGGGGAGGGGGCTGCACATGGTGAAGTTATGGGGAGGGAGACTGCATATGATGAAGTTGTGGCGAGGGGGACTGCACATGATGAAGTTGTGGGGAGAGGGACTGCACATGATGAAGTGGGGGGAGGAAATGGGAGACTGCAACTTCTGCAAGTGGTGGAGGGGGACTGCAAATGATGAAGTTGTGGGGAGGGGGACTGCACATGATGAAGTTGTTGGGAGGGGGACTGCACATGGTGAAGTTGTGGGGAGGGTGACAGAAAATGAAGTGATTGAGGGGAGGATGGCTGCAAATGATGACATGAGGGGAGATGGAGGACTGCATATAAAGTGAGGGGGACTGCAAATGATGAAGTTGTGGGGAGGGGGACTGCACATGATGAAATTGTGGGGAAAGGGACTGCGCATGATGAAGTTGTGGGGAGAGGGACTGCACATGACAAAGTTGTGAGGAGGGGGACTGCATATGACGAAGTTGTGGGGAGAGGGACTGCACATGGTAAAGTTGTGGGGAGGGAGACTGCATATGATGAAGTTGTGGGGAGGGAAACTGCATATGATGAAGTTGTGGAGAGGGGGACTGCACATGATGAAGTTGTGGGGAGAGGGACTGCACATGATGAAGTGGGGGGAGGGAATGGGAAACTTCTGCAAGTGGTGGAGGGGGACTGCAAATGATGAAGTTGTGGGGAGGGGGACTGCACATGATGAAGTTGTAGAGAGGGGGACTGCACATGGTGAAGTTGTGGAAAGGGGACTGCACATGAAGTTGTGGGGAGAGGGACTGCAAATGGTGAAGTTATGGAAAGGGGGACTGCACATGATGAAGTTGTGGGGAAGGGGACTGCACATGGTGAAGCTGTGGTGAGAGGAACCGCACATGATGAAGTGGGAGGGGGACTGCACACGGTGAAGTTGTGGGGGAGGGGGACTGCACATAATGAAGTTGTGGGGAGGGGGACTGCACATGAAGCTGTGGGGAGGACTACACATGATGAAGCTGTGCGGAGGGGGACTGCACATGAACTTGTGGGGAGGGGACTGCACATGATGAAGTTGTGGGGAGGGTGACAGAAAATGATGAAGTTATTGAGGGGAGGGTGACTGCAAATGATGACATGAGGGGAGATGGGGGAGTGAATATGACGAAGTGAGGGGGACTGCAAATGATGAAGTTGTGGGGAGGGGACTGCACATGATGAAATTGTGGGGAAGGGGACTGCACATGATGACGTTGTAGGGAGAGGGACTGTACATGACGAAGTTGTGGGGGGGGGGGCTGCACATGGTGAAGTTGTGGGGAGGGGGACTGCACATGATGAAGTTGTGGGGAGGGGGACTGCACATGATGAAGTGTGGGGAGGGAACAGGCGACTGCAACTTCTGCAAGTGGTGGAGGGGGACTGCACATGATGAAGTTGTAGGGAGGGGGACTGCACATGATGAAGTTGTTGGGAGGGGGACTGCACATGGTGAAGTTGTGGAAAAGGGACTGCACATGATGAAGCTGTGGGGAGTGGAACTGCACATGATGAAGTTGTGGGGAGGGTGACAGAAAATGATGAAGTGAATGAGGGGAGGGTGACTGCAAATGATGACATGAGGTGAAATGGGGGATTGCATATAAAGAAGTGAGGGGGACTGCAAATGATGAAGTTGTGGGGAGGGGACTGCACATGATGAAATTGTAGGAAAGGGGACTGCACATGATGAAGTTGTGGGGAGAGGGACTACATATGATGAAGTTGTTGGGAGGGGGACTGCACATGGTGAAGTTGTGGAAAGGGGACTGCACATGATGAAGCTGTGGGAAGGGGAACTGCACATGATGAAGTTATGGGGAGGGTGACAGAAAATTATGAAGTGATTGAGGGGAGGATGGCTGCAATGATGACATGAGGGGAGATGGAGGACTGCATATAAAGTGAGGGGGACTGCAAATGATGAAGTTGTGGGGAGGGGGACTGCACATGATGAAACTGTGGGGAAAGGGACTGCGCATGATGAAGTTGTGGGGAGAGGGACTGCACATGACAAAGTTGTGAGGAGGGGGACTGCATAAGACGAAGTTGTGGGGAGGGGGCTGCACATGGTGAAGTTGTGGGGAGGGAGACTGCATATGATGAAGTTGTGGCGAGGGGGACTGCACATGATGAAGTTGTGGGGAGAGGGACTGCACATGATGAAGTGGGGGGAGGGAATGGGAGACTGCAACTTCTGCAAGTGGTGGAGGGGGACTGCAAATGATGAAGTTGTGGGGAGGGGGACTGCACATGATGAAGTTGTTGGGAGGGGGACTGCACATGGTGAAGTTGTGGGGAGTGTTATGTTTCGGTAGCTGAGGAGTGCAGGTAAAAAAGGCAATACACCAGAGCAGTTGGAATCTATGAGATTGCAGTACCCTGACTAACCACCACAACTAGAGGCAGCCGTGGAGCGTTCCTACGTTGGTCCTAGACGCCTCGTCACAGCCTGAGAAACTAACTACACCTAAAGATAGAAATAGGAAAGCTATCTGCCCGGAGCAGAACCCCAAAGATAATAGAAAGCCCCCAAACAAGTAATGGCGGTTAGACAAGAAGAAATACTGACACAGAAAGAAAATAGTATGAGCAAACGCTGGGGCCCAAACTAACTAAATAGAAAAGGATAGGAAGGGTACTTACTGCAATCCCAGAAAACCCTGGAAAGCACCAACTCTACTAATTTCAAAATCACCTGAGATCACACGACCTCTACCACCTAAATTAGTTCTCTGGTGTAACAAAATCAAAACAGCAGCCACTGAAAAAACTGGAAAAAGCAAAAGCACAAACATCAGTGGCTGAACTAAACTGAGAGGGCAAAAGCCCCCTGAGGGGACCCAGAAGGCCCCCACAGAAGTGCAGGACAAAAAGCAAAAATATAGCAACAAAAACAAAAAGAAGAAAAATGTCTTATCTGTTAGCAGGAGATGCAGACACGACACAGCAGGCTACAAGGGAAACAGGAATGAAGGATTCAGACCAGAACAATTGATCACCGGCAACCCTGATGGGAAGGTGACTCCCTTATATAAGACCAGTCAGTAACACCTGATTCTCAGTCCTCACAATCTTCACTGAACAGACCAGTACCGCTTGTAACCACCAGAGGGAGTCTCTGCTCAGAACTCATCTCAAACTCATTCACAACAGTACCCCCCCCTTGAGGAGGGGTCACCGAACCCTCATTTGAGCAACCAGGTCGGTCAGGATGAGTTCTATGATACGCACGGATGAGTCTCCTAGCATGGATGTCCGAAGCAAACACCCAAGAATTGTCTTCCTGACCATAACCTCTCCACTTAACCAAATACTGGAGTTTCCGTCTAGAAAAACGAGAATCCAATATTTTCTCAACCACATACTCCAGATTGCCCTCAACCAAAACAGGGTCAGGAGGCACAGCAGCAGGAACCACTGGCTCAACAAACCTCTTCAACAAGGACTTGTGGAACACGTTATGGATCTTAAATGTCCCTGGAAGAAGCAAACGAAAAGAAACAGGATTAAGAATCTCAATGATCTTATAAGGTCCAATGAACCTAGGCTTAAATTTAGGAGATGCTACTCTCATAGGAATATTCTTTGAGGACAACCAGACCAAGTCCCCCACTTTAAAACCGAGGACCATCAGTCCTATGCCGGTTAGCAAACCGCTGGGCTTCTCCTGAGAGAGGGACAACCTCTCCACTACCTGGTCCCAAATCTGTTGCATACGCTCCACAACAGAGTCAACACCTGGACAGACAGAAGCCTCCGTCTGTCCTGAAGAAAATCGAGGGTGAAACCCAGAATTACAGAAAAACGGAGACATCAAAGTGGCAGAGCTAGCCCTATTATTAAGAGCAAACTCAGCCAAAGGCAAAAAAGAGACCCAGTCATCCTGATCAGCCAGACACAAAGCAATCTAAGATAAGTCTCCAATGTCTGGTTTGTTCTCTCAGTTTGACCATTGGTCTGAGGATGAAATGCCGAGGAGAAAGACAATTGAACACCCAGTTTAGAACAAAAAGTCCTCCAAAATCTGGAAACAAACTGGACTCCTCTGTCAGACACAATGTTCTCAGGAATGCTGGTAAACGAACCACGTGCTGAAGGAACAACGGCACCAATTCAGAGAGGAAGGCAACTTAGGAAATGGCACAAGATGTTATCATTTTGGAAAACCTATCACAAATTACCCAGATGGTGGTCATTCTCTGAGAAACAGGAAGGTCGGAAATGAAATCCATAGAGATATGGGTCCCATGGTCTCTGGGCACAGGCAATGGCATCACAAACCACTAGAGCGAGAGCAAGGCTGGAGCGAGAGCAAGTCCCGCAGGACTGCACAAATTCCCTGACATCACGAGACAAGGTAGGCCACCAAAAGGACCGACTAACCAAGTCTCTGGTACCAAAAATTCCGGATGCCAGCCAATGCGGAACAATGAATCTCAACATCACACTCTTTTTCCACTGGTCCGGGACAAACAATTTTCCAACAGGGCAGCACTCCGGGCCTATCCTCCTGACACCCCTCCAGAGCAAGTCTCAAATTGGGCGAGATGGCGGAAAGAACTACACCCTCTTTCAAATAACAGAAGGATCAGATAACTCAGGAGAGTCCGCAAGGAAACTCCTCGAGAGGGCATCCGCCTTAACATTCTTAGTGCCAGGAAAAAGGAAACCACAAAATTAAAACGTGTAAAAAACAAGGCCCACCTGGCCTGTCTAGGATTGAGTCGCTTGGCAGATTCCAGATAGCCCCAATTCTTATGGTCCGTAAGGACCACCACCTGATGTTGGCTCCCTCCAGCCAATGTCTCCACTCTTAAAAAAGCCCACTTCAGGCCAATAACTCCCGATTACCCACGTCATAATTACGTTCAGTAGGAGAAAATTTTCGAGAGAAAAAGGCACAAGGGTTACTTTTAGAGTCTCTGGATCTTTTTGGGACAAAACGGCACCTGCCCCAATTTCAGAGGCATCAACCTCCACCTGAAATGGCAGAGAAACATCAGGCTGCCGTAGAACAGGAGCAGAAGTGAATCTCTGCTTAAGTTCCTGAAATGCAGAGACTGCCTCGGGAGGCCAATTCACCACATCAGAACCCTTTCTGTCAAATCATTAATGGTTTAACAATAACCGAGAAATTACCAATAAATTTACGATAAAAATTGGCAAAACCCAAAAAAACTCTGAAGAGCCTTTAAATGAAGTAGGTTGGACCCAATCACAGATGGCCTGAACCTTGACCGGGTCCATTTCAATAACAGATGGGGACAATATGAATCCCAGAAATGAGATCCTCTGTACGCCAAAAAGACACTTTGATCCTTCACATACAAGCATTCTCTCTCAAAATCTGGATACAGTTCGAACATGTTTCACATGAGAGTCCCAGTCATTAGAAAAAATCAAGATATCATCCAAATAAACAATCAGAAATTTGTCCACAAAATCCCTGAAAATGTCATTCATGAAGGACTGGAAGACGGAAGGAGCATTAGTGAGCCCAAAGGGCATCACTAGGTACTCAAAAAAGCCCTTCAGGGGTATTGAATGCCGTCTTCCATTCATCCCCGTGCTTAATGCGAATAAGGTTATACGCCCCCCTGAGGTCAAGCTGGTAAACCCAAGTAGCGTTTTTCACCCTGGAAAACAGGTCAGGAATCAAGGGTAACGGGAATTGATATTTCACAGAATATTGTTCAAGAGACGATAATCAATACACGGCCCTTTAAAGAACCATCTTTTTTGGCCACAAAGAAAAAACCGGCACCCAAGGGTGAAGAGGATGGTCTGATATGACCCTTCTCCAATGATTCCTTGATATAAGACCGCCATAGCGTCATGTTTCAGGTACAGACAAGTTAAAAAGGGGACCTTTAGGGAATTTCTACCCGGCACTAATTCAATAGCGCAGTCATAGCTCCTATGGGGAGGCAAGGATGCAGATTTACTTTCGCTAAACACATCAGAAAAATCAATCAAAAAGTCAGGAACATCCTGAGCCTGGGGGGAGGCAGAAAAAACAGGAGTGTTGGTATTAACACATTGGCAGCCCCAACTGGTTTACAGACACAGATTTCCAATCCAAAACAGGATTTGAGACTGTAACCAAGGGAAACCCAGCACGATAATGTCATGCAGATTATACAGAACCAAAAATTTGCAGCACTCCTGGTGATCAGGTTCAACCCTCATTATCACCTGAGTAGAAAACTGGGGTTTATTCTCAGCCAAAGGGGTAGAATCGATCCCCAGTAGGGGGAATAGACTTCTGTAGGGGTATCAAGGGAAACCCACAACGTTTTAGCAAAATCATAATCCATCAGGTTAATAGCTGCTCCAGAATCAACGAAAGCCTGAGCAGAAAATGAGGACAGAGAGCATATCAAGTGACAGTTAATAAAACTTAGTCTGAACACTACCCAAGACAACTGAGCGTTGCAAACGTCTTCCCCCGCTTAGGGCAGACTGAAATAGCATGAGAGGCATCACCACAGTAGAAACATAACCCATTGCGTTTTCGAAACCTGACGCTGTGCCCCAAACACCCTCTATCACAGGGCAGGGGTTCAGAAGGGGTTCACAAGGAACCATTCCCCTTTTTTTTCCCCCGCTCACGCAAACCTTCATTGAATCGCTAATGAATAGAATTTTTGAGCCCAGAGGGACGGGGAACCCCCCCCAAAAATTTCCTTTTTTTTATCTGACGGCCCCTTTCCCCGGAAAAGGCTGCCAAAAAAGCTCGTAATTTTCCTTTGGCCCCGGGACTGCCCCCGGGGGAAAACTCTGACAGTATAACTCAGCTTTAAAAAGGGGGCCCCTAAATTTAATGCCAAAAAGGCTTTTTCAGCTTGATCATGACGGGGGCTATCATACAAAACCCAAAGCCAAAAAAGCTCAAC
This sequence comes from Oophaga sylvatica, assembly GCA_033576555.1. Classification (NCBI taxonomy): domain Eukaryota; kingdom Metazoa; phylum Chordata; class Amphibia; order Anura; family Dendrobatidae; genus Oophaga; species Oophaga sylvatica. Next base: position 158,529,620 of record JARQOD010000005.1, on the reverse strand, counting down.
ATCACTAAAAAAGGGGCCCCCGGGGGTGTGGGGAAAAACCCCCCAATCCTGGGGATCCCCGCGAGGAGGGGTTTAAAAAATTTAACCTGCTCGCTTTTTTCCCTGAGGACTTTTTTTTAAGGAAAAAAAAAATTTTTAAATTTTTTAAAAATTTTCTGAAATTGGGCTCGTCCCCAAAAACAAATTGGGGGGGATCCTGGTTTTCCAAAAGGGGGCAACCAAAAGAAGCAGCAATTCTCTAACTCAGTGCAAGCGATCCCACGGCCGAAAACGGCAAACCCCATTGAAAAAAAAGATCCTCCCCGAACCCGAATACAGAGAAAAAAAATCAACAAACAAAAAAAAATCTCGACAACTCTGAAACCCTTTTTTTTTTTCAAATTTTTTTTTTTCCCTTTTTGGAGCCAAAAAATTTAAAATTTTTAAAGGCCCCCTATACTGTTATTTTTTTGGAAAGCGGGAGGAGTGCGGGGAAAAAAGGGGAATACACCAGAGCATTTTAAAACTTGGATTCAGAAACCCTGACAAACCCAAACCAAAAATAGAGGCAGGTGGAGGTTCCTACGTTGGCCTAGACGCCTCGTCACACCCCGAGAAACAAAAATACCCCTAAAAAAGAAATAGGAAGCTACTGCCCGAGCAGAACCCCAAAGATAATAGAAACCCCCCAAACAAGTAATGGGGTTAGACAAAAAAAAATTACTGACCAGAAAAAAATAGTATGGGCAAACGTGGGGGGCCCCAAATAACTAAATAAAAAAAAATGGAAGGGTACTTACTGAAACCCCCCGAAAACCCTTAAAAACCCCAACTTTTAATTTTAAATTTTAAAATACCTGAGTAACCCCACCTCTACCCCCCCAATTAGTTCTCTGGTGTAACAAAATCAAAAAAGGGAGCCACTGAAAAAACGGGGGAAAAAAAAGCAAAAAAATCAGTTTTAAAAATAAACTGGGGAGGGAAAAACCCCCCTGAGGGGACCCAAAAGGGCCCCCCCCAGAAGTGAGGGGAAAAAAAAAAAAAAAAATACAAAAAAAAAAAAAAAGAAGAAAAGTCTTTTTTCTTTAGCAGGGATGCAGCAGACACAGCAGGCTAAAAGGGAAAAAAAAGGGGAAAAAAGGGGTTAAAACCCCCAAAAATTGTTTTCCCCCCGGAACCCCCGATGGGGAAAGGGGACTCCCCTTTTTAAAAAAAAGCCCCTCAGTAACACCTGTTTCCCCCCCCTCACAATCTTTTACTGAACAACAGACCGTTTTAAAACCCCAGAGGGAGTTTTCCCGCCAGAATCATTCAAACCCATTCAAACAGGGGGGGGGTGACAGAAAATGAAATGAGAGGGGGGATGGCTGCAAATTTTGACATAGGGGGGATGGAGGGTGCCCTATAAATTAGGGGGACTGCCCAAAAAAAAGAAGTTTGGGGAGGGGGACTTCACAAAGATGAAATTTGGGGAAAGGGGCCGCTGATGAAGTTGTGGGGGGAAAGGGGGGGGCACAGACAAAGTTGTGAGGGGGGGACGCAATGACCCAAGTTGTGGGGAGGGGGACGCCATGGGAAGTTGTGGGGGGAGACGCATATGAAAAATTGGGGGGGGAAAACGCATATGAAAATTTTGGGGGGGGGGACTGCCTGATGAAATTGGGGGAGAGGGACTGCACATGATGAAGGGGGGGGAAGGGAAAAGGAAACTTCTGAAGGGGGGGGGGGGGGACTGAAAAAGATAAAATTGTGGGGGGGGACTGCACATAGAAGTTTGGGGAAAGGGGGACGGCACATGGTAAAATTTTTTGGGGGAAAAGGGGGCTGCACATGAAGTTGGGGGAGGGGACGCAAATGGGAAGTTGGGGGAAAGGGGGGGCTGCAAAAGAAAGAAGTTGTGGGGAAGGGACTGCACATGGTGAACTGTGGGGGGGAAACCCCCACATGATGAAGTGGGAGGGGGGACGCACAAAGGTGAAGTTGTGGGGAGGGGATGCCATAAAGAAAATTTTTGGGGGGGGGGGCTGACATAAGCGGGGGGGGACTAAAAAATGATTTAAACTGGGGCGGAGGGGGCTGCACTAAAAAAGTGGGGGGGACGCACTATAAGTTTGGGGGGGTGACAGAAAAAATGAAGTTATTGAGGGGAGGGGGGACTGAAAAAAATGACATGGGGGGAATTTGGGGGGTGAATATGACAAGTGGGGGGGGGCTGAAAAAGATAAGTTGGGGGAGGGGGACCCGCACATGATGAAATTGGGGGAAGGGGCTGCCAAAAGGCGTTTTTAGGGGGGACTGTAAAATGACAAGTTGGGGGGGGGGGCTGCACAGGTGAAGTTGGGGGAGGGGGGGCACATAAAAAATTTTTGGGGAGGGGACGACGTGAAGTGTGGGGGGAAAGGACGCAACCTTTTGCAATGGGGGGGGGGGGATGCACAGATGAAATTTTAGGGAGGGGGGGCGCACATGATGAATTGGGGGGAGGGGGGCTGAAAAATGGTGAAGTTGGGGAAAAAAAGGGGCTGCACATGATGAAGCTTGGGGAGGGAACTGACATGATGAATTGGGGGGGGGGGTGACAAAAAAATGTGAATTTAAAGGGGGGGGGTGACTGCAAATGTGACTTAGGTGAATGGGGGATTGCATATAAAAAAAATTTGGGGGGGAAACACATGTGAATTTTTGGGGGGAAAGGGACTAAAATTTTAAAATGTTGGGAGGGGGACTGCCAAAGGGAAGTTGGGGAAAAGGGGGGCTGACATGGAAGCGTGGGAAGGGGGAAACCCCCAAAGTTTAAGTTTGGGGGGGGGACAGAAAATTATGAAGTGATTGAGGGGGATGGGTGAAATGAAAGACAAAGGGGGAAAGGGGACGATAAAAGTAGGGGGATGAAATTTTAAAATTGGGGGAGGGGGACGGCACAGAAAGAAACTGGGGGGAAAGGGATGCGCATGATAAATTTTTTTGGGGAGAGGGACGCACATGACAAAGTTGTGGGGGGGGGACTGTTTAAAACAATTGGGGGAGGGGGGCCATGGTGAAG
>JARQOD010000005.1:158404301-158526498 GCA_033576555.1 Oophaga sylvatica | reverse complement strand
TTCACCAATAGAATTATTGGCCGGTAACCCGCACTTTCAGTGAAAAATGGGGTTTTCACCTGCGTTCAAATAGACGCAGTGTTTGGGGACGGGGGAAATTTTACACTGCATCCAAAGTGCTCTATTTTCGGGATTGGGGGACCCCCCTTTACACCCATTGGGTTACAGTAAAAATTTAACACAAAGGCTTTTTCAACACATCTATTTTTTGTAGTAAAAAAAACCCTTTTTTTTCTTGTTGTTTTGGATCGTTTTTATCAGTGTTTGTCTGTGCTTCTTTTTTACCTTTAGTGATTTCTTGCATGAAAAAATAAAAAACGCAAAGTTCCCTGTCATTACAATGCTAAAATGACAGCACGGGATCAATCGTGTGTCCATGATTTTTCACTGAATATGCCTATAGGGGTTGATTTTGATTAATGAGTCGAAAAAAGACATACTGTCGCTATCAACCCTTTTGGGACACGGGGCCCAAAAAAAAAAACACAGATGTGAAAGAGTATAATAGGTAGTGTGAAAAAGTAAAAAAAAAAAATTGGAACAACAAATATGTGAAACAAAATTGTCGGAATGAATTTTAATCTCGGCCCATACCCTTGAAGCCTTCATCAGGGGTGACATTTTTAGGCACGGTCGCAACGTTCAGAATTTGGTCGTATTTACATCAGAGTTAAGAAAAAACCAAAAGGGAAACAATCAGGGAAAATTTAAAATGAAACACAATTTTTTCAAATGGTTCATGTGTATTTGCTGTACAGGGCTAATTGGTAAAAAAGAATGGGTCGGTTTAAAGGATGAGCTAATGCCAAATCATAAAAAAACTAAGCTAGACCCAAAAAAATAAGGAACACACTTGCTCACTTAGTGTATGAAGGAAACCCCGCACTAATAAAAAAATGAAGTAATGCAACACCAAAAATGAAAACCCTTTGGGGTTTTAGGCTGCAGGGGTAATGACCAAAAAGATAAATACAAAAAAATGCAGTTAATCTAATTCATGGGAAAAAGCACTACCGTGTGTTGCACCGTTTGGAAAAGGGGGGGAGTCCGTTTGCTGCTGGAGTGTTCGACTTGCAGGTGCAGCAGGTAAACTCAAGGGTTGTTGTAGAGCGTATAGTCCTTGTGCGGAACGAGTACTGCACATGTAGAGCCAGGAGCGCCCCGGCCGTAGCATCCCGGATAACCGTTGGAAGAGATGGCCAACAATGTGGAGACGGCGTGCTTTTTGGTCCTTCTGAGACTCCTTACAACTGGGACGTCACCCGCCATATCCAGTTTTGTCGCCCATCTTCCTGCCGGAGCGCTTCTGGCTCTACATGTGCAGATCTTGCTTCGCACAAGACTATATGCTCTCAACAATCCATGAGTTACCTGCTTGCATCCGCAAGTCAGACACCTACCAGAAAAGTTGTTAGCAGGATTGATAAATTCCCTATCATTATGTCTTTGAAGTGTGGGAGAAACTGGAGGAAAATGGAGAAACCCACACAAAACGGGGAGAACGTAGAACCTCGAACTGGACAAGCATTCAGTTTACAGCTTTCTAGTATGTATGGTGGCCAAAAAAATGCATTTCACAGTGACTGAAAGTTCTAAGAGCTGAAAATTACACAACCACGTAAGTGTATCTACGCTAAGGGGAAAAAAACCATACTGAACTCCCGAAAAAGCAGCACTATCACAATAGTTTGATTAGCAACCATGCATTGGCTGCAGTGCTCACCTGATGTCCTTGCCGAATTTTAATCCAGCCAACCAGTATAGGACGCAATTTAGGAGGGGAGCATCATTTTTTTTCCCACCTCCCTGGGATCTTGTCCTGTAGTGGACAACCCCTTTAATTTTGCTTAAAGAGTTTGTGTTTGTGTGGAAGAAAATTTAGTTGTGGAAAATCTTACAGATACTTTTTTTATAGACTGAAAATTTAATGCAACAACCGAACCAGATCTATAGAAATACATGGTCTGCAGTGCCACCTTGTGAAAAACTGGGATTAAAACGTAATTTTATTTGTGAGCTGAGCTCCCAGCACAAAAACAATGCTAAAATGAACATCACAATATAAAAGATATGCACTATTTAGTTGGTAATATGTTTTCCTCTTTATCAAGCAGCTTATGAGAATCCAAACTCAGGCTGATATGAAGGTTCCCCATCTAGATACATAAACAGACTAAGGCCGAGGTCACACTTGCGAGTGCAATGCGAGAAACTCGTGCGAGTCTCTCGCATCAATACCCGCACTGCCGCCGGCATTCGGACCGAACGTTCAGCTGCATAGAAATACATGTAGCCGCACACTCGGTCCAGAGTGCAGGCGGCTGTGCCGGGTGTTGATGTGAGAGACTTGCGCAAGTTTCTTGCATTACACTCACAAGTGTGACCCCGGCCTAAGGCCGGAGTCACACTGGCGACAAAATCGGACGACTGCAATGCGATGAAATATCGCATTGCAGTCGGACCTATGTTAATCTATGGAGCAGCTCCCAGTATCCGATTTTTTGTGGTCCGTTTTAAACGTCCGTGTACAAAACGCAGCATGCTGCGATTTGTCACCGATTGTCGGTCAACAATCGCCAATGCAAGTCTATGGAGCGATGAAAAATCGGATTACAAACGGACCGCACGTGTGACTTGCGATGAAATCCATCGGTGTCCTTTAGAAAAGCCGGCAATTCATCCCTGCCTATACTGTAAAAAGCACACTGACAGCTTTAATTAAGAATCGAATCAATACATTTTCCCACATAGAATCCACATATATATATATATATATATATATATATATATATATATATATATATATGTCATTGTGACATATATATTATATATACATATATTTATAGTTGTTACACTTCTACATACTGTAATAGCCGCTAATTCAATTGCCGGCTTCAGTGAAATCACAGAAGCCGACATGCAATGATACATTGTTTCCACACATTTAACCATGTAATTTCATGTATTTTTATATATGTTTGAAACATACAATTACATGAGTATATGTGTGCTAAATTTCAGACATGTAGGGGTTAATTAAAGGTGTAAATTCGTTGAAAAAAATGCGTGGCTCCCGCTGTATTTTCTCCACCAACAGACAAAGCAAGCGAGTGGGGGCAGATAATAATAGCCTAGGGAGGGTACATTTTTTTTGTGCCCCCCCTGGCTACTAACATCTGCCCCCAGACACCCCAGAAAGGGCAAATCTATAATTAGATTCGCCCTTTCTGGCACTTTGCCCGTCTATTCCCATTGCCCTGTAGCGGTGGCGAATGGGTTAATCTCACCTTACTGTCACCTTAGTATTGAAAGGTGACCTTAAGGCAGGTTAATAATTGATAGCTGTCAATTAGACAACTATCAATTATTAATCCTATTGTAGTAAATTAAAAAAACACAGACACATTAATTAAAAATTATTTTAATGAAATAAAAACACCTTTTTTTGACCATATTTTATTTTACACTTAATCCGTGCGAAGCCATTGATCTCCTAAAATAAATAAAAAAAAATAAAACAACATTATTCTTTTCCTATTCCGCTGATCTGTCACGTCCCACGCTGTAATCCTTCACAAAGGGTTAACTAGCTTTGAGCCAAGCTGGCAAGTAATCCTGCATGCTCAGCTCAAAGCTCATGAATGAATAAGTTCCTCTCCTGGCGACAGGAGAGGGTGTGTTTCATGAATGAAGCTTAATTGATTGTGTCCACTTTCCCTTTAGGTCAGGTCACTAAAGTTAAATTTCCAATAAATCAATTAACTCCATTCATGAATCTATTCCTCTACTTTCGCTGGGAGAGGAACTTATTCATTCAGGGGAATACAGGTCTGAGACAGCATTATTAGCTCTCTGCGACCTGTAACCTGTTAACCCTTTCTGATGGATTACACCGTGGGACCTGACTGTACATCGGATTGGTAAGTATAATTTTGTTTTTTTTATTTTATTTTTATTACAGGAAATGGTTTTAGCAGGAAAATAAAATATGGTAAAAACTGTGTGATTATTTAATTAAACTTATTTTTTATTAAACTGTGTGTGTTTTGATTTTTCTTTCATACAATAGGATTAATAATTGATAGTTGTCTAATTGACAGCTATCAATTATTAACCTGCCTTAGGTCACCTTTCAATACTAAGGGTGACAATAACGCCAAATTATTAACCCATTCGCCACCGCTACAGGACAATGGGGAATAGACGGGCAAAGTGCCAGAAAGGGCCAATCTAATTATAGATTTGCCCTTTCTGGGGTGTCTGGGGGCAGATGTTAGTAGCCAGGGGGGGCACAAAAAAAATTTACCCCCCCTAGGCTATTATTATCTGCCCCCACTCTCTTGCTTTGTCTGTCTGGTGGAGAAAATACAGCGGGAGCCCACGCATTTTTTTCAACGAATTTACACCTTTAATTAACCCCTACATGTCTGAAATTTTGCACACATATACTCATGTAATTGTATGTTTCAAACATAATAAAAAACATGAAATTACATGGTTAAATGTGTGGAAACAATGTATAATTTCATGTCGGCTTCTGTGATTTCACTGAAGCCGGCAATTGAATTAGGGGCTATAAACAGTATGTAGAAGTGTAAGAATTATAAATATATGTATATATATATATGTCACAATGACCTATAATAATAATATATTGTAAGCTTTTCGGGGGGTTTAGCTCTAAGGTCGCTGTCTGGGTAGACAGAATGCACGGAAAACAGTTCATTCAGACAGCAGTTTGTGAAAACTGGCCGCAACCAGTTTTATCAAAGTCCACAGCACACAGAAAAAAAACAAATCATAAACGAAAACCTGGGCTTGTCTAGCCACTAAATTACACTTAGATAGATGGCCCTCTCTATCCGGACCCAGACTCTACCATCTGTGCCCAAAACAACACATATCACATATGTTACCAGTATGGAGTCTCACAGACACTCTTCTTTATGTCCGAAGGCAACTCCAATGTCCAGACTTGAGAGAGGTCACCTCCTATTCAGCCCGCTATTCGCACGGATTCTCACTGTGACTACCCCCTGTGTCCGGGGTACTTCCTGCACCCAGACTGAGATAGCTCACACTCTTAGAGACTGCTTCCTTGTGCCAGGACACCTCCCTGTGTCCGGGCTAAAGACAGTTCCCACACTCTTGGAGACCCCTTCTGTGTCTAGACCCCTTGTCCAGACTGAATGAGCTCTCTGACTGTGCTCACAAGCACCTACTTCTGGCTTCCTAATCAACCCTGAGTGGATTCAGGTCTGAGCTGCAAGCGTGTACTGAATGGCAGGTGTAATGACCTTTCTTTTCCACCAGGTTTACAAAGCCACACATTTCGCTCATACCAGTCAGCAAGGTACTTAGGTGAAATATACACCTCATTCACCACATATTCCTTCACTGTCTCACATATCCCCTCCCTCTTCTCCAGACCGGAGGGCTGGTCATCCAGACCGGAGGGCTGGTCAACAATCCAACAAGACAGTGAACTCTGGACCAGTCATGGCCCTCATCAGCTTCATCCTCACCACTGTCCATAGCAACATCATTTTCTCTTTATCTGAAAGCATCCGCACTACCCTGTACCCTCCCAGGCCTATACTCTCTGCGGCCTCGGGTATCCTGCACTGTTTCAAACTTGACTTTAGTGCCAGCCTCAGTCTCGGGATAGTGGCTCACCAGATAAGTATGACCAGGCACGTTTAGAACAGCTCTGCTGATTCTTCCTCAAAACTTTCGTACCTCCTGTTTTTGGGGCACTGACCCTGTGTCACCAACTGTTACAGGAGGTATAGGGGTTTTCTCTAATTCCTCCTGAACTTTCTTTAGCACATCTACTTTTCTTAAATATCCGTTGATCATAAATTCTAAACCCCACAGAACCCAAGCGCCTCTGTCATGGTCTCTGACCATTCCGAGCCACACTGTTCAAACGATTGGCACTGTAGAGGGAACTGATCGTTTTTCTTGGTCGGTACACATAATTTATCCTCTTCTGGTACAGGCTCACTTTGCATAAGACTCAGAGCTCTTACTTCTTTCTCCAGGAGATCCTCATGGCTACGCATCTTCTCCTGTAGTTGTTGGACGTCCTTTACGTCTTCGGCCCTTTCTTCAGGCTCTTCTGGTAGGACATGCTCAAAGCCCTACCATCAGTCTTCTTTTCCACCACGTTCTGCATCCCATCTGAGCTCCCGTGTATCTGCAGCGGCAACGGAGCGACACATCGCCCCTCCCCCTCACTGGGACGTGGTTCAAGTGTAGACTCCATGAAAATGCGCCTGAGCTCACCAAGGCCAACCCGAGGTTCAAAATCTCAAACTTGGGATTTATCCAGATCCTTTGGGTCGCTCGAGAACTCCGATGGCGCACCGGGCGCCGAACTTCCGGCCCGAGCTTCGCAAATCGCAGCCACGGATCCGGACAGTACACCGTCCCACGCCGCTGTCTCCAACAGAAAACATATTCCGGGCAGAGTCATTCCCCACATCTTCAGTCTTGTTCCTCACATCTTCACTTGAGACATCAGCTCTGGTGAGGCACCTGGCCTGGTGTCCACCACTTCCATGGCTTTCTCCACCTCTGCAGCATCACCTTCCGAGTCCTTGGCATGATGCAGATCCCACCAAAACACTGACAACTTCTCATCTTCAACAGCATCCACTTGTGCTGTGTTCAGTTTCAGAGTCCTGCCTTTAAAGCTCAGCTCTCCTCCTTTCACCTTTGTCTTCGCCAGGAACCGCCAACTGTAAAACATCTCCAGATGCCATCTTCTGTCTGGCTGTAAGGTCAGCATCAGCTTTCTTCTCAGGACTCTCAACCTCCTCTGCTACCATGCCTTCCTCATTTGCCTGGTTGCTTTATTGGTCATCAGATAATTCACTATCACTATCTGACCCTTTTTTCACACCACATCTGGCTCACTGTCAGGGCTATACACTTCATTTTCATTCACATCCGCTCACTGTTAGGTTATACAATTCATTTTCATTCACATCCTGCTCACTGTCAGGGTTATACAATTCATTTTTCATTCACTCTTGATCTGGAACCTTAGTTAACATGTCATCCACAACATTAACTTCACCATCTGGTCCCTCAAGTATGTGACTATGTGACAACCCCAGCACTATACTTCTATATAGTTCAGGCACTAGGAGCTGACTCACAACCTCATCCCTGGACTTCAGTGTTTATGGCAACATGAGAGAACCTCTCCTCAGAGTCAGGCTCCTGGGAAAACCTCATTTAGAACAATCATATTTTTTTTCCTGTGCTGTTTTAAGAGGGGGTTTTCTCGCCACTGCTCACTCTCAAAACCGTCACAGGACACAGGCAAGTCAGGGACACTCGGTTCCCGAGAACCACCATCCCTCGTCTCCCAACATCACCTGCAAAGGAATTTCATCACTATCATTATCAGCATCAGCACCTTTTTTCATGGTCATCATCATTATCAGGATCATCATCATCATTAGCATTTCATCATCATTATCACATAATTTTAACATCCCACTAGCATCGTGTTTCCGCCCCTCGGGACTGCGCACCTCAGTAGGAGCTTCATCACACTGTCCATCAGAATAAACCCCTCCCCCAGAGATCCTTAGACCGGGAAAGTCATTACCCAATATAACGGGTTGCACCAGGGTCTTCACTACCCCCACTTCACATGAAATCTCCCCGAGTTTGGGGACCAAGTCCACGGCAGTCTCTGGGTAGACTTTTGGTGTCTCCATGGATGCACACCATACTCAAGTGCTTATCAGGGATGAAGTCCCTATCACTCAGGCTGTCACATACGGAAGTTCACTGGACTCTCTGAGTCCAAGAGGGCCTGTGCTGGGCAGTCACTTACAACCACCGGGGACCCCTGTGGTCCAGTCTCTTCGGCTGAGGTGGAACACACACACAGGTTCTGCGCAGAGAGAGAGGGATCTGCCATCATCACAACACATAGGCTCCCCCTCTATTGGACAGTTGGCTGCAATTTCACGCCAGCTCCAACACTGTCCATCACACTCTCCCACCACATGTCCCCTCGGGCCTGAACCCGCTTATCAGCATACCCCAATGTCCCCAACAGCTGGAACGCTCTTACCGCGAGAGTTCAGCGTCCGGGAACTCCGAAGTGACGACCTCTCAGACGGCTGTACCTCAGGAGGACGTGCTTGGGTGTAGCGTCCACTATCACCTTTTCAACTCCATAAAACAGGCCTGCTGACTGCAGACTCCCAACTGTATCTCCAGTCAAAGAACTCCCTGGCACGGGCTGTCACCGTAACACCCAGCCGGGTAAGAATCGCCGTTTTCAACTTGGCATAGTCTTCGCTGTCCTGCTTGCTCAGGTCAGCCCAGACTTTTTGGGGTTCCCCAATCAGATAGGGTACGACCGCCATGGCCCATTCAGATAGTGGCAGATTCTCCTTCTCTGCCAGTCTCTCAAACCTAGTAAGATATACCTCCACATCATCACGGGGTGTCATTTTTCTCAAGGACCGTCTTACCGCCCTCTTCACAGCGGACAAGTCAGGTGACTTTGCAACATTACTTTGGGACGATGCACCACAAGTTCCCCTGCAGTGCTGCAACCTGCTCAAAAAACAACCGGTTTATTCTCCTGCTGCTGCTGCAGGATTTGCTGCTGGTACTGCTGCATTTGCCGCTGGTACTGCAGGCGCTGCTGCTCCATGCTCTGCTGCATGCTTCGCGGGCCTGTACCAGGTACTCAATGAGCTCCTTCACACGGCCGGACTTATCTGTCTCAACCACGGCAGTTTTATGTTGCACATTAACTTGTGCCATTTGTTCAAAAAAGCGCCTCCATGCTGTCATCCATGCTGTCAGACTTCTCTGTCTTAAACAACGGCAGTCTTCACTCAAGACATACACACTCTACAGTCTTTTCCATAGAAAAATTCAGCTCTGCTGTGCAGACAAATTTTTTTTTTTCTACAAACTCTATTAGGGCCACTGTCTCTTTAAGACTTCTCCAATAGACATTTCTCCTTTGCTGCTGCACACTTCACAGTCTTTTCCACAACAAGTTCAACTTTTTCTGTGCAAACACACTTTTTTTTTTTTTTTTTTTCTTTGCAAAGTCTATTGGGCTACTGTCCCCTTTAAGACTGCTCCAAACAGACGTTTCTGCTGACACACACTTTTTTTTTTTTTTTTTCTGTTGCTATTTCAATAGACTTCACCTTTAATGCTGTCTCTCGCCACTGTGCCGCACGCACACCCAGCACTAACTGTATCAGGCCTTGCGCTGCCCCAGCATTTCTCCGCCAATTGTAAGCTTTTCGGGGGGTTTAGCTCTAGGATCGCTGTCTGGGTAAAACAGAATGGCACGGAAACAGTTCATTCAGACAGCAGTTTGGTGAAAACTGCCGAAACCCCAGTTTTATCAAAGTCCACAGCACACAGATAAAAACAAATCATAAACAGAAAACCTGGGCTTGTCTAGCCACTAAATTACACCTTAGATTAGATGGCCCTCTCTTCCGGGCCCCCAACTCTACCAGTCTGTGCCCAAAACAACACATATCACATATGTTACCAGTATGGAGTTTCACAGACACTCCCTCTTTATGTCCGAAGGCAACTCCAAATGTCCAGACTTGAGAGAGGTCACCTCCTATTTCAGTCGCTATTCACACGGATTCTCACTGTGACTACTCCTGTGTCCGGGGTACTTTCCTGCACCCAGACTGAGATAGCTCACACTCTTAGAGACTGCTTCCTTGTGCCAGGACACCTCCCTGTGTCCGGGCTAAAGACAGTTCCCACACTCTTGGAGACACCTTCTGTGTCTAGACCCCTTGTCCAGACTGAATGAGCTCTCTGCTGTGCTCACAAGCACCTACTTCTGGCTTCCTAATCAACACCTGAGTGGATTCAGGTCTGAGCTGCAAGCGTGTACTGAATGGCGTGTAAATGACCTTTCTTTACCACCAGGTTTACAAAGCCACACATTTCGCTCATACCAGTCAGCAAGGTACTTAGGTGAAATATACACCTCATTCACCACATATTCCTTCACTGTCTCACAATATATATGTGCTCTATGTGTATATATCTATTCTTTCTTTTGGCATTTAAATACTATTCTTTTGGATCCATTATATGTCAGTTTTGCAAGCCTGCGAGAAAATCTCGCAAGTCGGATGAAAATCGGATGTTTACAAGGTACACACACAATGCAATTAAATCGCATCTTTGAAGGAAAATCGGATGCCAGAAGGATGTGTGATGTTTTTATTTTGATCCGATTGTCGACCGTCTAAAACGGACCGATTTTTTGTGGTTGTGTGTGACTCCGGCCTAAGACTCTGATCTGCTCTGTTATACCCATTCTTCATAGCTAATTATTCCTGGTCGCACTTCCAAAATCTCATATATTATATTATAGCTTTGCACACAGAGTGTTGAATATTATGTATAAATTTAACAATTATGGCTGTACAGCTGGACGACTTTATATTTTCAAATATTTACATGGAGATCTAGGTTATTCATGTGGGACACCCTCAAATGTTTGGTGTGGGTCGGAGGAACTTCATTACATGTATGCAGAAAAAATTATTTGCATTAAATCTGATGCTTTAAAAATTACAATATTTCCCAATATGCAAGTGTTTATTCACAATTCCAAGAGAGTAAAAATCAAGAGACCTGAGCGTCCAAAAATAAGGAGGTAAGAATAAATTCCAAAAATAAGTTCTAAAGATCACAGACAATGCCTATAAAACCCAATAAGAGAGAAGAGCTAGGGCAGAGCTCCTACCTCCTAATCTACAGTCTACACAGAATGGTATCTATAGCATCAACCATTTCCCATCTCAGTAATGTAACTGTCTGTCTTCACTAAATACAGATTTTACATCAGAAGTGAGAATTTTTGATAATGGTCAATTTTGGCAGAGAAAGAAGCAGATTTCTCTGATCAGATAGATTACAAAGTTGCTGATTTTCATACGTACTATTGACTTATGCAATAAAAATTAAAGCATTGGCTACTCTCTAACCCCTTCCTGACATGCCCTGTACATATTTAAGAAAAAAAAGTAGCACACTGTAGCGCTATAGCTTGCGACACAAAATATGAAAAAAATGAAAAATGAATTGCATCACTGCCTTAGAAATATGAAAAATTGAGAAGTCTTAGCGCATAAAAAGGCCAATTTATGTGTAACTGGAGCCACGTTAAGGCTCTTCTCATATCCCAGTCCTAACTATGCCAACCTCACTTAGAAAAGTCTGTTTGTATGGGAACATATGAATCCTCTCTTCAGACTAAAATCTACATCTCTGTGGAGGGGTAATGAACCTGGTGTAATTAAAAAGCCTGTGACCAACAGGTGGAGTGCTCTGGCAGAAGGTAAATGAATACACATCAAAAAAAAATGACCGGCACATCCAAACATAGATCCAATGTGAACAGGTGCTAAAACCTAGAGTCACCAACTCATACATATTTAAGAAAAAAAGGTAGCACACTGTAGCGCTGTAGCTTGTGGACACAAAATATGAAAATATGAAAAATGAATTGCATCACTGCCTTAGAAATATGAAAAATTGAGTAGTCTTAGCGCATAAAAAGGCCAATTTATGTGTACCTGGGAGCCACGTTAAGGCTCTTCTCGTATCCGAGGTCCTAACTATGCCAACTTCACTTAGAAAAGTCTGTCTGTATGGGAACATATGAATCCTCTCTTCAGACTAAAATCTACATCTCTATGGAGGGGTAATGAACCTGGTGTAATTAAAAAGCCTGTAACCTTAACGTGGCTCCCAATACACATATTTGGCCTTTTTATGCGCTAAGACTTCTCAATTTTTCATATTTCTAAGGCAGTGATGCAATTCATTTTCATATTTTTCATATTTTCATATTTTGTGTCCGCAAGCTATAGCGCTACAGTGTGCTACCTTTTTTTCTTAAATATGTATGAGTTGGTGACTCTAGGTTTTAGCACCTGTTCACATTGGATCTGTTTGGATGTGCTGGTCAGTTTTTTTTTATGTGTATTCATTTACCTTCTGCCTGAGCACTCCACCTGTTGGTCACAGGCTTTTTAATTACACCAGTTCATTACTCCTCCACAGAGATGTAGATTTTAGTCTGTAGAGAGGATTCATATGTCCCCATACAGACAGACTTTTCTAAGTGAGGTTGGCATAGTTAGGACCTGGGATACAAGAAGAGCCTTAACGTGGCTCCCAGGTACACATAAATTGGCCTTTTTATGCGCTAAGACTTCTCAATTTTTCATATTTCTAAGGCAGTGATGCAATTCATTTTTGATATTTTTCAATATTTTCATATTTTGTGTCCGCAAGCTATAGCGCTACAGTGTGCTACCTTTTTTTCTTAAATATGTATGAGTTGGTGACTCTAGGTTTTAGCACCTGTTCACATTGGATCTATATTTGGTTGTGCCGTCAGTTTTTTTGATATGCCCTGTACATATACTGCTCTGCGGGCGCTGCGTTCCCGCAAACAGCAGTATATGTACAGCGGCACGATTGCACGGCCTCACGTTGAGCGCCGCGGCGATCATGTCGGGTGTCAGCTCTGTATGAGACCTGACACTCTGCAGCAATGCCCACGATTGGTGCTAGCAATGATACCTCTGATATTTTTTTACATATCCCCAAATAAAGAAAAAAGATACAATTTTTTCAAATAACTACATTTATTTATGTAAAAAAATGTACAATAAAAGTACACATATTTGGTATCGCCACATCCCCTTCAGTGAACATTTGGTATCGAAGCGTCCCCTTCAGTGAACACCATTAAAAAAGAAACGAGGCAAAAAACAATGCTTTATCACCATATTGCCAAACAAAAAGTGCAATAAAAAGCGATCAAAAGACAAATGTAAATAAAAATGGTACCTCTGAAAACGCCAGCTTGTCTCGCAAAAAACAAGCCACCATATAGCTCCATCAGCATAAAAAATAAAAAGTTATAGTTCTCAGAATAAAGCGATGCAAAAATATTTTTTTTCTATAAAATAGTTTTTATTGTGTAAAAGTGCCAAAACATAAAAAAACTATATAAATGGGGTATCGCTGTAATCATACTGACCCGAACAATAAAGCTGTCTTACCAATTTACCACACGTGGAACGGTATTTAAAAAAAAGCAATTCCTGAAATGTTGGTTTTTGTTCATTCTGTCTCCCAAAGATCGCAATAGAAAGTATTAAAAATAGCACCAACAAAAACGTCAGTTCTTCCCACAAAAAACAAGCCATAACATGACTTTGTCGGCAGAAATATGGAAAAATTATAGCTCTCAAAATATGGTGATGCAAAAACTAGTTTTCGCAATAAAAAGCGGCTTTTAGTGTGTGACAGCAGCCAAACATAAAAACTTGATATAAATCTGGTATTGCTGTATTTGCTCTCCAGAGGCATGAGCTGGGCATAACGTACTGGTCACTATAACGGCAATTTGCAATTTTGGCTCAGCAACATCCATTCCTGTTTCTGGAAAACACCCATGGAGTCAAAATCGTCACTACATCTGTACATAAATTCCCAAAAGGTTGTAATTTCAAAAATGGGTTCACTTGAAGGGGGATTCTGCTTTTCTATTACTTAGAGGCTCTTTATATGGAATCCGCAAACTGTTTTTAGGAAAATCTGTGCTCCAGGAGTCAAATAGCGCTCTGTCCTTTCCAAGTCTCTCCGTATGGCTAAGTAGTACTTAACAGCCAGGGCCGCCAGAAGGGCATTACTGCCCTATGGGGCCCGGTGAGCAGCAGTACAGAGGGGGGCCCCACAGATCCTGGGCCCCGCTCTTGTGCTTCTGCTCACCGGGCTCCATCATGCACTAAAGTGTTGCGTGCTGCGGTGCACACGTCGGCACTGGGAGTTTTCTTGAAGCTCCACGGCCGTCTAACCTTGACGTCTGCGCAGCTCCCTCCGCCCTTTGGAGTTCCGGTCAGCTGACGGCGCGTACGCGATGACGCCATCACGTACACGCTGACATGTACGAGGAAAACAAAAGCAGAGCTGCGCCTGCTGGGGATCACCTGTGCGGTACGTATGAAAAACATTTTTTTTCTTTTCTTTATAAAATGAATTCAGTGGGTGAAGGGAGGAGGTGGAGGGGGACTGTACATGATGAAGTGGTGGAAAGGGGGACTTCACATGATGAAGTTGTGGGAAGGGGGACTGCACATGATGAAGCTGTGGGGAAGGGGACTGCACATGATGAAGTTTTTGGGAGGGGTACTGCACATGATAAAGTTGTGGGGAGTGGGACTGCACATGATGAAGTTGTGGGAAGGGGGACTGCACATGATGAAGTGTGGGGAGGGAATGGGTGACTGCAAACGTCTGCAAAGTTGGGGAGGGGGACTGCACATGATGAAGTTGTGGGGAGGGGGACTGCACATGATGAAGTGTGGGGAGGGAACAGGCGACTGCAACTTCTGCAAGTGGTGGAGGGGGACTGCACATGATGAATTTGTAGGGAGGGGACTGCACATGATGAAGTTGTTGGGAGGGGGACTGCACATGGTGAAGTTGTGGAAAAGGGACTGCACATGATGAAGCTGTGGGGAGTGGAACTGCACATGATGAAGTTGTGGGAGGGTGACAGAAAATGATGAAGTGAATGAGGGAGGGTGACTGCAAATGATGACATGAGGTGAGATGGGGGATTGCATATAAAGAAGTGAGGGGGACTGCAAATGATGAAGTTGTGGGGAGGGGACTGCACATGATGAAATTGTAGGAAAGGGGACTGCACATGATGAAGTTGTGGGGAGAGGGACTACATATGATGAAGTTGTTGGGAGGGGGACTGCACATGGTGAAGTTGTGGAAAGGGGACTGCACATGATGAAGCTGTGGGAAGGGGAACTGCACATGATGAAGTTATGGGGAGGGTGACAGAAAAATGATGAAGTGATTGAGGGGAGGATGGCTGCAAATGATGACATGAGGGGAGATGGAGGACTGCATATAAAGTGAGGGGGACTGCAAATGATGAAGTTGTGGGGAGGTGGACTGCACATGATGAAACTGTGGGGAAAGGGACTGCGCATGATGAAGTTGTGGGAGAGGGACTGCACATGACAAAGTTGTGAGGAGGGGACTGCATAAGACGAAGTTGTGGGGAGGGGCTGCACATGGTGAAGTTATGGGGAGGAGACTGCATATGATGAAGTTGTGGCGAGGGGACTGCACATGATGAAGTTGTGGGGAGAGGGACTGCACATGATGAAGTGGGGGGAGGGAATGGGAGACTGCAACTTCTGCAAGTGGTGGAGGGGGACTGCAAATGATGAAGTTGTGGGGAGGGGGACTGCACATGATGAAGTTGTTGGGAGGGGACTGCACATGGTGAAGTTGTGGGGAGGGTGACAGAAAATGAAGTGATTGAGGGGAGGATGGCTGCAAATGATGACATGAGGGGAGATGGAGAACTGCATATAAAGTGAGGGGGACTGCAATGATGAAGTTGTGGGGAGGGGGACTGCACATGATGAAATTGTGGGGAAAGGGACTGCGCATGATGAAGTTGTGGGGAGAGGGACTGCACATGACAAAGTTATGAGGAGGGGGACTGCATATGACGAAGTTGTGGGGAGGGGGACTGCACATGGTGAAGTTGTGGGGAGGGAGACTGCATATGATGAAGTTGTGGGGAGGGAAACTGCATATGATGAAGTTGTGGAGAGGGGGACTGCACATGATGAAGTTGTGGGGAGAGGGACTGCACATGATGAAGTGGGGGGAGGAATGGGAAACTTCTGCAAGTGGTGGAGGAGGACTGCAAATGATGAAGTTGTGGGAGGGGGACTGCACATGATGAAGTTGTAGAGAGGGGACTGCACATGGTGAAGTTGTGGAAAGGGGACTGCACATGAAGTTGTGGGAGAGGGACTGCAAATGGTGAAGTTATGGAAAGGGGGACTGCACATGATGAAGTTGTGGGGAAGGGGACTGCACATGGTGAAGCTGTGGTGAGAGGAACCGCACATGATGAAGTGGGGAGGGGGACTGCACACGGTGAAGTTGTGGGAGGGGGACTGCACATAATGAAGTTGTGGGAGGGGGACTGCACATGAAGCTGTGGGGAGGACTACACATGATGAAGCTGTGCGGAGGGGGACTGCACATGAACTTGTGGGAGGGGACTGCACATGATGATGTTGTGGGGAGGGTGACAGAAAATGATGAAGTTATTGAGGGAGGGTGACTGCAAATGATGACATGAGGGAGATGGGGGAGTGAATATGACGAAGTGAGGGGGACTGCAAATGATGAAGTTGTGGGGAGGGGGACTGCACATGATGAAATTGTGGGGAAGGGGACTGCACATGATGACGTTGTAGGGAGAGGGACTGTACATGACGAATTTTGTGGGAGGGGGGCTGCACATGGTGAAGTTGTGGGGAGGGGGACTGCACATGATGAAGTTGTGGGGAGGGGGACTGCACATGATGAAGTGTGGGGAGGGAACAGGCGACTGCAACTTCTGCAAGGGGTGGAGGGGGACTGCACATGATGAAGTTGTAGGGAGGGGGACTGCACATGATGAAGTTGTTGGGAGGGGGACTGCACATGGTGAAGTTGTGGAAAAGGGACTGCACATGATGAAGCTGTGGGGAGTGGAACTGCACATGATGAAGTTGTGGGGAGGGTGACAGAAAATGATGAAGTGAATGAGGGAGGGTGACTGCAAATGATGACATGAGGTGAGATGGGGGATTGCATATAAAGAAGTGAGGGGGACTGCAAATGATGAAGTTGTGGGGAGGGGACTGCACATGATGAAATTGTAGGAAAGGGGACTGCACATGATGAAGTTGTGGGGAGAGGGACTACATATGATGAAGTTGTTGGGAGGGGGACTGCACATGGTGAAGTTGTGGAAAGGGGACTGCACATGATGAAGCTGTGGGAAGGGGAACTGCACATGATGAAGTTATGGGGAGGGTGACAGAAAATTATGAAGTGATTGAGGGAGGATGGCTGCAAATGATGACATGAGGGGAGATGGAGGACTGCATATAAAGTGAGGGGGACTGCAAATGATGAAGTTGTGGGGAGGGGGACTGCACATGATGAAACTGTGGGGAAAGGACTGCGCATGATGAAGTTGTGGGGAGAGGGACTGCACATGACAAAGTTGTGAGGAGGGGACTGCATAAGACGAAGTTGTGGGGAGGGGCTGCACATGGTGAAGTTGGGGGGAGGGAGACTGCATATGATGAAGTTGTGGCGAGGGGGACTGCACATGATGAAGTTGTGGGGAGAGGGACTGCACATGATGAAGTGGGGGGAGGGAATGGGAGACTGCAACTTCTGCAAGTGGTGGAGGGGACTGCAAATGATGAAGTTGTGGGAGGGGGACTGCACATGATGAAGTTGTTGGGAGGGGGACTGCACATGGTGAAGTTGTGGGAGTGTTATGTTTCGGTAGCTGAGGAGTGCAGGTAAAAAAGGCAATACACCAGAGCAGTTGGAATCTATGAGATTGCAGTACCCTGACTAACCACCACAACTAGAGGCAGCCGTGGAGCGTTCCTACGTTGGTCCTAGACGCCTCGTCACAGCCTGAGAAACTAACTACACCTAAAGATAGAAATAGGAAAGCTATCTGCCCCGGAGCAGAACCCCAAAGATAATAGAAAGCCCCCAAACAAGTAATGGCGGTTAGACAAGAAGAAATACTGACACAGAAAGAAAATAGTATGAGCAAACGCTGGGGCCCAAACTAACTAAATAGAAAAGGATAGGAAGGGTACTTACTGCAATCCCAGAAAACCCTGGAAAGCACCAACTCTACTAATTTCAAATCACCTGAGATCACACGACCTCTACCACCTAAATTAGTTCTCTGGTGTAACAAAATCAAAACAGCAGCCACTGAAAAAACTGGAAAAAGCAAAAGCACAAACATCAGTGGCTGAACTAAACTGAGAGGGCAAAAGCCCCCTGAGGGGACCCAGAAGGCCCCCACAGAAGTGCAGGACAAAAAGCAAAAATATAGCAACAAAAACAAAAAGAAGAAAATGTCTTATCTGTTAGCAGGAGATGCAGACACGACACAGCAGGCTACAAGGGAAACAGGAATGAAGGATTCAGACCAGAACAATTGATCACCGGCAACCCTATGGGAAGGTGACTCCCTTATATAAGACCAGTCAGTAACACCTGATTCCCAGTCCTCACAATCTTCACTGAACAGACCAGTACTGCTTGTAACCACCAGAGGGAGTCTCTGCTCAGAACTCATCTCAAACTCATTCACAACAGTACCCCCCCCTTGAGGAGGGGTCACCGAACCCTCATTTGAGCAACCAGGTCGGTCAGGATGAGTTCTATGATACGCACGGATGAGTCTCCTAGCATGGATGTCCGAAGCAAACACCCAAGAATTGTCTTCCTGACCATAACCTCTCCACTTAACCAAATACTGGAGTTTCCGTCTAGAAAAACGAGAATCCAATATTTTCTCAACCACATACTCCAGATTGCCCTCAACCAAAACAGGGTCAGGAGGCACAGCAGCAGGAACCACTGGCTCAACAAACCTCTTCAACAAGGACTTGTGGAACACGTTATGGATCTTAAATGTCCCTGGAAGAAGCAAACGAAAAGAAACAGGATTAAGAATCTCAGTGATCTTATAAGGTCCAATGAACCTAGGCTTAAATTTAGGAGATGCTACTCTCATAGGAATATTCTTTGAGGACAACCAGACCAAGTCCCCCACTTTAAACCGAGGACCATCAGTCCTATGCCGGTTAGCAAACCGCTGGGCCTTCTCCTGAGAGAGGGACAACCTCTCCACTACCTGGTCCCAAATCTGTTGCATACGCTCCACAACAGAGTCAACACCTGGACAGACAGAAGCCTCCGTCTGTCCTGAAGAAAATCGAGGGTGAAACCCAGAATTACAGAAAAACTGAGACATCAAAGTGGCAGAGCTAGCCCTATTATTAAGAGCAAACTCAGCCAAAGGCAAAAAAGAGACCCAGTCATCCTGATCAGCAGACACAAAGCATCTAAGATAAGTCTCCAATGTCTGGTTTGTTCTCTCAGTTTGACCATTGGTCTGAGGATGAAATGCCGAGGAGAAAGAAAATTGAACACCCAGTTTAGAACAAAAAGTCCTCCAAAATCTGGAAACAAACTGGACTCCTCTGTCAGACACAATGTTCTCAGGAATGCTGTGTAAACGAACCACGTGCTGAAGGAACAACGGCACCAATTCAGAGGAGGAAGGCAACTTAGGTAATGGCACAAGATGTATCATTTTGGAAAACCTATCACAAATTACCCAGATGGTGGTCATTCTCTGAGAAACAGGAAGGTCGGAAATGAAATCCATAGAGATATGGTCCATGGTCTCTTGGGCACAGGCAATGGCATCAACAAACCACTAGAGCGAGAGCAAGGCTTGGAGCGAGAGCAAGTCCCGCAGGACTGCACAAATTCCCTGACATCACGAGACAAGGTAGGCCACCAAAAGGACCGACTAACCAAGTCTCTGGTACCAAAAATTCCGGGATGCCCAGCCAATGCGGAACAATGAATCTCAGACATCACACTCTTTTTCCACTGGTCCGGGACAAACAATTTTCCAACAGGGCAGCACTCGGGCCTATCCTCCTGACACCCCTCCAGAGCAAGTCTCAAATTGGGCGAGATGGCGGAAAGAACTACACCCTCTTTCAAAATAACAGAAGGATCAGATAACTCAGGAGAGTCCGCAAGGAAACTCCTCGAGAGGGCATCCGCCTTAACATTCTTAGTGCCAGGAAGAAAGGAAACCACAAAATTAAAACGTGTGAAAAACAAGGCCCACCTGGCCTGTCTAGGATTGAGTCGCTTGGCAGATTCCAGATAGACCAGATTCTTATGGTCCGTAAGGACCACCACCTGATGTTTGGCTCCCTCCAGCCAATGTCTCCACTCTTCAAAAGCCCACTTCATGGCCAATAACTCCCGATTACCCACGTCATAATTACGTTCAGTAGGAGAAAATTTTCGAGAGAAAAAGGCACAAGGGTTACTTTTAGAGGTCTCTGGATCTTTTTGGGACAAAACGGCACCTGCCCCAATTTCAGAGGCATCAACCTCCACCTGAAATGGCAGAGAAACATCAGGCTGCCGTAGAACAGGAGCAGAAGTGAATCTCTGCTTAAGTTCCTGAAATGCAGAGACTGCCTCAGGAGGCCAATTCACCACATCAGAACCCTTTCTGGTCAAATCAGTTAATGGTTTAACAATAACCGAGAAATTACCAATAAATTTACGATAAAAATTGGCAAAACCCAAAATCTCTGAAGAGCCTTTAATGAAGTAGGTTGGACCCAATCACAGATGGCCTGAACCTTGACCGGGTCCATTTCAATAACAGATGGGGACAATATGAATCCCAAAATGAGATCCTCTGGACGCCAAAAAGACACTTTGATCCCTTCACATACAGAGCATTCTCTCTCAAAATCTGGAATACAGTTCGAACATGTTTCACATGAGAGTCCCAGTCATTAGAAAAAATCAAGATATCATCCAAATAAACAATCAGAAATTTGTCCACAAAATCCCTGAAAATGTCATTCATGAAGGACTGGAAGACGGAAGGAGCATTAGTGAGCCCAAAGGGCATCACTAGGTACTCAAAATGCCCTTCAGGGGTATTGAATGCCGTCTTCCATTCATCCCCGTGCTTAATGCGAATAAGGTTATACGCCCCCCTGAGGTCAAGCTTGGTAAACCAAGTAGCGTTTTTCACCCTGGAAAACAGGTCAGAAATCAAGGGTAACGGGTATTGATATTTCACAGTAATATTGTTCAAGAGACGATAATCAATACACGGCCTTAATGAACCATCTTTTTTGGCCACAAAGAAAAAACCGGCACCTAAGGGTGAAGAGGATGGTCTGATATGACCCTTCTCCAATGATTCCTTGATATAAGACCGCATAGCGTCATGTTCAGGTACAGACAAGTTAAAAAGGCGACCTTTAGGGAATTTACTACCCGGCACTAATTCAATAGCGCAGTCATAGCTCCTATGGGGAGGCAAGGATGCAGATTTACTTTCGCTAAACACATCAGAAAAATCAATCAAAAAGTCAGGAACATCCTGAGCCTGGGGGGAGGCAGAAAAAACAGGAGTGTTGGTATTAACACATTGGCAGCCCCAACTGGTTACAGACACAGATTTCCAATCCAAAACAGGATTATGAGACTGTAACCAAGGGAAACCCAGCACGATAATGTCATGCAGATTATACAGAACCAAAAATTTGCAGCACTCCTGGTGATCAGGTTCAACCCTCATTATCACCTGAGTAGAAAACTGGGGTTTATTCTCAGCCAAAGGGGTAGAATCGATCCCCAGTAGGGAATAGACTTCTGTAGGGGTATCAAGGGAAACCCACAACGTTTAGCAAAATCATAATCCATCAGGTTAATAGCTGCTCCAGAATCAACGAAAGCCTGAGCAGAAAATGAGGACAGAGAGCATATCAGAGTGACAGTTAATAAAAACTTAGTCTGAACACTACCCAAGACAACTGAGCGTGCAAAACGTCTTCCCCGCTTAGGGCAGACTGAAATAGCATGAGAGGCATCACCACAGTAGAAACATAACCCATTGCGCTTTCGAAACTCATGACGCTGTGCCCCAGACACCACTCTATCACACTGCATGGGTTCAGAAGCTGGTTCACAAGGCAACACCATTCCACGCATACTTCTCCGCTCACGCAAACGTCTGTCAATTTGAATCGCTAATGACATAGAATCATTGAGACCAGAGGGGACAGGGAATCCCACCATAACATCCTTTACATTATCTGACAGACCCTTCCGGAAAAGGGCTGCCAAAGCGTCGTCATTCCATTTGGTCAGGACTGCCCACCTACGGAATCTCTGACAGTATAACTCAGCGTCATAAGGCCCCTGATTTAATGCCAACAAGGCTTTTTCAGCTTGATCAGTGACATTAGGCTCATCATACAATAACCCCAAAGCCTGAAAAAATGCATCAACATCACTCAAAACAGGATCCCCAGGTGTCAGGGAAAAAGCCCAATCCTGAGGATCGCCGCGCAGGAGAGAGATGATAATTTGAACCTGCTGCGCTGCGTTCCCTGAGGACTTAGATTTTAAGGCAAAAAACAGTTTACAATTATTTTTGAAATTCTGAAACTTAGCTCGATCCCCCAAAAACAAATCTGGCATGGGGATCCTAGGTTCCACAACAGGCAACCTAGCAAGATATGCAGCAATTCTCTGAACCTCAGTGGCAAGCTGATCCACACGGCCAGACAACTGTGCAAACTCCATTGAGAGAAAAGATCCTCCCCAGCACCCAGAGATACAGAGGAAAAAAAATGCAACAAACAGAAAAATATCTCTGACAACTCTGACAACCTTTTTTCTTTCACAATATTTTTTCCCTTCTGTGAGTACCATACAATTTTCAATTTTTAGGCCGGTGATACTGTTATGTTTCGGTAGCTGAGGAGTGCAGGTAAAAAAGGCAATACACCAGAGCAGTTGGAATCTATGAGATTGCAGTACCCTGACTAACCACCACAACTAGAGGCAGCCGTGGAGCGTTCCTACGTTGGTCCTAGACGCCTCGTCACAGCCTGAGAAACTAACTACACCTAAAGATAGAAATAGGAAAGCTATCTGCCCCGGAGCAGAACCCCAAAGATAATAGAAAGCCCCCAAACAAGTAATGGCGGTTAGACAAGAAGAAATACTGACACAGAAAGAAAATAGTATGAGCAAACGCTGGGGCCCAAACTAACTAAATAGAAAAGGATAGGAAGGGTACTTACTGCAATCCCAGAAAACCCTGAAAAGCACCAACTCTACTAATTTCAAAATCACCTGAGATCACATGACCTCTACCACCTAAATTAGTTCTCTGGTGTAACAAAATCAAAACAGCAGCCACTGAAAAAACTGGAAAAAGCAAAAGCACAAACATCAGTGGCTGAACTAAACTGAGAGGGCAAAAGCCCCCTGAGGGGACCCAGAAGGCCCCCACAGAAGTGCAGGACAAAAAGCAAAAATATAGCAACAAAAACAAAAAGAAGAAAATGTCTTATCTGTTAGCAGGAGATGCAGACGCGACACAGCAGGCTACAAGGGAAACAGGAATGAAGGATTCAGACCAGAACAATTGATCACCGGCAACCCTGATGGGAAGGTGACTCCCTTATATAAGACCAGTCAGTAACACCTGATTCCCAGTCCTCACAATCTTCACTGAACAGACCAGTACCGCTTGTAACCACCAGAGGGAGTCTCTGCTCAGAACTCATCTCAAACCCATTCACAACAGGGAGGGTGACAGAAAATGAAGTGATTGAGGGAGGATGGCTGCAAATGATGACATGAGGGGAGATGGAGGACTGCATATAAAGTGAGGGGGACTGCAAATGATGAAGTTGTGGGGAGGGGGACTGCACATGATGAAATTGTGGGGAAAGGGACTGCGCATGATGAAGTTGTGGGGAGAGGGACTGCACATGACAAAGTTGTGAGGAGGGGGACTGCATATGACGAAGTTGTGGGGAGGGGGACTGCACATGGTGAAGTTGTGGGGAGGGAGACTGCATATGATGAAGTTGTGGGGAGGGAAACTGCATATGATGAAGTTGTGGAGAGGGGACTGCACATGATGAAGTTGTGGGAGAGGGACTGCACATGATGAAGTGGGGGAGGGAATGGGAAACTTCTGCAAGTGGTGGAGGGGGACTGCAAATGATGAAGTTGTGGGGAGGGGGACTGCACATGAATAAAGTTGTTGGAGGGGGACTGCACATGGTGAAGTTGTGGAAAGGGGACTGCACATGAAGTTGTGGGGAGAGGGACTGCAAATGGTGAAGTTATGGAAAGGGGGACTGCACATGATGAAGTTGTGGGGAAGGGGACTGCACATGGTGAAGCTGTGGTGAGAGGAACCGCACATGATGAAGTGGGGAGGGGGACTGCACATGGTGAAGTTGTGGGGAGGGGGACTGCACATAATGAAGTTGTGGGGAGGGGGACTGCACATGAAGCTGTGGGGAGGACTACACATGATGAAGCTGTGCGGAGGGGGACTGCACATGAAGTTGTGGGAGGGGACTGCACATGATGAAGTTGTGGGGAGGGTGACAGAAAATGATGAAGTTATTGAGGGAGGGTGACTGCAAATGATGACATGAGGGGAGATGGGGGAGTGAATATGACGAAGTGAGGGGGACTGCAAATGATGAAGTTGTGGGGAGGGGGACTGCACATGATGAAATTGTGGGGAAGGGGACTGCACATGATGACGTTGTAGGGAGAGGGACTGTACATGACGAAGTTGTGGGGAGGGGGACTGCACATGGTGAAGTGTGAATGACGAAGTTGGGAGGGGACTCACATGTAAGTGTGGAAGGGGACTTGAGGAGGGGACTTCACATGAAAGCTGTTGAAGGACTGCACATGATGATGTTGTGGGAGGGTGATGGAAAATGATGGAAGTGATTGAGGGGATGGCACAAAGCACTATAGGGTGCACCAAAAACCAGATATTAGTCATTGCGGGTGCAAAAACCATGCATGGAAAAATGAACCATGAGTTTGAAAAAAGAGAAAAAACCAAGCAATAAGTGGTTTGCACACCTGAATGAATATCAAATATGAGAGGATGGTGACTGCAAATGATGACATGAGGGGAGATGGGGGACTGCATATGAAGAAGTGAGGGGGACTTCAAATGATGAAGTGAGTGGGGGAGGGAGACTGCAAATTATGAAGTGAGTGGGGGAGGGGGAAAGCAAATGATGAAGTGAGTGGGGAAGGGCACTGCAAATGATGAAGTGAGTGGGGGAGGGCAATGCAAATGATGAAGTGAGTTAGGGGAGGGGGACTGCACATGATGAAGTGAGTGGGGGGAGGGGACTGCACATGATGAATTGAAGGTGGGGGACAGCAAATAATGATGAATTTTAAGGATGGGGAGTAAATGATGTATTGAGACTTGGTGGATGGGGACAGTAAATGATGAATTGAGGGTGGGGGACAACAAATGATGATAAATTGGGGTGGGGCAGCAAATGATGATAAATTGAGGGTGGGGAGAGTAAACGATGTATTGAATGTGGGGGAAAGAAGTTGATAATGAATTAGAGGGTGGGGGTGAGAGAGAGAGAATATTTGATATAATGAATTGTGGCAGAAGGGGTGTGTAAATATAATGAATCGGGGCAGCGGGAGATACATAGTGGGGAACGTTGAGGATGCAGTGACTGGTATTCAATTGGGGGAAACAGTACAGGGGATAATTAATATACATATTTATTGGGTGGGAAAGTGGCTATTTATAGTTAGTGGAGGCACAGTGGTGGATTATAATTTATATTTGGAATGGTGGATTGCATAATAATTAATTATATATTAATGGTGGGTGCAAGTCTGTATTCAGCTGCGTAGTGTAGAAGATAGGGAAAAAGTGGGTAATGTGCTCTAGATAACTGTGTTATTTTATGTAGAGACGAGTCCTGGCTGGAAGAAGTGATGGCAGTCTGCACTGCACGAAAAAAAAGCAAAGATGAAGGACTTCAGTTAGAGATGTCACTGGTAAGTCCATGTGTTACCTGTACACTGACACTGTACACTGTATACTATATTATATCGAAAAATCAAGCAAAATTTAGCACTCAAACAGTATAAAACAAAATACGGACTTACATTCATAAATAGCCGAGAGAAAGAACCATATAGATAAATCCAATACAAAGCTTATTCAAATATTAATCTAAAAGCAGCACAAAACAATTTAGACGAAGTGTCACGGACTGGGGGGGGGTCTGACCATCACACCTATTATAAGAGAAACTATAATCAGTAAAAATTATAATGTCCTATGGTACATAGTGGTAAATTGCCACAATAAATCCAATATTGATATTACAATTGCCATATCAATAACATGGGCGCTGTAAGTGTGCCTATTAAATTAGAGAGTCCACCAAATACAGATATTAATAACATACCTACAAATGCGTTCCTTTGCCTTAAGATGGCCTTAGGACCAAAGATACATATGTATAAATACACTGCTCAAAAAAATAAAGGGAACACTCAAATAACACATCCTGGATCTGAATGAATTAACTATTCTCATTGAATACTTTGTTCTGTGCAAAGTTGAATGTGCTGACAAAATCACACAAAATCATCAATGGAAATCAAATTTATTAACCAATGGAGGCCTGGATTTGGAGTCACCCACAAAATTAAAGTGGAATGTAATGACCTTAAAGCAAGTCAAAATGTTGCTCAGTAGTATGTGGCCTCCACGTGCCTATATGACCTCCCTACAACGCCTGGGCATGCTCCTGATGAGGAGGCGGATGGTCTCCTGAGGGATCTCCTCCCAGACCTGGACTAAAGCATCCACCAACTCCTGGACAGTCTGTGGTGCAAAGTGACGTTGGTGGATGGAGCAAGACATGCTGTCCCAGATGTGCTCAATCGGATTCAGGTCTGGGGAACGGGCGTGCCAGTCCATAGTTTCAATTCCTTCATCTTGCAGGAACTGCTGACACTCTCCAGCCACATGAGGTCTGGCATTGTCCTGCATTAGGAAGAACCCAGGGCCAACAGCACCGGCATTTGGTCTCACAAGGGGTCTGAGGATCTCATCTCGGTACCTAATGGCAGTCAGGCTACCACTGGCGAGCACATGGAGGGCTGTGCGGTCCTCCAAAGAAATGCCACCCCACACCATTACTGACTCGCTGCCAAACCGGTCATGCTGAAGGATGTTGCAGGCAGCAGATTGCTCTCCACGGCGTCTCCAGACTGTCACATGTGCTCAGTGTGAACCTGCTTTCATCTGTGAAGAGCACACGGTGTCAGTGGCGAAATTTGCCAATCCTGGTGTTCTGTGGCAAATGCCAAACGTCCTGCACGGTGTTGGACTGTGAGCACAACCCCAATCTGTGGACGTCAGGCACTCAGACCATCAGACACATGCACATTTGTGGCCTGCTGGAAGTCATTTTGCAGGGCTCTGGCAGTGCTCCTCCTGTTTCTCCTTGCACGGAGGTAGCGGTCCTGCTGCTGGGTTGTTGCCCTCCTACGTCCCCATCCACGTCTCCTGGTGTACTTGCCTGTCTCCTGGTAGCGCCTCCAGCCTCTGGACACTACGCTGACAGACACAGCAAACCTTCTTGCCATAGCTCACATTGATGTGCCATCCTGCATGAGCTGCACTACCTGAGCCACTTGTGTGGGTTGTAGAGTCCATCTCATGCTACCATGAGTGTGAAAGCACAACCAACTTTCAAAAGTGACCAAAACATAAGCCAGAAAGCATTGGTACTGAGATGTGGTCCCCACCTGCAGAACCACTCCTTTTTGAGTGTGTCTTGATAATTGCCAATAATTTCCATCTGTTGTCTATTCCATTTGCACAACAGCATGTGAAATTGATTGTCAATCAGTGTTGCTTCCTAAGTGGACAGTTTGATTTCACAGAAGAAGAAGAAGCAGCGGCTGTAACCATGCACCATCACTGACTGATAGCCGGCTCAGTACATAGTGAGCGGGGCTGAAACCATGCACCATCACTGACTGACAGCCGGCTCAATACATAATGAGCAGCGGCTGTAACAGTGCACCATCACTGACTGATAGCCAGCCGGCTCTGTACTGATACACTGCTGAGCTGGTTGTCAGTCAGTATCGGGGGCTATGTATTGAGTGGTGACTGAAGCTACACCGGCTGCTCCTGTATAACTGAAAACTGGAGGCCTCTGGGATGAATAAAGTTCAAATTAACCCCATATCTGTAAAATTAATAGCATTTTGGTTTAGGACCGGTTCACTTTAAAGTGATTGTGACCCCAATATGTCAACTAAAATACAAGTGTATTTAATTCAGGACCAGCACAGATGTCATAACATTGGTTGTGGCACAAGTGCAGCCCTTTATCATCAAACTATACTATGAAGGCTGCATATCATCAATGTCCTCTGACAGTCTGCAGCGCTTATGTCACATAAACAATGTCATGAGAATGTTGGGGGACACAGCACTCGGAGCGGAGGAGTCATCAGATAAGGAGCATTCAAAAGGGGGTTGTCTTCTAGTGAACAATCCCTATAATGTGGATACAAAACGTTTTGTCTGGTCAGTGCTGTATTTTTTAGTATAGTCTGCAGTGTGATAATAGTCTGCTGGCCGTCTGTATTGAACTGTTGTCTATTCACGATATGGCCACTGCAGGTTTACATGTTTCAAGTTGATTGGTGCAACAAGTAAGGCCGGGATCACACATGCGAGGAAATCGTCCGACGCTCGCATGTGAAATCCCAGCTCTGGCGCCGGCACTCGGGAGTGGAGCGAGCGGCTGCATATAAATACATGCAGCCGCGCACTCCACTCCCGAGTGCCGGCACCAGATCTGGGATTTCACATGCGAGCGTCGGACGATTTCCTTATATGTGTGATCCCAGCCGAAAGCAAAAGTTGGCACAACCTGCCAGTGTTCTACAATTTGGGTGAGGACATTCATTGTATGAGGGCTGGTGAATTTTCTTTGTGCCAGGGCTGCTTTTTGGTCCCAGTCCGGCCCTGCTTTCATATAATGTATAGTAAGAAGGATTACACTCAACCTAATATATGAAGAACATGGAGCAAAATTAAGTCTTCAATATATCAATAATACAAAGGGGATGTGCATGACATCATCAGATCACTACACCACAAACTTCTATTCCCTGTATATTAGGGTGAAGTAGAGCTCATCTACAGGTAAATGCGTCATCCATTAGCAAGGATAGAGATACCATAAGACAGGCCATACAGCTGCTATGGGGTTCCAGCTGTGCTTGATCTTATCCCCTATGCGACCTGGTGGCTATATCCTATACATGGCTTCCCTCACCAATTATGGAACTGAAACTGTCATAAGCAAGGAGTAAGAAATTAACTTTAGGATAACTTTAGGATCAGAAAGGGCACCAAGGGGAAAACAAACATGGGCTTTCTGACCTGACTGGTAAACCTCCTCTATATAATGTATGTTATTGTCTTAATTAGAGATGAACAAATTTGTTTGGTAAATGTTCACCAAACATAAATTCGGCACAAATATGGCACATTCGGATCCATGATCGGAAACCCAAGCAAAATTGCATAAAATCAGTAAAAATCGGTATCATTCGGTAAAAGTGTGGGAAAATATTTGCGTTGCCACAAAAATATTTCCCGCACTTTAGCAACGATAACGGTGGTGTATCATGAGTGTTAAGCACGCATATGATGAGGGGAGGGGCTTTGCAGCGCTCAGAGGCGCGGCATTTTTGTAAGCACAGCAGCAATTTTTTTTTTCCTAATTTTATGTGTGCACATTGCGGCTAACCAATCAGGGTGCAGGAAACACCCACAATGTCCTGACACAATGGCTTGTGTCATTGGCTGCCGAAATCACATGTCCCTCTGCATATAAATAACGGACATCTTGTTTTAGTGCAATTTTGACACTGATACAGCGCAGAGAGGCTGCTCCTGACGCTGCCACTGTTTGAATCCAAACTTCAGCTATTTAGTTAGGCAGTTGTATAATAGTCAGACAGTGTAGTTAGATACTGTCCAGATTGGCTGTAAAATGTACCTTCCTGATTTTTTTTTTTTGGGGGGGGCATAACTGAGGCTCTCAGACAAAGCCGGCAGGCACATGTCCTACAAGTGTGTTGTGCACAGCTTCTATAGTGCTCCATGCACAAGTATAGCATTCTAAATAATATTTCAGTAGGTAAATGTTAAAAAGTCTGCTGTATACCACATTTTAACTAGTTAGAGAGGTGGTTGTATATCAGTCAGATACTGTAGGTAGCTAGTGTCCAGTGTGGCTGTTAAATTTACCTTCCAGCACTTTTTTTTTCTTTTTTGGCAATACTGAGGTGCACAAACAAATCCAGCAGGACACGTCCTACAAGTGTGTTATGCACTGCTTCTATTTTGTTCCATGCATGAGTCTAGCATTATAAATAATATTATTTCAGTAGGTAAATGTGAAAAAGTCTGCTGTATCTCACATTTTAGCTAGTTCGATAGGTGTTTGTATATCAGTCAGATACTGTAGGTAGCTAATGTCCAGTGTGGATGTTAAATTTACCTTCCAGCCCTTTTTTATTTTTTGGCCATATTGAGGTGCACAAACAAATCCAGCAGGGCACGTGTTGTGCACTGCTTCTATTGTGATCCATGCATGAGTATAGCATTCTAATTCACATGTAGCTAGTGAAAAAAAATTAAACAGCCAGCTGTGTCCCACCTTGTAATTTAGTGTTCTGGTGAAATAAAACTGTCTGCAGACCTTAAGGCACATAAACAATTTTTTATAATTTTTCCAGGTGCTAAATCTGAAACAGCCTGCTGTATCCCATGTAGTCATTTTGTGGTGGTGATAGTAACCTGTCTGCAGATCTAAGGCACATTAAAAGAAAATTACAATTTTTCAGTTGCAAAAAGTTAGACAACCCACTGTAGCACAGTTTGTCATTTGTTTGGGTTGAAATCAAGCTGTAGAGGCCTGAACCAGATGCCACAAACAAATTCTTCTGTTAGTAACATCATACAGTAAGGGACCTGACTTGAAAAATAATTTGTAGCATCTAGTGTGTTATAAAGGCCTGATACATAGGCCACAAAAAAAGTTCTTCTGTTATTAACATTATACAGTAAGAGACCTGATTTTAAAAAGTTTGTAGCATCTAGTGTGTTATGGAGGCCACAAACAAATTCTTCTATTATTAACGTCATATAGTAAGGGATTAGTGATGAGCGAGCATGCTCGGTAATGCTGGGTGCTCGCCTGAGCATCGCAGTGCTCACGATGCTCGGCGAGCAGTGAGCATTTCCAGGATTGTTCAGCGGGAGTTCAGGTCACCACCCTGCATGTTTTGGTGCTCTTTAGAGCACCAGTCAACATACAGGTATTGTCTGCCACGCACTGTATTTCCGCAGCCATGTTGGTTGTGGCATTACAGTGATTGGCTGGCCGCACAGCGTCATCAGGTCAATATCAGACCTGGCACCGCCGTGCTTGGCACAGTCAGCTCTGGACTCAGGCAGTGTAGGGAGAGATTTGGAATGTTATTAGTTAGTGTGGGTATACCATTGTTGAATCCACATATCCAGCTAAACCAACAGTCCTTCTAAGGCCGGCATCACACTAGAGAGGAATACGTACGAGTGCTATGCGAGAAAAAAAATCGCATAGCACTCGGATCAATGTTAATCTATGGAACAGCTCCATCAGCCGTTTTTTTCTCGCCTGTATTATACGGGCCGAGAAAATCACAGTATGCTGCGATTGTCACTGTATTACGCCCGTAATACGCCAATGCAAGTCTATGGGGGCAAGAAAAATACTGATTACACACAGATCACACGTGTGACTTGCGAGAAATACGCACCAGTGACCTTTAGAAAAGCTGGCAATTCAGTGCACTATGCTGTAAAATCACACTGACATGTTTACTAAAGAATCAAAAGAATAGATATAGACACGTAGGATACATGTATATATATAATATATATATATATATACTGCTCAAAAAAATAAAGTGAACACTCAAATAACACATCCTAGATCTAAATGAATGAAATATTCTCATTGAATACTTTGTTCTGTACAAAGTTGAATGTGCATTGCCCTGCATTAGAGTGTTTAGTGTGTTGTTGTATTTGGTTTTTAATTCTATTCTTTTCTTGTATTTTTCTTATTTAGTATTTCTTACCGATTCTTAATATTATCCGTTAGATGCTCGGCCTTTTCTATCTCTCTCCATTGGGATGACCCTCTACCAATATGAGATGTGGTTTGGAAAACATTTGGACTGATGCATATATGTACCATCATGAAGAGATCCATGGATAATTAATTACATGCTAATGTTTTGAAATTATGACTGATTGTATACCACATTATTGTATATATTGGTACCACTGCAGCGCGTGTGCACGCGATTGTTCCCTGCTGCATCCCCCGTTGCCCGGCAAAGTTATCCGGATGCAGCGGTGTGGTTCAATTTTGAACCTAGGCGCTGCGATCTGCTGACACGTCCGGACTGCGGTGGCTGGAGCGGCAGCATCACGCGCATGCACCATTTGACGGTGGGCTGGACATCTAGTGGTCACATGACCGGTTTACACGGATACTTAAAGGTCCTGAGGTTAACTAACAGCACACTTCCCCTTGAGAAAGCAAGGCGAACAGCAGCGAAACGCGCGTCGGGGACTTATCACATGGCCGGCAGCACCTGGTGAGGACCCCTTCTTTTCCTTACACCCCGCTCCCTGACTTATTATTGGGATACCTTGTGACCGTTTATGGGATTGCGGCGTGTGTAGGTTATTCACTGTCTTTTCCTTACACCCCGCTCCCTGACTTATTATCGGGATACCTTATGATTGCTTATGGGATTGCGGCGTGTTTAGGTTACTCACTGTCATCAATGTTATGGGATCTCCAATTATGGAGTTCTCTGAATGGGGTCCATGTTGATCATTTTCCTTATGGGTGTGTTTTTCTTGATATAGTTTTGTATATTGTTTTTCATGTCTATGATGCTGCTCTGTTTGCCAGGTGTTCTGGTGTCTTTTTAACACCCATCTTTTGTATTCTAATGTTTATTGTTACATTGCCTTACTTAGGCTAATAAAACTTTTTACATTTTTGTAAAGAAAAAAACTCCATTTTTCATCCTCTGTTTGTTGTGTATTTGGGATATGGAGATATATGTAGCAATTTGGTGAACCGTGTTCACAGCTACATCATTATAAATCTGGATATGTGGTTATTAATCCTTTAACGAGTCTTGTAGTATGACTTAGGATAGGGAAATTTCATTCTCCAGCAGGACTTGGCACCTGTCCACGCTGCAAAAAGTACCAATACCTGGTTTGAAAACAACAGTATCACTGTGCTTGATAGAGCAGCAAGCTCACCTGACCTTAATCCCATAGATCTATGGGGTATTGTCAAGAGGAAGATGAGAGACACCAGACCCAATAATGCAGACGAGCTGAAGGTGGCTTAACAAAGCAACCTGGCTTCCATAACACCTCAGCAGTGCCACAGGCTGATTGCCTCCATGCCACGCCGCATTGATGCAGTAATTGATGCCAAAGGAGCCCCGACCAAGTATTGAGTGCATTTACTGAACATACATTTCAGTAGACCAACATTTCGGATTTTAAAATCATTTTTCAAGCTGGTGTTATAAAGTATTCTAATTTACTGAGATAGTGACTTTTGGGTTTTCACTGGCTGTAAGCGATAATCATCAAGATTAACAGAAATAAACACTTGAAAAAGATCACTCTGTAATGACTTTATATAATATATGAGGTTCACTTTGTATTGAAGAACTGAAATAATTTAACTTTTTGATGATACTCTAATTTAATGAGAAGTACTTGTACATAATAATGCTCAAGAGTACCACCAAAAATAAAATTTCTCCCAAAAAGTAATAATGCCCCATGAGTGCCCCACAATAAGACTGCTTTAAAGTGATATCTGGGACTTTGTGAAAAATAAATAATGTGACTAGGCACAGAACAGTTACAGACCACTCCTGTGCTAGCTGCCTTTGCTAACATCAGGTTGACAAAGCGGCGGCTTCTTTTCCACCTTGCTCTGTTGATGAGGTTTGGTTTCAGTCATTCTGATTGACAGTCGTTCTCCCCAGTTAGGCAGCAGGAATCAAAGTCCCATCCTGTCAACAGAGCAGAGAAGTAGCTGGCACTCTGTTGACATGACGTCAGCACATACAGCCAACTCGCCAGCAGGGGCGATTTCTGAAAGCTCTGTGCCTGCGATGAACGACATCGGGTACAAGAGGTAGGTATCAAGCATCATCCCACAGAAAGCAAGGAAAAAGCATGCAATAAGAGTTACATAGTATAGTTAGGGGATAGCAGGGCTATGGAGTCGGAAAGCCAAACCTCTCCCTCTGACTCAAACTCTCTTTATACATGGCTCATATTTAAGCGATAAATTTACTATAATAACATGGTAACATCAGGCTTTTCATCACCTTTATAACAATAATCAAGCTATTCACCGTACTTTTTTTAATTCTGTTTTCCTGTTCACGCTAGCATTTCTGAGATGAATGCAGGCATTCCTTCCCAGTGCCTTTGTTATGGACTGACCTGGTTTGGAATGGTGGAATTCCAACCACTAGGGGCGCAGCACTGGCCGGTAGCGTAGTCAGGGATAGCCAGAAGTCAGTACACAGGAGCAGCAATGTAGTTTTAAGGAGCAGGTGAAAGGAAGCTTGACTAGAGGCTGGTAGCTCAATAATCTAGCAAGGAAGGGAGTACAATGCCAGGTTTAAATAGGATGTTCAATCAGAGTGGAGACGATCAAACTCAGGGTGGAGGCAATCAGAATCAACACAAGTACAAGTATTTGGGTTAGCATGGAACTGTCCCGCGAGCTGTATAGCTCAGAAGGAAGAGCTGCTGCCTGGTGGACAGGAGGTGCTGCGTTCGAGTCCTGACAGCCTTTTTTATCATATAGAGAAGGAGCTTGTTACTGAGCATGTAAATAAAGTGCAGCACAAATTCATCTCAACAAAAATCTTAGAATTATACATTTATAGGATATTTCATGACTTTCCCAAATTCTTATGAAAAAAATATTCAGCACATACTGCATTGAACTACTGTACCCAATTTATTACATATTTTAGGAGTTGGTCCATTTTATACTGACTCCACAGCACTGGGTAAAAGTAGGGAGTTTGCAATAAAAGTATAATAGAAATTATTTTAGATTACAGCATCAAATAAATAGGGTTTTGGATAAAAAAAAAAATCAGGACCGCCCCTTCACCCCCAAGCCTTTTTTCACCTTCATGATCAGGCCAAATTTTACAATTCTGACCAGTGTCACTTTATGAGGTAAAAACTCTGGAACACGTCAACGGATTCCAGTGATTCAGAGAATATTTTTTTGTGACATATTGTACTTCATGATACTGGTAAAATTTGGCGAAGATGTCGCAATTTTTTAAACTTTCCATTTTTATGCCCTTAAATCAGAATCAAAAACATACCACACAAAATAGTTAATAAATAACATTTCCCATATGTTTACTTTACATCAGCACAATTTTTGAAACAAAATTTTTTTGTTAGGATGTTTGAAGGGTTAAAAGTTAACCAGTGACTTCTCATTTTTCCAACAAAATTTACAAAACCATTTTTTACAGGACCTCATCATATTTGAAGTGACTATGAGGAACCTCTGTGACAGAAAATACTCAAAAGTGATACCATTCTAAAAACTGCATCCCTCGAGGTGCTCAAAACCACATTCAAGAAGTTTATTAACTCTTCAGGTGCTTCACAGGAACTGATGCAATGTGGAAGGAAAGAAATGAACATTCAACTGTTTTTCACAAAAATTTTTACCTTAGATATATTTTTATTTTCACGAGGGTAACAGGAGAAAAAGAACCCCAAAATTTGTTGTGCAATTTCTCCTGAGCACGCCAATACCCCACATGTGAGGAAAAACTTCTGTTTAGGAGCACGGAAGTTCCCGTTTGTCTTTTTGAATGCAAAATTGGCTGGAATCGAGAGCTGACACCATGTCGTGTTTGGAGAACTCCGGATGTGCCTAAACAGAGGAAATTTCCACAAGTGACCCCATTTTGGAAACTAGGCCCACCATGGAATTCTAGATGTGTGGTGAGCACCTTGAAACCCAAGATGCTTCACAGAAATTTATAACGCTGAGCTATGAAAATTTAACAAATACATTTTTCCACAAAAATGTTATTTCAGTCCCAATTTAGTTTTATTTTCACAAGCATAACAAGAGGAAATGGACCCCAAAATTTGTTGTGAAATAGCTCCTGAGTACACTGATACCCATATGTGAGTGAAAAGTACTGTTTGGGCACATGGCAGGGCTAGGAAAGATAGGAGTGACGTTTGGAACGCAAACTTTGATGGAATAGTCTGCAGACATCATGTCGCGTTTGGAGAGCCCTGATGTGCTTAAACAGTGGAAACACCCCACAAGTTACCCTATATTGGAATTGATCTAGTGTTTCCTGGTATGTGAATTTTATAATGTAGTGGCATATGTAATTTGTGTCGAGTGCTTAATGTTGGCATACTTTAGAAATGTAGAGTGCATCAGGTTGGCATACATGAGTAGTGTAGAGTGCAATAGGTTGGCATATGCGAGTTGTGTTGAGTGCAACAGATTGGAAGACAGTTCTGCAGAGTGCATGAGGTTGGCATACGTGAGTTGTGTAGCATGCATCAGGTTGGCATGCATGAGTTCTGTAGTGATCTCCAAGTATTTGGAAGTGCTTGGAGATTTAGTTTTTGTTGCCACAGCTGCATGATTTGCGGCTACTTGACAGCCTGAATACATGTGGGGATTGCCTGTTTGTTAAGGAATTCCCACATGTATTCAGGCTGTCAAAAAGCCACAAATCATGCAGCTACGGCAACAGAAACTAAATCTCCAAGCACTTCCAAATACTCGGAGATCACCCAAGCAACAAGCATACTCGCTCATCACTAGTGATACCTTAATCCAGCAGTGAGTTCACCAAATTCTACACAATTTTCCCATTCATTCCCAGGACAGGGGGACATTCATGGAGTTCAATCTGGGTGTCCTTCCCTTCATAAATTCTAAACCTGTGGATGTACCCTGAGGCACTCTCGCACAGCTTATATGGTTTAATTCTGTATCTGGCCTTCTTACTGGGCAGGTAATGCCAGAATTTGAGCCTACCCTTTAAAAGTATTAGGAACCCACCCATGTCCTTTTGGGGAACGAGCACCTCTGCAAACTTGTTGCTAAAGTGATCAACGAATGGCTGAACTTTGAAAAGTCGGTCAAAGTTGAGATCATCTCAGGGAGGACATTGTGCATTGTCACCATAATGCTAACATTTGAGGTTTACCTCTAACAGGTTATAGCCATGCGGAACAGTGGTGTGTTGTATAAAGCATCAACACTAGTGATGAGCGAACCTGAACAGTAAACTTCAGGATCCATACCGAACAACTGGTGTTCGGTCACAGACTTCTCCAGGAAGTCCGTGTTACTGTTTGAGTTCGGCACGCCGAACATTGGGTGTTTCCTACACTGTCATCTGCATGACAGCGTGAGAAACACAGGCGGCTCTGATTGGTGGTAAGATTATTATCACTAGTTACAGAGCTGTGCTTCATCTGACCAGTGGTAATTAAATGAGGCATTACGTGAGTATTTTTGTTGTTTATTATTATCAGGTTTTTTTTACAGGGGATCACAGCTTCAATGAAATGTGCGTGAGTATAACTGTGTTCGTTATTTTTAAATACATTTGTAAACCAGTATGTATTTTTATTTCAAATAAAGAACTTTATTCTGGGTGTTTTTTATTGAGAATATGACTATGTTGTTAGTAATGGATAGACACCTTTCCATTACTAACCTGTGGCCTTGATGTCACGTGACAATAGAAAGGTGACATCAACCTCACAAATATGAACCCCACTTGCCACTCCCATAGGGCAAGTGGGAAGAGCAGGGTAAAATGCCAATATTGGTGCATAGGCTGTTGGGCAATAAACATGCCCACCTAGCTGCCTGAGAATACCAGCCCAGAGCTGTCTGCTTTAGCTTGGCAGGTTGTCGAAAATGCCATTTTTTATGATTTTTTAAATAATTAAAAAAAAACGGCATGGGGACCGCTCTATTCTTGATAACCAGCCATGATAAAGCTGACAGCTGAGGGTTCAGCCCGCAGCTGACAGTTTTCCATGCTGGTTATAAAAAATAGAAAGACCCCGCATCATTTTTAAAATTTATTTATTTTTAATTTATAGCGCAGGCGCCGGCTGATGAATACTCCCATCAGCCGCACCTGCTCTTGCTGTTATTAGTGGCAGCAGGCATAGACTGATGGGAGTAGTACGCTCTCAGTCGACGCCTCAGTGACCGGAAGTAAACTTTTTACCGCCTGTCACAGCTCTCTAACCACTGGTAATAATCTTACCGCAATCAGAGGCAATGTTTGCAGCACTGTCATGCAGATGACAGCGTAGCAACAACGGATGTTCATGTGAATGGGGTCCGTGTTCGGGTACTGTTCTGGGACCCAAACCAAACTTTTTTAAATGTTTAGCCAAACTCGAACATCCAGGGGTTTGCCCATCACTAATCAACACTCCAATATTGCCGAAGTTCTGGCTTCTTCACCGACCTCATGTGAAAAACAAGGTCCCAAAACGTCATCATTTCTACTGTGTCTACAGGGGTCCATTTAGAAAATGATGAAGGGTGGTTTTGTGCCAAAAATTGCTAGGCATACAAATTTGTCTCGGCCACTATGAGATTTACAAAATCCTCAGAGGAAAAGACTTTCAAATAGTCTATTTCTGTGAGGCCAGTGGTGTCAAATTTGATTCCTGATTGCACTACAAAATCAGGACTCTGTGGCTCATAATCTTCAGGGATGAGGTTCATACAGGGTAAGTAACGGAGGGTTCTGGTTCATTTTCTGTAATGGGGCACCTGCATGACGAATCAGTATCACTTGAGCAAGAGGAGGAGAATGAAAAATAAAGGAAGTTGGCATCCTCTCTCTATCAGTGTCGGAGGCAATGAAGGAATTTTCCTCCTCAGCTGAATACTTTGATTGGGACAAGTGGGATGTTTTTTCACGTATGCAGTGTTTGTGTGTACCAAATTTTATTCAGTGTGTGTGGGTGTGTTTTTGGTGTAAACTTTTTTCATTTAGAAGAGAAAAAAAGGAATAAAAGAATGTAGAAAGAAAAAGATTAAAATAAAAAGAACATATACATTTGGTAAAATAAAAAACAAACTTAAACGGACGTGAGTAAAAAAAGATAAAATTACTGAGAGCTCAGAACTATCTGACACTAACCCTGACTATATTTAGTAAAAAATACTGTTTCACAAAAAAAACAACAACAGGATACCGATCAGTGATGTTAGTCACCCACCAGCACTCAATGGCTGTAGGACAGAAGAACGGATGTGGTGCAAAGGGAGTGGGAGAGAAATAGGCAGAGATAAAAAAAAATGTTGTGGAAAACAGCGAGCATAGTTGCATAATTGCTGTTCAGTGATTTGTATCACTGATCAACACTTGGGGGCTGGAAGATGCACGCACGGTAGTGGTGCAAAGTGGTGGGGGAAATAGGAACAAAAAAGTTCTGGAAAACAGTGACCACAAGTGCCAATCAGTGATTTGCGTCACTGATCAGCGCTCAGCAACTGCAGAATGCACGTACAAAAAAACAACTGCCAAAAAAAACGAGCAATCAAGTACTGATCAGCGCACGGCGGCAGAAAGGGATTAGGAAAAATCAGGAAGGTTTTCTTTCAGGAATTGTAGCAGCAACACCAGCAGTGATGGCACATACTTCAAAAAGTCTGTGGCACCACAAGGTCCAGCACAGCGCGACAGAACAGCACTATGACCGCTCTGCACAAGTCCAAAGCTAGAATGAGGAAGTACAGATCGGTCATAGTGAGGTCAAATCGCGTCTGTGCGCTCTGATTGGTGCAATCAACGTCATGGTCCAAATGCACCAATCAGTGCTGGGCCTGGTGACACTGGCATTGCTAGGTTTCAGCCTATGATCGGTGCTGTTCTCAGTGTGCGCGAATTGAGATCTCAGCTATTTTCCTAAGTCCACCGCAGTGAAAAGGATGGGAAGTGCAGGAATATTTTCTGAAAGCCCGGAGCCCACCACAGTTTCGCACTGCCAAACACCCCCTGCTACCAGCATGGGGCCTAGAACATCCCCCCACTCCTGCCACCACCAGCTTCTAGCTGCAGTGACCCTGCCTCCTGGGACCACGCTCCACTTCATCACCTTCCCCCCCCCATAAACTACTATAAAAGCAGACTATAAGACGCACCTCCATTTTATAAAAAAAAATTTTTGCCATATTATCTTCCCCAAAATTTGGAGTATGTCTTCTAGTCCGCAAAATACAGTATGCTTTATCATATTTAAAGAATTTAAAAACGGTGCTAACTTATAATGGCTTTCTGTAATCTGCAATGATTTCCTGTATTCTGAAGGAAAATGGCTCTAACATAAACAGAGACATTCAGTGTTTTAACCACTTCATGACCTTGCGATTTTCCATTTTTGTGCTTTGGTTTTTTCCTCCCTTTCTTCCAAGAGCCATAACTTTTTTTATATTTTTGCTACCATAGCTGTATGATGGCTTGTTTTTGCAGTACAAGTTGTACTTTTGAATGACAGCACTCATATTATCATGTGATGTACTAAAAAACAGTGTGTTGAAATTGTAAAAAAAAAAGTGCAATTCTACAATTATTTTTTGTCTTTTATATTAACCATGTTCACTATGTGGTAAAAGTTGATTCTCCAGGTCAGTACGCGTACACAGATACCAAACATGTATAGTTTTTTTGTTATGTTTTTTAGTGGTGAAAAAAATTTCTCAAATTTGAAAGAAAAAATATTTTTCTTATGTCGCCATTTTCCTAGCTCATACTGTAGTGTTTCCATTTTATGGGGGGTCTGGGGATGGGTGAGGGCTTATTTTTTGTATCCAAAGATGACTTTTATTGATAACATTTTGGGGTAGTTACAATGTTTTGATCGCCTCTAATTGCATTGCAATGTTGCAGTGACTAAAAAAATGTAATTCTGGCATCTTGATTCTTTTTTTTCTTGTTACGCTGTTTACTGATCAGTTTAATTTACTTTATATTTTGATAGGACATTTCTAAACGCATCAATATCAAATATGTGTATTTTTTAATAGTTTGATTTTTAATGGGGCAAAAGGGGGTGAATTGAACTTGTTTTTATTTTTTTCATATTTTTCAAAACTTTTTTTTCTAACTTTTTACTTATAGTATATACTGTTAGGGATCGATTTCCCACTGCTGCACAAGGGGAATCTCGAGCCAATACAGCTACGGTCCCCCATCCATCTCCGGCTGCAGTGGAGCCTGCTCAGCAGAGACGTCGGTCCCAGCGTCTCGCCCGGTTTAATACTGTGCAGAGGCTTGCTGCTGCCTCTCCTGGTTCCTCTATTGTAACCAGTGCTGGAGCAGGCAGCTCTGGGACTAAGTCCTCTGTTTCTCCGTCTGAGCATGCCCAGGACAAGATCTCCCATTGGAGATCAGGGGTCACATGCTTGATTACAGCAGCGACTCCCATTGGTCCTCCTGGAAGGTCCTGAAGCTGTTCGTGTTCTGGAGCAGTTTCCCATTGGTCCTTTCTGGAAGGTCTTGTAGTTGCTGGTATAAAAGGCTTGCATGACCGCATGGCCATGCGCTAGTATCAAACTTGTTACGTGCTTTGCGCCAGTGTGGTCATGTATGCATGTGATTAGGGCTCGGCTGTAAAACGCCACTAGAATACCGGCACCTCCGGTGAAGAGTTTGTATGCATGTGTTCAGGGCCCAGCTGAAATAAGCCTCTAGAATACCGGCTACTCCGGTGAGGAGTTGGTTGTCTGCGTTTCTGACTGCATGACCACAGACTGCAATTTGCTCAGCA
Source organism: Oophaga sylvatica (assembly GCA_033576555.1). NCBI lineage: Eukaryota > Metazoa > Chordata > Amphibia > Anura > Dendrobatidae > Oophaga > Oophaga sylvatica. Next base: position 158,484,899 of record JARQOD010000005.1, on the reverse strand, counting down.
GTTATTTGTGTCTCCTGTGAGGTTAACAGGACACAGTCTCTATCACAGCGGTTCTGTGGAGTAACAGAGTCCGCTCATACCGCCATATAGTGCCACAGCGTCTATGTCTGCGATTCTTTGGAATAACAGAGTGCGCTCATACCGCCAGTTAGCGCCATCTTACTAGCAGCAGGCTCTGCCTGCACGGTGGACCCCGGGCTGCGAACGCACCTCTCATTTATTTCTATTAGGTGCGTTCCACAGACCTTAACATATACTTAAGTATTAGCCGACCCGAGTATAAGCCGACCCCCCTAATTTTGACACAAAAAAACTGGGAAAACTTACTGACTCGAGTATCAGCCTAGGGTGGAAAATTTAGCAGCTGCTGGTAAATTTCAAAAATAAAAATAGATGCCAATAAAAGTAAAATTAATTGAGACATCAGTAGGTTAAATGTTTTTGAATAGCCATATTGAATCAGGAGCCCCATATAATGCTCTATACAGTTCATGATTTCCCCATAAGATGCTCCATACAAAATACACCCCATATAATGCTGCACAAAGGTTAATAATGGCCTCATAAGATGCTCCATAGAATATGCCCATATGCTGCTCTATAAAGGTTATGGCCCCATAAGATGCTACATAGATTATGCCCCATATGCTGCCCCATAAGATGCTCTGTATATTATGCCCCAGATGATGCTCCATATATTATGCCCCATATGCTGCTCCATAAGATGCTCCGTATATTATTCCCCATATGATGCTCCATACATTACGCCCCATAAGATGCTCCATATATTATGCCCATAAGATGCTCCATATATTATGCCCCATAAGATGCTCCATGCAGTGGTGGCCAAAAGTATTGGCACCCCTGAAATTCTGTCAGATAATACTCAGTTTCTTCCCCTGAAAATGATTGCAAACACAAATTCTTTGGTATTATTATCTTCATTTAATTTGTCTTCAATGAAAAAACACAAAAAGAATTGACCTAAAGCCAAATTGGATATAATTCCACACCAAACCTAAAAAAGGGGGTGGACAAAAGTATTGGCACTGTTTGAAAAATCATGTGATGCTTCTCTAATTCGTGTAATCACCAGCACCTGTAACTTACCTGTGGCACCTAACAGGTGTTGGCAATAACTAAATGACACTTGCAGCCAGTTAATATGGATTAAAGTTGACTCAACCTCTGTCCTGTGTCCTTGTGTGTACCACATTGAGCATGGAGAAAAGAAAGAAGACCAAAAAACTGTCTGAGGACTTGAGAAACCAAATTGTGAGGAAGCATGAGCAATCTCAAGGCTACAAGTCCATCTCCAAAGACCTGAATGTTCCTGTGTCTTCCGTGCGCAGTGTCATCAAGAAGTTTAAAGTCCATGGCACTGTGGCTAACCTCCCTAGATGTGGAAGGAAATGAAAAATTGACGAGAGATTTCAACGCAAGATTGTGCGGATGGTGGATAAAGAACCTCGACTAACATCCAAACAAGTTCAAGCTGCCCTGCAGTCCGAGGGTACAACAGTGTCAACCCGTACTATCCATCAGCATCTGAATGAAAAGGGACTGTATGGTAGGATACCCAGGAAGACCCCACTTCTTACCCGAGACATAAAAATGCCAGGCTGGAGTTTGCCAAAACTTACCTGAGAAAGCCTAAAACGTTTTGGAAGAATGTTCTCTGGTCAGATGAGACAAAAGTCGAGCTTTATGGAAAAACCATTAACATAGAGTGTACAGGAAAAAAAAGAGGCATTCAAAGAAAAGAACACAGTCCCTACAGTCAAACATGGCGGAGGTTCACTGATGTTTTGGGGTTGCTTTGCTGCCTCTGACACTGGACTGCTTGACCGTGTGCATGGCATTATGAAGCCTGAAGACTACCAACAAATTTTGCAGCATAATGTAGGGCCCAGTGTGAGAAAGCTGGGTCTCCCTCACAGGTCATGGGTCTTACAGCAGGACAATTACCCAAAACACACTTTCAAAAGCACTATAAAATGGTTTGAGAGAAAGAACTGGAGACTTCTAAGGTGGCCAACAATGAGTCCAGACCTGAATCCCATAGAATACCTGTGGAGAGATCTCAAAATGGTAGTTTGGAGAAGGCACCCTTCAAATATCAGGGACCTGGAGCAGTTTGCCAAAGAAGAATGGTCTACAATTCCAGCAGAGCATTGTAAGAAACTCATTGATGGTTTCCGGAAGCGGTTGTTCGCAGTTATTTTGGCTAAGGGTTGTGCAACCAAGTATTAGGCTGAGGGTGAAAATAGAAAAAAAGAAGAGAAGCCAGCGCCGCACATGATCAGCATGAAATACATTAAGTGCATCTGCACATATTAGTTTCTAACTGTTTTCTTAAAAATGAGACATTTGGCAAATAATTGATCAATTTTTTATCTGCGTTTGCCTTACTGGCACCATGGGAGTGATTCAGCAATGCTTCAGGTACTTTTGCAGTATTTTTGCAGTTTTTTTTTTTTTGTTGTTGCAGTCTTGCTTTTAATATATTCAGGAGGCCGTAATGGCACGGCGAAAATAAAAAACGTAGAGTAGGACTGCCCCATATGAGAATGCCTTGTCGTGGCGGGGTGGCTCAAAAAATTTATCAATTATTTGCCAAATGTCTCATTTTTAAGAAAACAGTTAGAAACTAATATGTGCAGTTGCACTTAATGTATTTCATGCTGATCATGTGCGGCGCTGGCTTCTCTTTTTTCTTTGTTATTGGTACGTGGCTGACCACCACTTGTTGCCGTGCGCGCCGGGTTATGCATGCCATTTCATCTGTTTTTTTTCTTTTGGTGATTGACCCAGGCTGCTGTACACACATACAGCAGCCTTGCCCTGCCCCAGGCTCTGCGTAATTGTGCACCTGTGTCTGGGCCTGTTTCACCCTTTATCTGTGGTTGCTGGTTTGGCAAGTGTGGAGGTCAGACCTGAAATGTCCATCTCTGGACCTGGTCGGTTTTTATCTGCGTTTGCCTTACTGGCACCATGGGAGTGATTCAGCAATGCTTCAGGTACTTTTGCAGTATTTTTGCAGTTTTTTTTTTTTTTTGTTGCAGTCTTGCTTTTAATATATTCAGGAGGCCGTAATGGCACAGCGAAAATAAAAAACGTAGAGTAGGACTGCCCCATATGAGAATGCCTTGTCGTGGCGGGGTGGCTCAAAAAATTGATCAATTATTTGCCAAATGTCTCATTTTTAAGAAAACAGTTAGAAACTAATATGTGCAGTTGCACTTAATGTATTTCATGCTGATCATGTGCGGCGCTGGCTTCTCTTTTTTTCTTTGAGGGTGAAAATACTTTTGTCTGGCCCATATTTGGAGTTTTGTGTGAAATGATCAAGGATTTGATTTTTGCTTCATTCTCTTTTGTGTTTTTTCCTTGCAAGCAAATTAAATGAAGATAAAAATAGCAAATAATTTGTGATTGCAATCATTTTCAGGAAGACACTGAATATTATCTGACAGAATTGCAGGGGTGCCCATACTTTTGGCCACCACTGTATATTATGCCCCATATATTATGCCCCATAAGATGCTCCATATATTATGCCCCATATGCTGCCCCGTATATTATGCCCCATATGATGCTCTATATTATGCCTCATATGATGCTCCATATGCTGCTCCATATATTATGCTCCATAAGATGCTCCATAGATTATGCCCCATATGCTGCTCCATATATTATGCCCCATAGATTATGTCCCATATGCTGCCCCATATATTATGCCCCATAAGATGCTCCATCGATTATGCCCCATATGCTGTTGCGAATAATAAAAAAAAAAAACATACTCACCTCTCGTCGCTGGGGGCCAGGTGCTGGTGTCCTGAGCAGTAGGGGACACCAGCGCGCTATGGGGGACAGGTGCCGGTGTCACCGCTGGCTTAGGCCCCGGCACCTGCGATATTCACCTGTCCCTGTTCCACCGTTGCGCGCCGCTGTTTTCCTGGTCCTCTGTCAGTGACTGCTCAGGAAGAGGGCGCAGCGCGCACTAACTACGTCATCGCGCCCTCTGACCTGAACATCACAGCCAGAGGACACGGAGGACAGAGCCGGCGCACAGCGGTGGAACAGGGACAGGTGAATATCGCATATACTTACCCACTCCTGCGCGGTCTCTGCATCCCCTGCTCTTCTCCCACGGTCTCCGGCAGCTCTTCCTTCCTTCAGCGGTCACGTGGTACCGCCCATTAAAGTGATGAATAGGCTCATATTCATGACTTTAATGAGCGGTACCACGTGACCGCTGAACACAGGCGCCGGAGACCTTGGGAAGAAGCAGGGGCTGCACAGACCGCGCCACGAGGGGATATGATCTGACACCCCCGCTCCTCCTTCCCCCGCGGACCCCCTGGCGTATATGACTCGAGTATAAGCCGAGAGGGGCACTTTCAGGCTTAAAAAATGGGCTGAAAATCTCGACTTATACTCGAGTATATATGGTACTTCAATACTCTCCCCTTAGGAGACTGATCGTCTGATTGCCTGTGTTAACATAGCAGTGCTTGAGCTCTGCTATGTATAGCAGAAATCATGATCTATGAACACCGCCCACGTGTATTGTAATGACAGGCACAGGGTTCTTCTGCAGACCCCCAGCTGTCATGACAACCCATCGGCGTTCCGCAATCACGTGATAGGGGCGGGATGTATGACGTGCCTGCCAATGACATTGGGATATCACTGGTTAACTGGCACATCATTAAATCAGTCATTATGCGCAGGGGCGGGGAAGAGAGCGGGTGCAGGGACACAACCTTTGACATAAATATACGTCAAAGGTCGTGAAAGGGTTATGAAGCTGAGAGAAAAGACAGGCTAGCAAATAAATGATTATATCAGCAAAACCAATACATTAATTGAAAACTTTCCCAAAAATGTTTCAGATAAGAGCTGTTCCAGAAGGTGACGATAAAAAAAAAAAAAAAAAAAAAAATGAATGTAGTCAGTCAATGCTTCCAATCCTATCACAGGTGCATCTGTACATTCACATACATACTTTTATTTATGCCAGACTAAACAAAGTTGGCCCAGTTTTATCAGTTATATGACTCTGTTGTGTTATAGAGCAATTCAAGCTGCTTCCGGTGATGAAAAATATAACCGTTGTGTAGTAGACATATTGTAGCTATTACTCTAAGTACTAGTATTAAATCCCACAACACAGTTTTTAATGTGCTGAAAGATATCATGGAATTCAACTCTTAGGAGACTTCTTAGCGTGAAGGAAACCACAAAAGTATCACTATCAGATAGCACTGGCACTCAGATTTCTGGAAAAAGCTCCCAGAATAAACAGGGCTGAGAAGGTAAGTATACTTTTTATACCAAAGTGGGGAAAATGAGTATTTGTTACACTGCAAGTTTTCCACCTACAAAGAATGGAGAGGTCTATAGTTTTTTTTGTAGATAAACTTCAACTGTGAGAGACAGAATCTAAAAATAAAAAAATAGAAAACTGAAAATCATGTTGTATGACTTAAATAATTAAATTGCATTTTATTGCATGAAATAGGTATTTGATCACCCACCAACCAGCAATAATTCTGTCTCTTACAGACCTGTTAGTTTTTCTTTAAGGAGGCTTCCTAGTCTGCATTCATTAGCTGTATTAATTGCACGTGGCTGAACTCATTACCTGCATAAAATATACCTGTCACACACTCAATAAATCAGTCCAACTTCTCCACTATGGCCAACACCAAAGAGCTGCCTAAGGACACCAGGGACAAAATTGTAGACCTGCACAAGACTGGGATGGGCTACAGGAAAATAGGCAAGCAGCTCGATGAGAAGGCAACAATACTTTATGAAGGGCTGCATTATATTCGGAGGGGGGCAGCATTAAACTGTATGGGAGCTGCCATTATAATCTATCGGACTATGGGGAGTGCATTATACTATATGGAGGACTATGAAGATAGTATTATACTAAATGGAGAACTAAGGAGTGTATTATATTATATGGAGGACTATAGTGAGTATATTATACTATATGGAGAACTTAAGGGGTGCATTATACTATATGGAGGACTATGAGGGTGCATTATACTATATGGAGAACTGAGGAGTATATTATACTATATGGACTATGGTGAGTATAATATACTATATAGAGGACTATAGGTAGTGAATTATACTATATGGAGGGCTATGGGGAGTGTATTATACTATATGGAGGACTGAGGAGTGTATTTTAATATATGAGGACTATGGGGAATATATTATACTATATGGAGGACTATGGGGAGTATAATATATATGGAGGACTATGGGTAGTGCATTATACTATATTGAGGACTATGGGACACATATTATATGGAGGACTATAGGGTGTGCATTATACAATATGGAGGAATGTTGTGAACATTATACTATATATGGAGGACTGTGGGGTGCATTATACTAAATGTACTATAGGGGACCTGCATTATACTATATCGAAGACTATGGAAATGCATTATACTATATGAAGAATTATGGGGTGCATTATACTATGGGGAGTGGATTGTACTATATGGAGGACTATGGGGGAGCATTAAACTATATGGAGGACTTTGTGGGAGAATATTATACTATATGGAGGTCTATGGGGAGTGTATTATACTATATGGAGGATTATGGAGGGTGTTATTATACTATATGGAGGACTATGGGGAGTGTATTATACTAAATGGAGGACTATGGGGGTGTATTATACTATATGGAGGACTATGGGGAGTGTATTATACTATATGGAGGACTATGGGGGGTGTATTATACTACATGGAGGACTGAGGCACATTATACAGAGGACTATGGGGTGTGCATTATTCAATATGGAGGAGTGTGGTGCACATTATACTATATGGAGGACTGTGGGGTGCATTATACTGTATCGAACACTATGGAAATACATTATACTATATGAAGAATTATGGGGTGCATTATACTATGAGGAGTGCATTGTACTATATTGAGGACTGTGAGAGGGTGCATTATACTATATGGAGGGCTATGAAGAGTGTATTATAGTATATGGAGGACTGAGGAGTGTATTTTAATATATGGAGGACTATAATGAGTGTAATATACTATATGGAAGACTAAAAGGAGTGTATTATACTATATGGAGGACTATGGGGAGTGTATTATACTATATTGAGGACTATGTGGACTGTATTATACTATATTGAGGACTATGGGGAGTGTATTATATTATATGGAGGACTATGGGGTGTGCATTATATAATATGGAAGACTGTGGTGCACATTATACTATATGGAGGACTATGGGGGAGCATTAAACTATATGGAGGACTTTGTGGGAGAATATTATACTATATGGAGGTCTATGGGGAGTGTATTATACTATATGGAGGATTATGGAGGGTGTATTATACTATATGGAGGACTATGGGGAGTGTATTATACTAAATGGAGGACTATGGGGGTGTATTATACTATATGGAGGACTATGGGGAGTGTATTATACTATATGGAGGACTATGGGGGGTGTATTATACTACATGGAGGACTGAGGCACATTATACAGAGGACTATGGGGTGTGCATTATTCAATATGGAGGAGTGTGGTGCACATTATACTATATGGAGGACTGTGGGGTGCATTATACTGTATCGAACACTATGGAAATACATTATACTATATGAAGAATTATGGGGTGCATTATACTATGAGGAGTGCATTGTACTATATTGAGGACTGTGAGAGGGTGCATTATACTATATGGAGGGCTATGAAGAGTGTATTATAGTATATGGAGGACTGAGGAGTGTATTTTAATATATGGAGGACTATAATGAGTGTAATATACTATATGGAAGACTAAAAGGAGTGTATTATACTATATGGAGGACTATGGGGAGTGTATTATACTATATTGAGGACTATGTGGACTGTATTATACTATATTGAGGACTATGGGGAGTGTATTATATTATATGGAGGACTATGGGGGTGCATTATATAATATGGAAGACTGTGGTGCACATTATACTATATGGAGGACTGTGGGGTGCATTATACTACGTGGAGGACTATGGGGTGTATTATACTAAACAAGCAAATGCTGCCTATTTATGGAGTGATTGGATTGTTTATGCAGGAACAAAAATCATTGTTCTCAGCAGCACATCGCCCGGTGAAAACTGCAGATATGCTGCTGATAACTTGATACTGTATGGAGACAAATTGAATGATCCAGAAAAAAAGTATGCAGCACTCACCATGGCAGCTTGATTGAAAAGTCCTTTATTTCCTGACTATCATCTTAGATGGTAAGGTGCAGCGGAGGGCAGAGGTGTTCGGGGACAGAGGATGACGGCCGTTTCACGTTACCACACTTCAACGGGTCCAGATGACTTTTGGTGAATTTCTTTTGGTGGGTGAGGAGCCATTTTGCTTTTCCAGAGCCTTTGTACTACCAGTAACGTGGAAGCCCCCTATATTTCCGTTAACAGATGAAAGACCTGAGTGAGAACTTGCTTTCTTTGTGGATTGAGTTGAAGCTTTTATTGGGAACATTTTACATAACGTTTGGGATCACATTTATCTGGCGCTCTACGCTGAGCACTAACTTTGAGGGTTTCCATCTAAATCTCTGAGTGACGTGATTCAGATGAAACCCCTGAGGGATCAATTCACTATAATGAGGCAGCAGAGTTACTCTGGACTCCGTCTGGCCTCTGTTTAGCAGAGTCCTTCTTTTCAGAAGTAAAGAGGTAAATGACACGCACTCTGCTTATATAGTTAGGTGCAGGCTGAACTTGGACCAAGTCCAGAAATCATTACCAAGAGAAAACAGCCGCACTCAAAAATTTTTTGCTATAATTGCAGATAGAAAACACTAGAGTTTATTTTGTGTACAATATAATTTCACCACAGGAAAATTATCGATGTAGCGAGGAAAACGAGGTAACGTTTCGACCCAGTTGCGGGTCTTTATCAAACCTCACTTAGGAAGTAGAGAAAGTCACCAATAAGTTGTACTAGACAAATAAAAAACAAAAGTCCCAGCTCTGGCTTGGTACTGTGTGGGGTCTGGCGCCGTCTGTGGTGGTACATGTAATCTGAAGACAGCATGAGGTAAGGGTTAAAACACAGATTTCTGTTAATTGTGATTAAGATCAAACTTATACTTCAATACAACCTATAAAAAGTTCTTTAAGTGTGTTGTCTGAGCTAAATATATTGATGACCTAACATTATGATAGATTTTCAGTATCAGAAAAGTGGGAGCTCCAGGTTTTATTTTTTCAATTAAATGTTATTTTTTAATTTATCATGGGGGTTTCAGGCAACAAAACTACCACAAAAAATGCAAAATACTATGGTGCGAGTCCAACCTTACATCTGTCTCATGACATTGGATGCCGAGAGATGATGACACTTTACAAGATTCAAGTAGTGTTAATTAGCATGAAGCCAATCATCGAGAATCAGAATGGATGGGAAACAGATAGGCTAACCGGTACAGTGCTCAGCAAAAATAAGTACACCACCAACAGAATTGTCCAAAAACCTTTAGTTTACTTTCAGAATCAACATTTTCTATGGGATACCATACTATAAAATAATCACAGAAATGTGAGCCATTGATTGCAAATAAATATTTTATATTTTGCACACCCAAAAATGTAATTTTCCTAACAAATTCATTCAAGACCATATTGCAAAAATGAGTCACAATGAAAGTCATAGGAACAAGGCTAAATTTAGACTGCAAAATTCAAATAAACAATACTTTAACCATAGGCAAGTATATTTATTAATCACACAGGTTTCAAGCAGGCAAATGATTATAAAAAGAAATCACTTAACCCCTTAACAACCGCCGATACGCCTTTTAACGGCGGTAGTTAAGGGTACTTAAACCACAGCGCCATTAATTAATGGCGCTGTGGAAAAAGTGTATAGCACCCCCCCAGAGTCGGATTTTCTCCGGGGTCTCAGTTGCCGGGGGTGGCCGAGACCCCAGAGAACATGATTCGGCTCGGATTTTATCGACCCCGGGGTTGTGATCGCCGTTATTAGCCGAATAACGGCGACTGCAAAAAAAAATCAGATGTGCCATTTAATTTCGTGTGAATTTAATGTGATCACACATCAGAGGAGAGAGAAATAGGATTCCCGATCTCCCCCTCGTACCTTTCTGTGGTCCTCCTGCCTTCTCCTGTGGGCGCCGCCATCTTCTTCCGGTCAGAAAATGGCGGGCGCATGCGCAGTGCGCCCGCCGCGATCTGCCGGCCGGCACCCGGCAACAATAGGAAGATTTTTCCTATTGGTTCATTTTGGTCACTGTGATAAACCCCCCCCTTTATCACCCCCTTAGTTAGGCTAAAGTGAGTTGGGCTAAAGTTTTAGGGTTAGGGCTAGGCTAAAGTTTTAGGGTTAGGGTTAGACTAAAGTGAGTTGGGCTAAAGTTTTAGGGTTAGGCTAAAGTGAGTTGTGCTAAAGTTTTAGGGTTAGGGTTAAGCTAAAGTGAGTTGGGATAAAGTTTTAGGGTTAGGCTAAAGTGAGTTTGGCTAAAGTTTTAGGGTTAGGGTTAGGATAAAGTGAGTTGGGCTAAAGTTTTAGGGTTAGGGTTAAGCTAAAGTGAGTTGGGATAACGTTTTAGGGTTAGGCTAAAGTGAGTAGGTCTAAAGTTATAGGGTTAGGCTAAAGTGAGTTGGGCTAAAGTTTTAGGGTTAGGCTAAAGTGAGCTGGGATAAAGTTTTAGGGTTAGAGCTAGGCTAAAGTGAGTTGGGCTAAAGTTTTAGGGTTAGGGTTAGGCTAAAGTGAGTTGGGCTAAAGTGTTAAGGTTAGGCTAAAGTGAGTTGGGCTAAAGTGTTAAGGTTAGGCTAAAGTGAGTTGGGCTAAAGTGTTAAGGTTAGGCTTAAGTGAGTTGGGCTAAAGTTTTAGGGTTAGGGCTAGGCTAAAGTTTTAGGGTTAGGGTTAGGCTAAAGTGAGTTGGGCTAAAGTTTTAGGGTTAGGGTTAGGCTAAAGTGAGTTGGGCTAAAGTTTTAGGGTTAGGGTTAAGCTAAAGTGAGTTGGGATAACGTTTTAGGGTTAGGCTAAAGTGAGTAGGTCTAAAGCTATAGGGTTAGGCTAAAGTGAGTTGGGCTAAAGTTTTAGGGTTAGTCTAAAGTGAGCTGGATAAAGTTTTAGGGTTAGAGCTAGGCTAAAGTGAGTTGGGCTAAAGTTTTAGGGTTAGGCTAAAGTGAGGATTATGATTGAGATTAGGGTTAGGGATTAGAGTTAGGGGTGTGTTGGGGTTAGGTTTGTGATTAGTGTTAGGGTTGTGGTTAGGGTTATGGTTGGGATTAGGGTTAGAGGTGTGTTGGGGTTAGGGTTATGGTTAGGATTAGGGGTGTGTTGGGGTTAGGGTTGGAATTAGGGGGTTTCCACTGTTTAGTTACATCAGGGGGATCTCCAAATGCGACATGGTGCCACCATTGATTCCAGCCAATTTTGCGTTCAAAAAGTCAAACGGTGCTCCCTCCCTTCTGAGCTCTGCCATGCGCCCAAACAGTGGTTTGCCCCTATATATGGGGTATCGTCGTACTCAGGACAAATTGCACAACAACTTTTGGGGTCTAATTTCTCCGGTTTCTCCGGTTACCCTTGTGAAAATAAAAATTTTGGGTGCGAAAAGATCATTTTTGTGGAAAAAAATTGATTTTTTATTTTCACGGTTGTTATAAACTTCTGTGAAGCACATGGGGGTTCCAAGTGCTCACCACACATCTAGATAAGTTCCTTAAGGGGTCTGGTTTCCAAAATGGTGTTACTTGTGGGGGGGTTTCCACTGTTTAGTCACATCAGGGGCTCTCCAAACGCGACATGGCATCCGATCTCAATTCCAGCCAATTCTGAATTGAAAAAGTCAAACGGCGCTCCGTCCTTTCCAAGCTCTGCCGTGCGCCCAAACAGTGGTTTACCCCCACTATGGGGTATCGGCGCATTCAGGAGAAACTTCACAACAAATTTTGTAATTCATTTTCTCTTTTTACACTGGTGAAATAAAAAAAATGGTTTTGAAGTAAAATGTTTGTAAAAAAAAGTTAAATGTTAATTTTTTCCTTCCACATTGCTTCAGTTCCTGTGAAGCACATAAAGGGTTAATAATCTTCTTGAATGTGGTTTTGAGCTCCTTGAGGAGTGCAGTTTTTAGAATAGTGTCACTTTTGGGCATTTTCTGTCATTTACATCCCTCAAAGTGACTTTAAATGTTGTGGTCCCTAAAAAAAATGGTTACCGTATATACTCATGTATAAGCCGACCCGTGTATAAGCCGACCCCCCCTAATTTTGCCACAAAAAAACTTGGAAAACGTATTGACTCGGGTATAAGCCGGGTGTATAAGTTGCCGTCCTGCTCTGTGCTCCCCCATCCAGCTCTGTGCGCCCCCATTCTCCTCTGTGCTCCCCTCCTCCTGCTCCATTATCCTGTCCTGCTCGTGCTTTCCATCTTCCCCGTCCAGCTCCATGCTCCCCCATCCAGCTCTGCACTCCCCCATTCTCCTCTGTGCCCACCCCTGTCCTGCTCCATGCTCTCCGTCCTCCCCGTGCTCTCCGTCCTCCCCCCCGTCCTGCTCCGTGCTCTCCGTCCTCCCCCGTTCTGCTCCGTGCTCTCCGTCCTCCCCCCGTCCTGCTCCGTGCTCTCCGTCCTCCCCCGTTCTGCTCAGTGCTCTCCGTCCTCCCCCGTTCTGCTCCGTGCTCTCCGTCCTCCCCCCGTCCTGCTCCATGCTTCTTGTCCTTCTCCATGCTCCCCCCATCCTCCTACATCATACTCACCCTCCCCGTGCCATCGCTGAACGTCCCAGCCGGCAATCCTGCGTCTCCCCGGCTTCCTGCAGCTATCCAGCGCTGAGCGGTGACGTAATACAGCTCATTAAGGCCATGAATATGGAGGCCACGCCCATGGGAGTGGCGTCGCGTCCATATTACATGACCTTAATGAGCGGGTATTACGTCACCGCTCAGCGCTGGAGAGCTGCAGGAAGCCGGGGAGAACGCAGGATTGCAGGGACGTTCAGCGATGGCACGGGGAGGGTGAGTATGATGTCCCAGCCACCGGCTCCTGCGCCGCATCCCCTCCCCCGCTGGTTTCTGCCCTATGACTCGTCTATAAGCCGAGGGGGCATTTTCAGCACAAAAAAAGGTGCTGAAAATCTCGGCTTATACACGAGTATATACGGTATGTAAATTTGGTTGTAAAAATGAGAAATCGCTGGTCAAATTTTAAGCCTTATAACTTCCTAACAAAAAAAAAATTTTGCATCCAAAATTGTGCTGATGTAAAGTAGACATGTGGGAAATGTTATTTATTAAGTTTTTTTGTGTGACCTATCTCTCTGATTTAAGGGCATAAAAATTAAAAGTTTGAAAATTTCAAAATTTTCACCATATTTCTGTTTTTTTCATAAATAAATGCAAGTCATATCGAAGAAATTTTACCACTAACATGAAGTACAATATGTCATGAAAAAACAATCTCAGAATCAGTGGGATCCGTTAAAGCGTTCCAGAGTTATAACCTCATAAAGTGACAGTAGTCAGAATTGTAAAAATTGGCCTGGTCATTAAGCTGCAAATTGGCTCTGTCACTAAGGGGTTAAAGAAAACCCCTTCTCGTTTACAAGCTGTCAGCAATAGCGTCACATGGAAGACAAATGTCATAAGACATACAAGAAAGGTGAAGGCTACAAGAAGATCAGCAAAGCTTTACTTATTAGTAAGAATACTGTAGCAAAAATACAAAAATTTAACAAAGATGGAACTCCAACCATCTCACAGAGACATCCAGCCGACCATAGAAGTTAACACCTAAATGAGTGTATTCTGATGAGAAAGGTTAAAGAAAACCGACATGCATGTTCACTGTAGTTAGCTAAAGTAGAAAGCCAAAACAAGATTAGTATTTCCTGTGGGGTAGGTGCACAGTCAGTAACTGGCAGCACTTTGGACGCAGCACATGTCTGCTGCGTCCAAAGCGCTGCCGGCTTTTGAACGCAGGTGATTTCGCATGTGTTCATTGAACCAATACATTGTACGAGTGAAATTTATCTTGCAGACTCTGGTCTCCGCAAGATAAATTGACATGCTGTGGTCTGGAAAGGTGTCGGTGCACGCATAGTGGACATAGGATTTCTTGAAATCCCATCCATCATTCTGTAACATCTGGATGCTGCGGGTCTGACGCTGCAGAGGTAGTATAGTAGTTAGCCTCCACAGCTAGACACAAAATGACGTCACCACAGCCCCACGCAGAGCAATGGCGTACACATCAGCATACACAGTGTAACGAATGGAAGCGGAGGCAGAGGTGGTGAAGTTCACATTCGTTTTTATTTTTAAATGTGGAACCTCTAGACCACGGTCCGGGGGGCTCCGAAGGGGGCGTAACTAGTGAGCCCCGGGTACCCGTAGTAAGGCCCCTCGAACAGGACCAGAACGGAATACCCGGAGGACACAGGTGCTACCTCCAGTTAGACCCCAGACACGTGGCAGCTGTCCCAGAGGGACCAAAAGGTTAACAGGTGTTTACAGAGTCCGTGGAGGGTTCTCGACAGAGAAGGGTAAGGTCCTGGTCCAGAATAGATGGTATCAGGCTGGCTTCAGTGACCTTGTCACGGTCCACGGGTACGGATGGCTGATGGCGGAACGGGATGACTCTTGCGCCAGTAATAGCTGAGATTGTCCGGGTTAGCCAGATACGGGTTAGCAATGATCTGAGTAGACAAATAGTATCAGCGAAGCACAGAGACTGCAAACGCAGCGCAGACAGATCAGGAACAGAACCGGATGTAGCAATGATAGAACACGTTGCTCCGGCACTCCCCTAATGGTGGAGTGACCAGATATAGTACTGAGTGTGCAGCCATTGGTTAATTAGCTATTTCAAAAAATGCACGCTGCCCCTTTAAGAGAGGCGGTGGGCGCAGCCTCGCGTCCTAAGCCGTCTATCAGGAGGCCTGCCAGCAGCGTGCCAGGAAGTGGAGGAGGACACAGGACGCCTTGGAGCAGATGGGACATGAGACCCCAGCCCACGCACAGACTGCTGCAGAGGAACAGGTGAGTGAGCCGAACAGAGTGCAGAGCCAGCGCTGGGACCGGGTGTAACACACAGTATAATGGTCCCTACATCTGCCCCACAGTATGATGCCTCCCACAGCTTCCCATACAGTGTGAAAATCCAACACTCAGTGAAGCTCGACAAAATGTATTATGGCCCCTGTGAAACTTCCCACGGCTGTGGGGCGTCGGGACATGGCATAGCTTGCCTAGCTAGCCAATGCTCCCACGCCGCCAGTCCACGACGACGTGAGGCATGGGTCCCAGATGGTAAGAGAATGTGGACCCACTGGACCACGGAGGGAGACCCGGGCCTGCCCGGACTAGGGAAGGGCAGCGACCGGGATCCGTGGCAGCTGAGCATGTGGGCAAGGTGGCGACCTGCAGGACTAGACAACACCGCACAACTTCAGGTAAGAAGAAACATAAAGTTTACTTAAAGAAACAAAGTAAATAAACATAACATAAGACCGGGCTCCCGATTCCGCACATCAGAGAAGGGTACACAACTCAGGATCACAGACGAGTGCTGGAGGACATCACGGGTAGATGCAGTCCAGGGTTATCTGGCACAGGCATACTTGGACGGCCTCTCTCTCAGGCCTTAGGCGTAGCACAGGCTCAGCAGGAGAACATCAGACACCGACCTCGGACGAACGTCAGACGATGGCGGGGTCATCACGGGTTGATGAAGTCCAGGGTCATCTGGCACGGGCATACTAGGACGGCCTCTCTCTCAGGCCTCAGGCGTAGCACAGGCTCAGCAGGAGAACATCAGACACCGACCCAGGACAGACGTCATCACAGGGTAGACCAAGGAGGAACCGGCAGGACAGGCAGGTTGTCACGGCAAGTGACCAAGGCAGTCTCTGGGACAGACAGGTTGTCACGGCAAGTGACCAGGGCAGGCAGGTTGTCACGGCAAGTGACCAGGCAGGCAGGTTGTCACGGCAAGTGACCAGGCAGGCAGGTTGTCACGGCAAGTGACCAGGCAGGCAGGTTGTCACGGCAAGTGACCAGGGCAGGCAGGTTGTCACGGCAAGTGACCAGGGCAGGCAGGTTGTCACGGCAAGTGACCAGGGCAGGCAGGTTGTCACGGCAAGTGACCAGGCAGTCTCTGGGACAGGCAGGTTGTCACGGAAAGTGACCAGGGCAGTCTCTGGGACAGGCAGGTTGTCACGGAAAGTGACCAGGGCAGTCTCTGGGACAGGCAGGTTGTCACGGCAAGTGACCAGGCAGTCTCTGGGACAGGCAGGTTGTCACGACAAGTGACCAGGCAGTCTCTGGACAGGCAGGTTGTCACAGCAAGTGACCAGGCAGTCTCTAGACAGGCAGGTTGTCACAGTAAGTGACCAGGCAGTCTCTAGACAGGCAGGTATATACGACCTGATATGGTGGAGCCTCCAGGTAGGCTGCAGTCGGATGGCAGATGATCGCTCCCAGGTGAGCAGGCAAGAGCCGGGGATCTCTGCAGATGATGTCCGAACTTCCGGATGGAGCTGCAGTCGGATGGCAGATGATCGCTCCTAGGTGAGCAGGCAAGAGCCGGGGATCTCTGCAGATGACGTCCGAACCTCTGGAAGGAACTGCAGACAGATGGCACACAGGCAAGCCGACAGGTAACAGACAGGTAACTGGAATCAGGAGCTGATGGCTGAAACAGAGTTAGACTGCACAGGAACACGGATTGGATCTCAGAGAGTCAGGAACACAGACAGGAACACGGACTGGGTCTCAGGGAGTCAGGAACACGGACAGGAACATGGATTGAATCACAGGAACACGGACTGGAACACAGGCCTCGGACTCCGGACATCTGGCACCGATCAGCAAGCTCCGGACATCTGGCAATGATCGGCAGGATCCGGACATCAGGCAGGAAGGATAGGATCCGGACATCTGGAAGTGGTCGTCGGACATCGGACATCAGGCATAGGATCCGGACATCTGGCAGCGACCTGAAAAGGAACCCCAGCGGTCTGGTGCAAGCCCCGCCAGGCTCAACGGGAGCTGGCCGGGATTGCACAGAGGCTGAGCACAGAGTAACAGAAACTCAGCACACACCGGACTCCTCCTTCCAAGATGAACTCAGGTTATATAGCAAGGATTCACAGTCACTGGCACAGGGTTCTGGACACAGCAGGATTTCAGGAACATAACACAGAGGACACAGTTCAGAAAGTCAGGTACAGGATGCGATCCAAGATCAGGGGTTCAGGTAATTAGACACAGCAGGAACAGGCCTGGATATACAGCCTCCAGGAACGGCGATCTGGGTAATCAGCCCCCAGCATAGGCGGAAACACAAGACACAATTCAGACATTCAGGTACCGGGTTTGATCCAGGATCAGGGAACAAGACACAGCAGGAACAGGGAATCAGCTCTCCAGAGCTGATCAACTTCAGAGCAGGAGCTGAACACACAACCACATACGGCTAGGTTCAGGGATTCAGTGTGGATTCAATGCGAAGCTCTGGCAACGCCCACTAGGGCTGGGGAACTTTATATATGAGCTGCTTCACAGCGATAGGCTGGAGCAGTAACTCAAGTAAACACCCAATCCACATAAAAGCAGGACAGGTGTGGGCCGCGCCCCCTATGCAGAGCCAGACAGCACAACACAGAGGGAACCCAACAATGGCTGCTGCCAACCACGCAGTAAGTCATGCACCACTGCAGAGGACTTTTCAAGCTACGGACGGCTTTCACAGCAAGTCAGGAACCGCACATGCGGGCGGTCATGCAAAGCAGCGGAGCCACTCACGCAAGTACGGGTACGCAGCAGAGCCGGGAACTGAGCAGCATCCATATAGGTAACAGACAACAGTATCCCAGCTGGTTAGGGGGAAAGGAGCAAAAGGGTTAATGCAAAAAACATGCAAAGTAACGCTGGAAAACAAAGTACAGACCATACCAGCGTTACAGCCCCCAATACAATTACCGTATTTTTCGGACCATAAGACGCACTTTTTTTCCTCCATATTTGGGAGGAAAGTGTGGGTGCGTCTTATGGTCGGAATGTAACGTGGGGAGGGGGGCAGGGGGCTGCGGTGGAGTGGGATCGCAGGAGGCAGGAAAATAACCCCTCTGCTGCAGGAAACCAAAGCTGGGGAAACCACTGGTCCCGATACTTAAAGTGCAGTGAATATTCATTAGCCGCTTCCCCGCCCACCTGTCAGCTGAGCAGTGAGCGAGGAGCAGAAAATGACAGAGCCACATGGTTTAAACTCGATTGGAGGTGTCATACAGAAAAGGTTTACAAGAAGGGAATGAGCAGACTGTACTTTCTGCGGAAGCTCAGGTCGTTCAATGTGTGCAGTAAAATGCTGGAGATGTTCTACCAGTCCGTTGTAGCAAGCGCCATCTTTTTTGCTATCATTTTCTGGGGCAGTAGTGTGCGAGTAGCTGACGCTAATAAACTCAACAAACTTATCAAGAAGGCAAGCGCAGCTGTTGGCCTCCATCTTGACTCTTTTGAGGAGGTATTGGAGGATAGAATTCAGAAGAAGTGTAGGGCAATAATGAACAATAACACACACCCACTATACGAGCTGTTCTTGAATCAGAAGAGCACATTCAGCAGCCGTCTAATCCTACTAAGGTGCAAGAAGGAGAAATTCAGGAAATCGTTTGTACCTACTGCTATGGGGATGTATAATAATTTTCTAAGGGTGGTAGAAAATAATGACTGATGGCTGGTGTACTAATGTCAATTAACATTATCTTATATATACCTGAACTACACACTTTTATTTATTATGTAATGTTGGTACACCTGTGCAAGATTTGTGTCCTATTTTATGTATTTTGTGTCTTATTTTATGTAATATTTTATGTACTGCTGTTTGTATTGCTGATGTAATACTGTAATTTCCCCGGGATCAATAAAGTGTATCGTATCGTATCGTATCGTTTCCCCAGCGCTGGATTCCTGCAGCAGCTGGGGAGATCTGTGTTGAAAGGAGACGGCAGGAGCAGAGTGCCACAGGGGATCCTCGCATACCTGACAGCACAGCCTGGGGGCTGTGCTGATGCGAGGCTGAATGCTCCTGTGGAGGACCTGTGATGAGGTCATGAAGAGGGCAGGCTTGAGCATCACATGACGGCACAAAGCCCTGCCTCTTCATGATGTCATCACAGGTCCTGCAGACACACTGTGCAAGAAAAAAATAATTAAAAGGTTAGTAATTACAGCACATAAAAAAGCACTCAGCCATCCTGTGGTGGACTATAACTCCCAGCATGCCATAGGATCTGCAGGACATGCTGGGAGTTATAGTTCTCCCATGGGATCTTAAAGCAGCACTCCAGTGTTATCAGTGCTGGAGTGTGGATTTAAATATAAGCCCTATGCCCCCATTCTTAGGCCGTGGTCACACATGCGGCAAATTTGCACAATTTTTGTGCGAGTCTCTCGCATGAACACCCGGCACTGCCGCTGGCACTTGGACCGGAGCTTGCGGCTGCATGTATTTCTATGCAGCCGCATGCTCCAGTCTGAGTGCCGGCGGCAGTGCCGGGTTATTCATGCATATTCTCATTGAATACTTTGTTCTGTACAAAGTTGAATGTGCTGTCAACATAATCACACAAAAATCATCAATGAAAATCACATTTTTTAACCAATGGAGGCCTGGATTTGAGAGACCCCCAAAATGAAAGTGAAAACAAGTCAAAATGAAAATCAAAGCAAGACAAAATTAAAGTGGAAACAAGTCAAAATGATGCTCAGTATTGTGTGTGGACTCCACGTGCCTGTATGACCTCCCTACAACGCCTGGGCATGCTCCTGATGTGGTTGGGGTTGATGTTCTCCTGAAGAATCTCCTTCCAGACCTGGACTAAAGCATTGTCAACTCCTGGACAGTCTGTAGTGCAATGTGATGTTGGTGGATGGAGCGAGACATGCTGTCCCAGATGTGCTCAATCCGATTCAGGTCTGGTGAACGGGCAGGCCAGTCCATAGCTTCAATGCCTTCATCTTGCAGGAACTGCTGACACACTCCAGCCACATGAGGTCTGGCATTGTCCTGCATTAGGAGGAACCCAGGGCCAACCGCATATGTTCTCACAAGGGGTCTGAGGATCTCATCTCGGTACTTAATGGCTGTCAGACTACCTCTGGCGAGCACATGGAGGGCTGTGTGGCCCTCCAAAGAAATGCCACCCCACACCATTACTGACCCACTGCCAAATCAGTCATGCTGAAGGATGTTGCAGGCCGCAGATCGCTCTCCACGGCGTCTCGAGACTCTGTCACGTCTGTCACATGTGCTGAGTGTGAACCTGCTGCCTGCAACATCCTTTAGCATGATTTAGCATGGGTCAGTAATGGTGTGGGGTGGCATTTCTTTGGAGGGCCGCACAGCCCTCCATGTGCTCGCCAGAGGTAGACTGACTGCCATTAAGTACGGTTGGCCCTGGGTTCCTCCTGATGCAGGACAATGCCAGACCTCATGTGGCTGTGGCTGGAGTGTGTCAGCAGTTCCTGCAAGATGAAGGCATTGAAGCTATGGACTGGCCTGCCTGTTCAACAGACCTGAATCGGATTGAGCACCTCTGGCACAGCATGTCTCACTCCATCCACCAACATCACATTGCACTACAGACTATCCAGGAGTTGACGGATGCTTTAGTCCAGGTCTGGGAGGAGATCCCTTAGGAGAACATCCGCAACCTCATCAGGAGCATGCCTAGGCGTTGTAGGGAGGTCATACAGGCATATGGAGGCCACACACAATACTGAGCATCATTTTGACATGTTTCCACTTTAATTTTGTCTTGTCTTGATTTTCAATATGACTTGTTTCCACTTTCATTTTGGGGGTCTCTCCAAGTCCCAGCTTCCATTGGTTCAAAAATTTGATTTCCGTTGATGATTTTTGTGTGATTATGTTGACAGCACATTCAACTTTGTACAAAACAAAGTATTCAATGAGAATATTTCATTCATTTAGATCTAGGATGTGTTATTTGAGTGTTCCCTTTATTTTTTTGAGCAGTGTATATGTAGGGAATGCCTCCAAACGGGGACATTAAATACACCTCACAATAGAAATATTACATTCATGGTATGGGGTTCAGTTCAGAGAGGGATAATAATATTGAATGTCTATATAACTGTAAGGGAGTGGCAGGTCCCCTCAGTTGCGCCCTCTCCTCCTTCCGTATGACCTCCCGTGCACTTTATAAATATGCTAAATGTGTATCATTGATGAGCTCTGTTTGCACTGTTTGACTACGTAGAGTTCACTTTGTCTTGTAATGTATGTGCTGTGATGAAATGCCATTGTTGAGATGTGTTTGTTAGGTCTTACAGTATTTGTATTGTTATGTGAATGTTCCTTTAAAGCCTGTAGAGTTAGGGACAGGCAAGAGTTAATGTTGTGGGCTGGGCTTACAGCCACAAGGTGAAAGGAAGCTGCTGCTTCCCGAGTTCTACCGGTGGCTCTGACCAGAGCAGAAATTTACTACAGAGGGGCACTGCCAGAACCCCCGGACGGGAGAGGTCTGTTGCCCCGGACCAAAGACTGCGCACAAGGACCAAGGATTATAACACAGGCCCCATGGACTTGGAAAGGGCCTTCGCTGAAGGGGTCTCAGGCGCCCAGATTCCAGCAATTGGATTTTCTGCGAACTTCGGCAACTGCGGACGTTGTGGGTATGGCTGCAGCAGATGTCAGGGAGAGAGCAGGAAGCCTGTGTTAGAATTTTCTCTTTTGTCCTCCTTTCATTCTTGTTCAAATAAAGTTAATTTTCCCTGTTGGAGAGCTGCTGCATCCCTGAATCCTTTATTTCCTGGACTGCTGAGACCCAAGGAGAAGAAGGTAACTTGTGGGGAAGAACTGTGTCGGTCCTGTCCATTTATGTACAAGGGGCCGGGGGAAGCTCGCTGACTATCTGCTCCTTGGACTCTGTCGGTGTACTGTGCCTTTAATTACTCGGCTATAACTACCCCCCATGTCCACTTGTTACATAACAGACAACATTGTGACTACCTTTTAAACAGACTATTGTTGGTAAAAGCATAACACTCCTATATTGAACACATAAGTGTCATAATATGGAATGCAACAGAAAAATTGCCTTATTAACTTAAAGTTGCACTAGTGTTGGATCAAGCAAAAGGGATTAATGAAACGGCAAAACAACCTGTGGTTCCCCTTAAATGTAGCTACCGTATATAAGCGAGTATAAGCCGACCCGAGTATAAGCCGAGCCCCTAATTTTGCACGGAAACTGGGTGAGCTTATTGATTCGAGTACAAGCAGAGTGTACATTGTCCCCTCATCCCTATCCTGCTCTGTGTGGCTCTCCCCCCTCCCAGTATGCATGGCTCGGCTCCCCGTCTCATCCTTCTATGTATGGCTCAGCTCCTTGTTCTCCCTCATGCTCCTCAGTGCACCCCCGTCCTCCTCAGTGCTCCGCCTTCCTGCTCCTCTGTGCTCCCCAGTCCTGCTCCATCCTCCTCTGTGCTCCCCCATCCTCCTCTGTTCTCCCCATCCTGCTCTGTGCTCCACCTGTCCTGCTCCGTGCTTCCCCGTCCTCCTCTGTGCTCCCCTGTCCTCCTCTGTGCTCCCCCGTCCTCCTGTGTTCCCTATCCTGCTGTGCTCACCCGTCCTGCCCCGTGCGTCCCTGTCCTCCTCTGTGCTCCCCATACTCCTCCGTGCTCCCCCCGTCATACTCCCGCTCCTGTGCAATCGCTGAACGTCCCCTGCAATCCTCCGTTATTCCGGCTTCCTGCAGCTCTCCTGTGCTGAGCGGTCACGTGGTACCGCTCATTAAGGTCATGAATAAGGACGCCACACCTATGGGAGTGGAGTTGCGTCCATATTTCATGACCTTAATGAGCGGTACCATGTGACAGCTCAGCACAGGAGAGCTGCAGGAAGCTGGGACAACGGAGGATTGCAGGGGACATTCAGCGATTGCACAGGAGGGTGAGTATGATGTCCCAGCCTCCGGTTCCTGCCGCCGCACCCCCTCCCCCGCTGGTTTCTGCACAATGACTCATGTATAAGCCGAGGGGGCATTTTCAGCTAAAAAAAAATGTGCTGAAAATCTCGGCTTATACACAAGTATATACGGTATAGAAAGAAACATAAGCCAGTTAATTTGATACTGGTAGCCAGGTCCCAGTAAGTGTCAGGTGTGGTGTTCCCTTACCTCGACTAGCTTTTCGTCTCGCTTCTTTTGGGAGAATAACACTATACTCTGATATATATATATATATATATATATATATATATATATGGACATTGTTGGTAACCCCCCAATACACTGTGTTATAGCTACCACAGCTTCCCTATACACAGTGTGATGGCCTCCACATTTCTCCAATATTCTATATAGGTGGAGAAATAGTTTATGATAGTCCTCAGTGCTCCACACACAGTATTATGGCCTCCACAGCCCCCACATACAATATAATCCCTCACATAGCATCATGTTTACCACAGGCTCCCACAAGTACTAACATTGAAAAAATAAATAATTCTCACCCAGCTGCAGTCACTCAATGGGCTGCTTCGATCTGTGCACACTGCAGCAGTGATCTAGTGTTGTCACTGCGCCTGTTGTTCTGAGTCTCACACGTAAAAGATGAATGGTGCAGCAGGGAAAAAACAAATATGTTACACCAGTCTATTCAATTATTTCTGAAGATAGAGATACTGTGACGCTAGTCACTTCTCACGGCAAGTCGTGAGTCAGAAGGGGCAAGGAGTCCAAGGTCAGAAGCCAGGAGGGTACGTCATAAACAGAAGGAAGAGACAAAAGCGTAGTCAAGTAACGTTCCGAGGTCAGAGTACCGGGAGGATAACGGATGAGAGCAGAAGGGGTTAAACTGGCGGATGGTCAGAACGAGGTCAGGCAACAGATCAAGCATATAGAACTCAAGACACAGGAGAGCACAGAGCACAACCTCACAGGATGAATGTACTTCTGACAGTGGTCTGGGACAAGCTGCTGTTAAGTAGGCATAGCAATTACCTGGGATAGTGAACACCTGAGACAGCCGACGCCTCCCAGTTACAGACTGGCTAGTCAAGCTGTCAATCAACACACTGACAGCTCAGCACCCCCCCATACCAGATTGGATGGCCATGCTGTCAATCAAAGTACTGATAGCTTCAGCATGCCCCTGTACCGGATTGGATGGCCGAGCTGTCAGTAACTGCATCCCAGACACCCTGAGGAGTGGAACCATGACAGTACCCCCTCTTCTAGGGGGGCCACCGGACCCCCAGGCTTCCCAGGAAATTTTAGATGGAAGGCCCTTACTAACCGATCGGCCTTCACATCTCGAGCAGGGACCCAGGATCTCTCCTCTGGTCCATATCTCTTCCAGTGGATGAGACACTGGAGGGAATTACGGACCCTCCGAGAATCCACAACCCTCAACCTCATACTCCAGGCCACCGTCTACTGAAAGCGGAGCAGGCGGGATGAGGTAGACAATGCTGAAGGGATATACTCCTTTAATAGGGATTTATGGAATACATTAGGGATGCGTTGGGATGGAGGAAGCTTTAATCTAAATGCCACAGGATTGACAATGTCTAGGATCTCATATGGACCAATAAACTTTGGATCCAACTTCGCTGACGGCATTTTAAGTTTAATGTTCCTAGATGACAACCAAACATTATCCACAATCTTAAAAACAGGACCCACCGAACGTCTTCTATCAGCCTTTCGTTTTTGGAGAATCTGAGCAGTCCCAATATTCTTCTGAACCTCCCTCCAGACATTCCTAAGTCTCTGTACAGCGACCTCCACCCCAGGGCATTCAGAATTAATCCTAGAAAATTCACCAAAATAGGGATGAAAACCATAATTACAGAAGAAGGGTGAGGTTTCAGTAGATTGATTTACTCGACTGTTAAAAGCAAACTCCGCTAGAGGTAAAAATGAAAACCAGTCCTCCTATCAAGCTGCAACAAAGCACCTTAAAATTTGTTCCAAAGACTGATTTGTCCTCTCAGTCTGACCGTTGGTTTCAGGGTGATAGGCAGATGAAAATGACAAGTCAATCCCTAGTTTACTGCAAAAAGCTCTCCAAAATTTAGAGACAAATTGTACTCCCTATCAGACACAATGTTCAGAGGGATCCCATGTAACCTTACAATATGAGAAATAACCTGGAGAGTGTCTCTGCATTAGGTAATCCTGACAAAGGAACAAAATGAGCTTGTTTACTGAATCGATCAACTACCACCCAGATAGCGGTTTTCCCATCAGACAGAGGCAAATCTGTAATGAAATCAATGGACAAATGAGTCCATGGTCTTTCTGGAAAAGGCAATGGAGCCAATTCCCCAGCCGGCCGGCTATGACTGACTTTGGCGCGTGCACAGATTTCACAAGCAGATACAAAATCTTTAGGCTATGTGCCCATGTTACTTTTTTAAGCGTTTTTACGTGGCGTAAACGCTTATAAAAACACTAACAAAACGCATCCCATGCAATCCTATGGGATTACGCCGTTGCTGTGCACATGCTGTGTGTTTTTCCTGAGCGTAATCACATTGCATAAAAATAAGCAGCATGTTCATTATTTTTGCGTAATCGCGGTGATTACACCGCCATAGGATTGCATTGAAACGCTCACTTTACGCATGTGGCTATGCCCACAGTGCGTCAAGTGAGCGCTTCATGTGCGGTTGGTACCCAGGGTCTGGAGGAGAGGAGACTCTTCTCCAGGCCCTGAGTACCATATTCCTGTAAAAAATAGAATGAAAATAAAAAATATGTATATACTTACCCTCTGTCGGCCCCGGAGTCCTCCCGCTCCTCAGCGGCGCTGGCGGCAAATTCCGTTCCCAGGCGTGCTTAGCGAGAATGACCTTTGTGACATCGCGCCGACAGAGGGTAAGTATATACTGTACTTATTTTTATATTATTTTTAACATTCATCAGTTGTAAAAAGTTGGTCATACTTGTCAAGCACTATGCGTGACAAGTTTGACCAACCTGTCAATCACTTTTCCAAGCGATGCTTCAAATCGCTTGGAAAAGCGCAAGCATTCTGCAAGCTAAAAACGCTTGCAAAACGCTTGTGTTTTGCAGGATAACGCATGAGAATTACGCATGCGTTATACCCACGGCGGGGAGTTGCGCAAACGCTCCGTACAGTTACGGAGCATTTCTGCAACATGGACACATAGCCTTAATATCCTTATGTATGGACGGCCACCAAAAAAGTCTAGCAACGGCTTTTCTTGTGGCAGTAACCCCAGGATGACCACTTAAAACAGAATCATGAAATTCCTGTAACACCTGCAATCTTAGGTACACAGGCACAAATAATTTGGACACTGGGGAAGTGGAAGGTGCCAACGACTGGACTTTACGAATCTCCTCTTCCAAATTCGAGGTTACCATAGACACCACAATACCCTCAGGAATAATGGAGGATGGGGGTTCTGGAGGAGAAATAGAATCTAGACTACGAGATAAAGCATCAGCTTTCACATTCTTGGACCCAGGCCTGAATGTAATAGAAAAATTAAATTGAGAGAAAAACAAGGACCATCTGGCCTGTCTAGGAGTTAACCTTTTACCCGATTCAATGTAAAGCAGAAGGGGTTAAACAGGCGGATGGTCAGAATGAAGTCCAAGGTCAGGCAACAGATCAAGCATATAGAACTCAAGGCACAGGAGAGCACAGAGCACAACCTCACAGGATGAATGTACATCTGACAGTGGTCTGGGAGAAACTGCTCAGTTAAGTAGACATAGCAATTACCAGGGATAGTGAACACCTGAGACAGCTAACGCCTCCCAGCCACAGATTGGCTAGTCAAGCTGTCAATCAACACAATGACAGCTCAGCACTCCCCTGTACCAGATTGGATGGCCATGCTGTCAAAGTACTGATAGCTTCAGCACGCCCTTGTACCGGATTAGATGGCCGAGCTGTCAGTAACTGCATCCCAGACACACTGAGGGGTGGAACCGTGACAGATACCATTTTAATGGTAACAACCGGTAGAGGGCAAAGTGACACTCAGCATAGGCCCCCCCCAGCTCATGGGACCTATAGTGGCCAAAAGGTCTGTGGTTATGGACAGTACACTCCCCTTTAAAAGTCAATGTTTCTAACACTAATTGTAATAAATTGGGGAAAAACTACTACAGTCCAACATCTATTAAACAAAAACACTTATTTTTAAGGTCTCAGTAGTTTTTTGATGCAATATTCAGGTGACTAAGTGATGCTCTCTAAGTAAGCACCCTAGTGTTTCTGTATTGAATGTCACTGCAGGCCCAAAAGGGGATAGAAGATCGTGGCGCCTGGAAAAACACACGCACCTACACTGGCTGGATTTGTTTTGCCAAAATCTATGTCTGGAGGTGGCAGACCTGCATTCTGTGACATTGCAGTGCCCATCTCTGACCCCCGTTTTAGCGGCTGCTTCTCCCGGGCAACTCTCATCTGAACCTAGACTGGCTTTGCTGGATAGGTTCTTTGAAGGTTGGGACAAGTTTGTGGTTTTTAGGAAGGCCTGCAAACTACTTTAGGTTGCAACCGCATTCCAAGAGCAGCGAGTTGGGAGTCATCTCCCTTCTCCAAGGGGATTCCCAAGCCTGGGCTTTTTCCCTTCCATCTGGTTCTCAGTTGCTTTGGATGGTTGAGAATTTTTTTAGTGCTCTTGGACTCATTGATGACGATCCTGATTGTGTCGCCCAGGCTGAATCAGAATTATGTCAGCTTCAGCAGGGAGAATAGGCAGCCGAGTAGTACTGCTGCAAGTTTCGCAGATGACCCACATACACCAGGTGGAATGATCCCGCTCTCTGGAGTCAATTTTGTTAAGGTCTCTCAGAGAGTAAAAGATGTTTTTGTCCTGTATGAGGTCCCTGTTTCTCTGGAGGCAGTCATGTCTCTAGCTATCCGTGTGGACTGTCATCTCCAAGAAAGACAAAAGTAGACATCCCTATTAAGCCTAATGAATCTTGGTGTGAGTTCACTCAGGAACCTATGCAGTTGAGGGGGTGACAACTCATTGTACTAGTTTTCCAGAGGTTTGGCGCAAAAGGGGATTTTGCCTGCCCCTCAATACGTAACCGCAAACAGCAGCCGGAAAACTAAGGAACTCAGTTTATGTGGAGGATAGCAACCTGATTGTACATATCTCCTCCTTTGTCACCTAAAGATGGATACAAAGTATCCATAAACCACTATTATTCAAGAATAAAATAAAGTTTATTAAGCAAATATTAAAAGACATGTAAACAAACAAAGGACATATACATGAGGTAGGTATTCATAGAGAGAATATGCCAAGCAAAAAAGAGAGAGAGCAATGGTGGTAAGTCAGAAAAGAAGATCATATAGGGTAATGGATTCACAATGGCCCCCAATATAAATCAGCCAATCATCCTATAACAGTATGACCATTTCAAAAACTTTCTCAAATATACAAGGATCGATCGCTGGGGCCACCCATATAAAGCTAATAACAGCTTACTCATAATGTAGTCAAGCAGATCACAAACACCACCGCAATAAACACCCCAACAAGCGTTTCACCTACGTGCTCTCTCGAGGGGAGTGTCTCCTCCTTTGGTAGGTCACAATTCTTTCTGTTCGCAGAGATCCTATTAAGCGGGAGAAAGGTGTTAATTTATGCCCTTTTGGATAGTAGGGCGGAGTTTAATCTGGTTGATGTTCTGTTCATCCGGACCCACAACACAACATTTCAGGTCCTGAAAGGCAGGCCATAAAAGATTATGTTACTGAGAACCTTGCTAAAGCACATATCTGACCCTTATCATCTCCTGTGGCAGCAGGGTTTTTCTTTGTTAAGAAAAAAGGGGGGCTGCGGCCCTGCTTGGACTTCTGCAAACTTAATTGGATCACTGTTCTGGATCCATACCCTCTCCCTCCTGATCTTTTTAATCATATCATTGGGGCTAAATGGTTTTCCAAACTGGACCTTAGGGGTGCCAATAATCTTATCCGTATTAAGGAGGTGGGAGTGGGATTAGTGGAAAACTGATTGCAATACCTTATTATGAAGACTTTGTTGTGCCATTCGGATTGACCAATGCCTCAGTCGTTTTTCAGCATTTTGTAAGTGACATTTTCCATCATCTGGCAGGTAGATTTGTGGTTGTCTGTTCAGATGACATAATTTATTCACATGATCACGAGTCACACCAGACAGGTCTTACAAGTACTTAGGGAGAATAAACTATGTCAAGACAGAAAAATGTATGTTTACTGTTGAGGAGATTCAATTTTAGGAGTATCTATTATCAACCTCTGGTTTTTGTATGGATGCTGCAAAAGTCCGGACGCTACGGGATTGGGATCTTACTGAAAGCTTGAAGTCTTTACAGCAGTTTCTGGGTTTCGCCAACTATTACTGCAGGTTCAACAACGAGGACTTTTCAGTAGTGACTAAACCACTAACGGATATGATCAGGAAAGGGGCAGACTTTTCTAGATGGTCTAATCCAGCCCGTGAAGCATTTGCTTTTTTGAAGAAATATTTTGCTTCTGCTCCGATCGTCATACAGCCTGACATTACTCAACTGTTCATTGTGAAGGTAGATGCATCAGATTTAGGGGTAGTGGGCTTTCTTGTCACAGGGTTCTTCATCAAGTAAATGGCGACCATGTGACCTTTTCTCTAGAAAAACAAAATTGTCACTCGCCAAAAGGAATTATGATATTGACAATGGGGAACGCTTGGCAATAAAGTTGGCTATCGAGGAATGGCAATTTTTTGTAGGGGGCAGTACATCTGTTCATGGACATCAGGGATCATAAAAATGTATTATCTCTGGAATCAGCTAACTCTTAGACAGGCAAGGTGGTCTTTGTTCTTCACTAGATTTAACTTTTTTGGAGGGGACTTATTGAACGGGGAATAAAAACGTTAAAGTTACGTTCAATAGTTTTTTATTTAAAATTTTTGGTTATTGCATGTACAAGAAAGCATATAACTGGGCCTACAGGAGACCATACGTTGTAAAACAGTGAAAATAAACAAGACAAGACATGGACTAACTAGGTATACAAACAATAAACATAAGGAAAGGATTTGGTAATAGGAAGGAAGGGGAGGTAATATCGGTGAGGAGGACCATTTCTTGCGTTTCGTTTAGAGATCACTTAAGGGTGACCTGTTGAGACAGAATGTAATGAGTCTTTGCAATATTTGGACCATGGGGCCCAAGTGCGGTTGCATAGTGTTACGCAATTATTGCGGATAGCATATAAAAATTCCAGTGCGTGATGTTCTTTAAGTCGAGAGGTCAGCTCTAGCATCGATGGTGTGGAAGCAGTTTTCCAGCGTTGGGCTAACATTACTTTAGCTACCATTAGAGTGTGTGCTACAAACCTGCGGAATTCTAGAGGTACCGTGTCAATCTCCAGCAGGCATAATGCTATGTGAGGAGAACGCTGTATTCTCAAAGATGTCACCAAATCTAGTAAGTTGAAAACCTCTCCCCAGAAGCACAAAACCCTAGGGCAGCTCCAAAATATGTGGAATAAGGAGCCCGTCTCTCCACAGTTCCTCCAACAACAATCAGAGGTTCCGGGAAACAATCTGGCCAGCCTCTCAGGAGTGTAATACCAGCGTGACATGCACTTCATATGCGACTCTTGAAGCGTCATGGAGAGCGACGCTTTTTTAGCCCATTTAAACGCAAGTTCCCACTGAGTCTCAGAATACAGTCTTCCTAGGTCAATTTCCCAACTGAGGATGTGGGCTCGTTTAGTAAAGTGAATGGAGTCGTTAAATATTGCATATAAGTGCTTAGTTGTAGCAAAGTGAGGTTGGGGGTTAGTGCCCAAGATAAGGTTCCAGAGGGTCAGAGGAACCCGCGTATCAAGCTTATTACCAGAGAGGATATAGGATCTAGCCCTTCGAATATGGAATGCGGTTAGATGTGGCATGTGGCTTGTAGATTGCATTGTGGCTACATCTCCCCAAGTTTGCAGGCCAAGTTCCCCCCAATTCCGGGTGTCTAAGTCTGGAATACACTGATGAAGAAGTGCGATCGGTAATGCTGTCGCAGAGACCTGTGTATCATATCTCAACTTGGATGTTAATAAGACCCAACTACGTAGAGACGCTTTCACTACATGTGAAGCCGGTGGAGGAAGAGTTTTATCTACAATGTAAACTAACAAATGCAAGTGTAATGGTCTTGAATGATTTAAGACTAATTCTATGGTCGGCCAAGAGGAGTGTGTAGATTGCATCCACCAGTGTCTAGTTTGACGTATAATCGTAGCGTGGTAATATGCGTGTAGGTTGGGGACGCCCGCCCCACCGTGGTAACAAGACATTCTCAAGACTGAGGAGGCCACCCTGGGTTTCTTCCCAGCCCAAATAAACCCCAACATTTGTGATGAGAGCCTTGTTATATATTTCTTTGGTATCGGGAGATTAAGCATTCTATATATATATAGGATTTTAGGTAAGATCATCATCTTATAGGATACGATCCGACCCATCCATGATATGTCTGTTTTTGAGAATGTGTCTAGAGTCTCCTGAATATCCTGTATTAGGCCGTTCATATTTTGTAACACTGTCTTGTGAAATGGTAAGGTAAGCTTAATGCCTAGGTACGTTATCGTAGTATCCTGCCATTTGAAAGGGAACTCAGCAAGCATCGCAACCTTAAGTTGGGGATCAATGTGTACTCCCATGAGGTGTGATTTGGTGTAGTTTAGTTTGTAGTGAGATATCCGCCCAAATTCGTCTAGGGTATTACAGGCTGATCGTAGGGAGGTTAACGGGTCGGTTAATAGGAGGACAATATCATCTGCATACAGACTTATTTTGTGTTGTCTACCAGAAATTGGAATACCTCTAATAGTCTGATCCAATCTGACTCTCTCCGCCAATGGTTCCATGATGAGAACAAAGAGGAGGGGAGACAGGGGACAACCTTGAAGGGTGCCGTTCGTTATGTAGAATAGTTGCGATAAAGTGCCATTAATAAGCACCCTAGCGGATGGGCAGGAATATAAAGCTTCGATGTAGTGTAAAAAGTCGTTCTCGAAACCAAACCTGCGCAAAGTGTGGAACATAAATCCCCAATGAATTCGGTCGAACGCCTTCTCCGCATCCAACGAGAGAAGCAAAGAAGGCGCCCGACCCCTCGAAGCAAATTGAAGCAAGTTGAGGACACGTCGTGTTGCGTCAGATGTTTGGCGTCCCGCCACGAATCCTGTCTGATCAGTATGGATCAGCAGTGGTAAAATGTTAGATAGCCTGATGGCTAGTATTTTAGCGTATATCTTAGTATCTGAATTCAGTAGCGATATGGGTCTAAAGTTTCCAGGTTCGTTAGGGGATTTCCCAGGTTTAGGAATCGCAGTTACTGTCGCTTCTAAGAACTCAGGCGGGAAAGAAGCGCATTCACGAGCTGAGTTTAGCATGTTAGTCAAATGCGGCGCAAGTAATTCAGAGAAGGTTCGGAGATATTCATTCGAGTACCCGTCAGGGCCAGGTGATTTGCCCAGTTTAGACATATTGACGGATTGCAAGGTTTCAGTCACCGAGATTGGGGCATTTAGCATAGAGGCCGATGAAGGGGATAGTTTCGGGAGGTCAATTTGAGATAAAAAAGAGTTAATGGCTAGGTCTGTAGTTTGTGTAACTCCCGGGGAATCTTTGAGATTGTATAGCTGTTCGTAATATTTACGAAACGACTCCGCTATTTCCATAGGGTGTGTGATTGACGAGTGAGGGCATTGGGAGTTTTTTAGTGAGAACACCGTACTACGGATTCGCCTTTGTTTTAGTTTGGATGCCATGTATCGAGAAGTTTTATTAATTGACCCGTAGTGGGTTGCACGCATGGTGCGTATGTATTTATCGTGTTGGCTAAACAGATGAAGTTGTAAATTATGTCGATGGGTCATCAGACTTCGATGATTATTCAATGTTGGTTGTGAAGTGACTTCATTCTCAGCTAATTGGACTTTCAGCAATAAACTATCCAGCTGACTCGTCAGTGCCTTTTTCCTCTGAGCTCCCATTTGGATGAGGTGTCCCCGCATGACAGCCTTGTGAGCTAACCATAATATCGAGGGAGTAACGTCAGGGGTAGCATTAACACTAAAGTAGTCTGCTATATGCTGTCGTATGCGTGTCGCATATGAAGAATCGGTGTACAGTGCCAGGTTATTTCGCCATTGCCTCGTCGTTGATGCATTGGCTCGCGGAGACCACTCCAACGTTATCGGCGCATGGTCCGACCACGCGGCCGTCCCTACCGTAGCAGATTTAGCATCTGGCAATGCCCAACGATCCACGACAAACATGTCAATGCGTGAAAAGGTGCGATGTCGAGCTGAGTAGAAGGAGTAAGCCCTAGAGCTAGAATTAAGGCATCTGTATGTATCGTATAGGGAGTGTGATCTTAACCATTGTTGGAGACATGGGACATGCCGGGATCTAGGATTGGAAGAATCTAACGACCCATCAGCTATCATGTTGAAGTCCCCTCCCATAAGCAGACTTCCCTTCGCCATTACTCGGACTTTACGCATTACCCTGTTTAGGAAACGAATTTGTCGTAAATTCGGTGCATATATATTAACCACAGTGACCACTTTGTTCTGTAGCAGTCCCACCAGTATTACAAAACGACCTGCAGGGTCAATGTAGGAAGATTCGCATTGAAATGACACGTCAGTGGAGAACAAAATAGCAACGCCTGCCCTTTTCTTCTCCTGAGAGGCTAGGAAAATCTGCGTGTATTTAACGCTGCTAAAGAGGGGCATTTTAGTACGAGAAAAGTGAGTTTCCTGCAGAAAAATTATATCTGCTTTAAGTCTACCTGCCTCTCTCCATAGATAAGAGCGCTTATAAGGGGAATTCAGTCCCCTAACGTTGAGGGATACCAAATTAAGCGACATATTGAGATATCATAATTTGCTTACCGCACCGCAAGGCCGAACCTAGGAGTAGATGAAGTTTGGATATTGCGGTCTCAAGGCGAGATATGCTGGGTAATTCCATTTCGGCAGCGCAAGAAGGGTTTGGGATGTGAAGTAGATCTTTGGGTAATACTAGGGATAGAAACATAAGGAGGGGGACACAACGAGTAAAGGCATAACAAAAGCAGTGTAACTGAGTTGGATCATAAAGGATCAATCGAAGGTACATATCGATACTCAAATATGCTCCTCGACCGAAAATCTCCAGGGGGAAGGAGTTCAAATGGCCTTCTAATGAGGCCTCAAAAACTAGTAGGCTAGCCCGTATTAACGGAACGGTCCCAAGTAGCTAGCCGCTGTAGAGAGAACTGCGTCGATTTTTAGCTCAACCGGATCAACGTGGGGAGCTCTGGGTTTGCCAATCTTGCGTCGGTTTAGAAGGTTTCTGGATCGCAGTCTGTAGTTGCAGGTCAATCTTCACACCCCAACTTTTTGCCAAGTCGCATCCTTCCTTCAGTGAGTGAATGATATGTAGGGTATCTTCATGGCGCACCAAGAGTTTCAGTGGAAAACCCCATTTGTACTGTATAGAAGCTGCTCTGAGAGCGGAGGTCAGGGGCTGGAGGTTTCTTCGTGCTTGCAAGGTGGCTTGAGATAAATCAGTATATAGCTGTAATCCCAAGTATGGCGTAGGGAATTCCTTCATTTTCCTGGCTGCAAGTAATATTCGTTCTTTAATATGGAAAAAATGTACTCTGAGCAATACATCCCTCGGCACATTTGGCGGCAAAAATTTGGCTCTAGGAAGCCTATGTATTCGATCGATAATAAGATCGCGGTCGGTGGCTTCTGGGATAAAAATGCGGAACAAATCTACCACATAGTCCTGAAGGTCTGATGAGAGAACCGACTCTGGCACTCCTCTTATTTTAATATTATTTCTGCGATGTCTATCTTCGATATCTGCCATCTTGGATTTTAGATATTGCACTTCGTCATATAATGCATAGTGGGAGTCTATGAGGGCGTTGTGCGATCCTATTACCTCCTCCATTTTATGTTCTACTGTGTTAACCCTGTATGACACATTGTCCACAGATGCTTCCACTGCAGCTTGTAGTTTATCCAGTTTACCTTGTATTGAACCGCTCAAGGCTATGATTAGCTCCTTTATATACGCTTCTGAGGCAGGTTGATTAGAAGCTGGAGCAGAGAATGCAGCATTAAGTTCTGATTGTGACTCACCCACAGGAGTCTCCGTACGTGGTTTTTGCTTCTGAGGGCTGGAGGAAGGAGAGGAGTCAGTCGTTATGTCTGAAGCGTCTTGCGTCGCCATCTCTTCTTCCTGCTCAGTTGCAACTGTGAGCTTTTGCACCCGCGTTCGGTGTTGGGATGAACGTAGAGATTGGCCGGAGTGGTCGGGTGTTACCGGCGGTGAGTGTGGTGGTCTCAGCGTTGGAGAACTGTGTCGCAGGGCTGCAATGCGGCCACGGGTAATGGCAGCTGTTGGTGTCGTCTTGGGTGCAGATTTCCCGCGTCCCGGCGCCATGTTAGATCCTCCGTCACTAGGCCCAGCAGGATAGAAGTCCGTGAGGCGCTTCAGCTGGTTGCCCGATCCTTTCCTTTTGGACATCTGGGTACTCCTTGTTCTCCCCTTCGTCACAAGGGACCGGCTAGTCGTGCTTAGTAAAGCTGAAAATAGTCAGCTATGAGGCCGGGAACAGAGCGCTCAGATTAGCACGTCTTGCTCTGTAGGCGGTAGCCACGCCCCCCCTAAAACGTTAAAGTTGACGCATTGCCCCGTTGTTTTCTGGGGAGAAGGGGAAGTGGTGACGATCCTGTTTAAATTTTTCAGAAAGGAGTAGTTATTGCTGCCATATAATCGGATCTAAAGATGGAGGTCGTAGAGGACCAAGGGGATGCCTGTGCCCGGTGAACCCATGATTTAGAATGTTAAGTGAACAACATGGTTTGGTTCTGGCAGGACATCCTAGTAGTAGAACAACCACGGATCTACTCTCTCATTGTTTTTGGTGGTCAAGGATGCACCAGGATGTTCGGGATTATGTCTCAACTTGCAATACTTGTGTGCATTCGAAGACCTCCATCCGGTGTTCTGCAACCTTTGGTTATTCCTTGTAGACCATAGACTCATCTGTTGGTGGATTTTATCAGTGCTATGACTGTGTCTGTAGGTAACACAGTAGTATTAGTGGTGGTGGATAGATATAGCAAAATGGCTCATTTGCAGACTATGCAAAACTAGGAGGGATAGCTAACACTAGAGAAGACAGAGAAAGGATTCAGAAGGATCAACATAAGCTTGAATAATGGACAGCGACTAATAGAATGGTATTTAACAGGAAGAAATGCAAAATTCTACATTTTAGGCAAGAAAACGAAAATTACATCTACAGAATGGGGGAATGGAACTAAGCAACTGCACACGTGAAACAGCTTAGCTATACCAATAGATCAAAGATTGCACATAAGTCAACAGTGTGATGCAGCAGCAAAAAGAAGGCAAACAGTTCTAGGATGTATTAAGAGAAGCATAGACTAGATCACGTGAAGTAATTATTGTAACGGCGTGTCCCTCCCCCGGCCTGTGTCCCTGGACTGCAATGTAATCAGGCCTGAGTCAACAACCAGTGGGGGAGTCTGTCTTCGTTCTCCTCAGCATAGGACTTATCCAATACAAGCTTGTAGCTTCTGGAAACTTCTTAAGTTAGCCACATAGTCAAAAGTAGGTGGAAGCCCTTCCCCATGGAGGGGTGGATCCCAGGACATAGAACAATAGAAACATGTTTGGCCCAAGCAGTTGGGTGTTGTCGGGCCAGGGGCTAGGACCTTATGCTGAGGCAAGATCCTAGTGCCCGTGTGTAGAGAGTTAAAAGCTGCCACGTGGAATGGTGTTATGTCCCCCATCTGTTGGATCCATTGAATTCATCCCAGGATTATTTTGTCTTTTCCCTGGTGTCGGATTACCGGGTGGCGCCCCCGGCACTGTTTCCCTCTTGGTGTGGACCATAGTGGACTCTAAAAGACGCTATTGATATTTTATGTTCTGTGTTCCCTGTCTCAATAAATCCCGTTGGATTGATCTTCGGCCTGGTGCCCCTTTCTGCTCTGGCGCACACACGCCGTCACAAACTGGTTGGCAGCGGCGGGATCAGAGCAGAAGGAATGGAGGACAGAAACCCATTAACATCTGGAACCAGAACCTCAGGATACAGGAACTGGACTGAGGGGAGCCTACAAACAAAGGCCCGTGATTTAGGAGTCAGCTACAAAGGGCTGTCCAAGGAGCAGCTGATTGAGGCTCTGGAAGAAGCTTGCCTGCAAGATGGCACAGAGGAAAGACAGGAGCTGGAGGTAAATACCCAAAAAAGTCAGTGGGTTGTGTGGTATGAGGAGGAGATGGCATTACTTGGAGATGAGGTAACCATAGAATATAAGATTGAGGGCATTCGCAGAGCTCAGGAGAGGGCATTGCTGGAGAGACAGTTCACTGTGGAAGCAGCTGGAAGCCCCAGACAGACTGTATTCACAGCATCCACCATGAGAGTTCACCAGAGTGTCCGCAAGGACTTCAAGCCTTTTAATGAGGCTGCAGGCGACACTGAAGGCTTCTTCCAGGGCTTCGAACATCAATGTCGATTAATGGAAATTCCGGAAAGGGAGCGAGTCAGACATCTGGTGGGGCTCTTAGACGGTGGAGCTGCCGAAGCCTATAGAGCTATGGACCCTCGGTGGAACTGCGATTATGGGAATAATAAAGAAACCATCTTGGAACATTATTCTGTAACGCCAGACACTTACAGAGTGCAGTTCCGCTCCTTAGCCTGTGAGGGGGAAGTGTCTTTCAAGATATATGCCAACAGGCTCAAACATGTCACCGCTGGCTGGAGGGAGGGGGCCTTAACTTGGGATACTTTCCTCCAGGTCATCCTAAAAGAACAGTTCTACGCCAAAATCCCCGCTGAGATCCGGGAATGGGTGCGTGAGAGGAAACCAGCGCCAGTGGAGCAAGCTGCTGCTCTAGCTGATGAGGTTCTCACCATCAAACCTCAGTGGAAAAAACTACTAATTGGTGAGAAAAAAACTACCAGCTACCCAACCTTAGCGGCCTCCAATGTTCACCGTCCCACCAGATTACCAACTCATGGGGAAGACTGTGTAAATATATCTATAGTCAAAAGTAGGTGGTAGCCCTTCTCCATGGAGGAGTGGATCCCAGGACATAGAAAAATAGACACAAGTTTGGCCCAGGCAGTTGGGTGTTGTCGGGCCAGGGGCTAGGACCTTATGCTGAGGCGAGATCCTAGTGCCCATGTGTGGAGCGTTAAAAGCTGCCACGTGGAATGGTGTTATGTCCCTCATCTGTTGGATCCATTGAACTCATCCCAGGATTATTTTGTCTTTTCCCTGGCGTCGGATTACCAGGTGGTGCCCCCGGCACTGTTTCCCTCTTGGTGTGGACTCATAGTGGACTCTAAGAGACACTATTGATATTTTATGTTCTGTGCTCCCTGTCTCAATAAATCCCGTTGGATTGATCTTCGACCTGGTGTCCCTTTCTGCTCTGTCGCACACACCCCGTCACAATTATCCCCCTCTACTTCTCCTTGTTCAGGCCACATCTGGAATAATGTGTCCAGTTCTGGGCACCACATTTTCAAAAAAAGACATTGAAAAACTGAATCCAGTTCACAGAAGAGCCACCGGGATGGTGAGCGGACTGAAAAATATGTTCTACAATGAACGGTTAAAGGATTAGGAAATGTTTACCTTGCAAAAAAGAAGGTTAAAAGGAGACGTAATAGTGGTCTACAAATATCTGAAGGGGTGTTACCGTGTATAGGGATCATCATTCTCATTTGCACATCGAAACACAAGAAGCAATGGAATGAAGCTGAAGATACAGATTAGATATTAGAAAAAACTTTTTGACAGTGATGGTGATCAATGAATGGAAGAGGCTGCCAAAGGTGGAGTTCTACTTCAATGGAAGTCTTCAAACAGACACTGGACAGACATCTGTCTGAGATGGTCTAGTGAATCCTGCATTGAGCAGGGGGTTGGACACGATGACTATTGATGTCCCTTCCAACTCTAACATTCTATGATTTTATTATATTGCCTGCACTTCCGAATGCTAAAACTTTGGCACAAGTTTGGCGTTTTGGAAGACATTTTCTGCGAATTTAGGGATTCATCTGAATTTCGTTAGCCTTTTTTTACACAATCTAGAGTGAACAGGTGAATCAGAATCTTGAGATGTACCCAAGGTGTTTTTTTTCCATAAATCCGGAAATTGGATTGGGTCTCTTATTTACCTTTAGCTGAGTTCGCTGTGAATAACTCATCATGACTCTGCTGACAAGTCCCCATTTTTTGGGGCATATAGTTTTCATCCTCAATTCTGAACCATTGATGGAAATCGTTCAGGAGTGCCTAAGGAGGAGCGGTTTTCTTAGTCTATAACGTCCCTGTGAAGACGGGCGTTCTTAATAATCTAAGTTATGACGAGTTCCAAATATTAGTATGGCAGATCAGAAGCGCTTGGTTGGTCCAGACCTGTGTGTTGGTGATTTGTTGTGGTGACTACTATGATCATTAGGCTGAAATCAAGATAAGATAGTTGCTGTAATCAATCCGGTAGTGTTTCATCTTGCCTTGCCATCTACTTGCAAAATCCAAGATGTATTTCATCGATCACTTCTCAAAAAATATTATTGCTTCCTCAGGACCGGCTCTACCTCCACCTTCCCCGGTCGTTATTGAGAATCTGGAGTTCCAGATAGCTTAGATTATAGATTGTCGCTTAGATTATAGATTGTTGCTTTGTACACTGGTCACTTCAGTATTTTTTACATTGGAAAGGTTACGGTCCAGAAGAGAGAATGTGGTTACCAGCATCTGATTTTCATGCGGTCAGGTTGGTTCGGTCTTTTCATGCCTCACATCCAGGTAAACCTAGCCCTGAGGGTCCGAAGTCCCCCCGTAGGATAGGGGGGTTACTGTCAAGGGGATACCGCGACAGAGAGGGGTCAGAAGGTTGCAGCATTGGCTACACATGCACTTACACTGGATTTGCTTTGCCCCCCAGTAAGCTGTGCAGATTTCCCTTGGTCTGTTGTGGCAAGGGTTAAACAGTTGTTTGCCTCCTTGAGCTCTCCGTGCTGAGTTCTCAGCTGTTCCGATTTCTCCACTCCCGATATAAAAAGGCACCTCTTAACTTGAGTAGTTGGCAGTAATCGCATGCTATAATCTGGTTTAGAGCTGGAGGTGTGAGCAGCAGTCCTTCTGCCCTATGCACTAGTCAGGGTTATTCTCAAGCACATGATCGCATAGACTGACAGGTTCTCTGGGGGGCGTGACAAGTTTCCTGTGTTCCGGGAGGCATGTAAACTGTAGTTCAGGTTACGTCCGGTCTCCTCAGCTACAGAGGAGCAAGGTGTGGGATAGTAATCTCGCTCCTCCAGGGAGACCCCCAAGCATGGGCATTTTCTTTCCCGTCTGACGGTGGAGGGATTATTTCTGACACTGGGCCTAGGATATAGGTTGTCTTCCACTGTGTTTCGCATGGATCCGGCAAAAATCCAGGCGGTATTGGATTGGGATCGTCCTGAGGATTTGAAGGCGTTACAAAGGTTTTTAGGTTTCGCCAACTACTACCGTAAACTCAAAGAACTTTTCGGTAGTAGCCAAACCTCTTACAGATATGATCAAGAAGGGGACGGACTTTTCCAAGTAGTCCAGTCATGTCAGGGAGGCATTTGATATGTTAAAGAGGTGTTTTTCTTCCTTACAGAGCCTGACGTCTCTCAGCCTTTTATCGTTGAGGTCGATGCGTCTGCGGTGGGAGTGGGGGCTGTATTGTCGCACGGTGCATCTCCTGATAAATGGCAACCATGTGCTTATTTTTATAAAATCGTCACCAGCTGAGAAAAATTATGACATTAGTAACAGAGAACTCTTAGCAATCAAATGGGCTTTTGAAGAGTGGCGTCATTTTTTGGAGGGATCTGTGTTCACCCAGTTATGGTAATCACAGATCATAAGAATCTGGTATATTTGGAATTGGGGAAACATCTGTAATGACATTGCTTAGTGTCACTGTGGAGAGCTTATACGGCGCAAGCAGGGGGCAAGAGACCGGGAGCTGGGAGTGTAAAGAGCTAGGCACGCAGTGTGCACAGGACCTGACACCAAGACACGCAGTGTGCACAGGACCTAAGACTATGCAGTCACGTGACTGCAGGGGGCAGAGCCACCGCGTGAGGATGTGGAATCAGCAGAGGACGAGGAGTACAGGGCACAGCACAATAAGGTAGTCAATGGGGAGCCGAGGGTAAAAAAAAACAGACGAGAGCGAGGTACCAGGGACAAGACAGAAGAGTAAACCAAGACGAGCCAAGGGGTCAGAGAGCCAGGAAGGATAGATCAGTACCAAGCAGAAAACAGAGACAGAAGTCAGGGGACAAAACCGGGTCATACACAACAGAGCACACACGCAGAGGCACGATTACTGATGAGTAACCAGGGTCAGCAACCACTAACCGAGTACACGGAAGTATCACCGACACAAGACCCAGGAACCACCGGCATTAAATAGCAGCCCTAGGACCAGAGAGAGGCAAAGTCGCATTAACCATGACCTGACCAGGACGGGGCTGGACCAACAGTCCAGAGCCATGACAACATCTAACACCTGGACAGGCAAGATGGGTATTGTTCTTTACCAGGTTTAACTTTTTTTTCACATATAGGCAGGGGAACAAAAACATTAAGGCAGATGCCTTATCCCGTTGCTTTCCTGGGGGAGGAGATAAGTGTGAACCGGTACATATTGTTCAAAAAGGGATGGTTATGGCATCTATATGCTCTGATCTGGAGAGGTTGTTGACGCTCAGCGTGACGCCCATGCTGCCTGTCCACTTGGTAAACTGTTTGTTCCTGTCAATCTCCATCTTAAGAGTCCTTAGCGAACATCACGATTCAGTTTTGGCCAGACACCAAGGTAATAAAGCCACCGCTGATTTGTTTACTCGGCCTTTTTGGTGACCAGGTGCTCATCAGATGTTTGGGAGACCTCTCATACTCGCCCGTTGGAGGCTCTCCAATCGTTGCAGATTCAGTAAACCTTGGACTCACTTGCTGGTTGATTTTATCATGAATTTTCCCGTGTCGGAAGGAAATACTGTAATACTGGTGATTGTTAGAGATGAGAGACTTTGTCTCCGGGAGGGTCGAGTCAGGTTTCGGTCGGCTCGACTTTTACAAAAGTCGAGTCGAACGAAGTCGGCAGACTATCGGA
This sequence comes from Oophaga sylvatica, assembly GCA_033576555.1. Taxonomy (NCBI): domain Eukaryota; kingdom Metazoa; phylum Chordata; class Amphibia; order Anura; family Dendrobatidae; genus Oophaga; species Oophaga sylvatica. The sequence goes on along the minus strand of JARQOD010000005.1, from coordinate 158,442,583 downwards.
AACAGTCAAGTCGGTGTCGGAAACCCGACCCCAATGCAAGTCAATGGGGAATAAAAGTCGCCAGTGAGTGGAGGACAGTAAACACACCTACAGTGCCCATTTCAATGCCAACGACATCAATTCTTATTACTTAAGCTTGTCAACCTTAATTTACTTTATAATAATAGTAACGCATTGAAAATTGGGGGTTATTTGGCTAAAGTTGTTGGGGGGGAAAGCCCAGTTAGGGAGGTGGAAAAACCGGCATGTTGTAGGCTGGACGTTCAGCAGCTGCAAATGGAGGAATTGGAGAAGTCGGAGGAAGAGGAGGACAAAGCGAGCCATTTTGCTGGCAACCTATATGTCATCAGGGAAAGGTGGTACAAAATCCTTTGAAACCCAAAAATGGTTCATTTTAATGAAGGTGAGATCACCAACATTTTGGGTCGACAGCCGGATACTTCTTTCTGTCAGGATTGATCCAGCAGCACTGAAGACTCTTTCTGATAGCACACTACCAGCAGGGCAAGCGAGCTCCTGTAAGGCATATTGTGCCATTCAGGCCGGTTGTCCAGTTTACAGGCCCAGTAGTCAAAGGGAAATGAACTGTGAGGGAGAACATCGATAGGGGAGGAGAGGTAATTTTGAACAATAGTTGACAACTGCTGTCTCCTGTCTGTTGCAATAGATTCAGTATTAACAGTCGTGTGAGCGTTACTCGAGAAATCAGACCACATGGTCATCAAACCCGTCTCCAACGCCACTTCGGCTGTGTGCACCACAAACACCTCTTGCATTTGGCCCAGTACGGCTCATGGTAGAACCTGCACCACTGCAGTGTGCTGGAAATGCCTCTAACAAACGGTTTACCAGAGTTGCTTGTTTGTTCGCCAATAATACCTCTAGGTTCTCCTGTGGCATGATGTTCTGTAATTTGCCTTTATAGCGTGGATCGAGGATGCTGGCCAACCAGTAGTCGTCATCCTTCATAATTTTGGCTATGCGGGGGTCCCTTTTTAGGATCAGCAAGACATAATCACAAATGTGGGCTAATGATCCAGGTGTCAATGATGCACTGCCAGTGGTGGGTGGAGGAGCGCTTTCTGCCAAATCAACATTCCTCGAGTCACGCACAAACCCTGTACCTGACCTTGGCAAACCAACATTTTCTCTTGCCCCGAGAAGCATCCTCCTCCCCAAAATAATCATCCCCCTCATCCTGGACAGTTCCCTGAGCAGACAATGCCTGACTGTCATCAAGGCTTCCCTCCTCCTCCTCCACTGCAGACGCCTGATCCTTAATGTGCGTCAAAGTTTGCATGAACAGACGCATAAGTGGGATACTCATGCGTATGATGGTGTCGTCTGTGTTTACCAGCCGTGTGCATTCCTCAAAACACTGAAGGACTTTACAGAGATCTTTCAGCTTTGACCACTGCCCACCTGACAGCTCCATGTCTGCCCTCAAACTGTCTGCCCGTGTATCCTCCCACAAATGCATTACAGCCTGTCTCTGTTCACACAGCCTCTCAACCATGTGCATGGTGGAGTTCCACCTTGTTGCAACGTCTATGATTAGGTGGTGCTTGGGGAGGTGGAGCGATTGCTGCAGCCTCTGCATATGACTGGAGCCTACGGGCGAGCGACCGATGTGCGTGCAGTCTTCGCACCTTATGGAGCAGGGCTGGTAACTCCGGATAATTATTTATGAAGCACTGCACCACCAGGTTCAAGGTGTGAGCCAGGCAAGGTACAGTACAGACTAAAAGTTTGGACACACCTTCTCATTCAAAGATTTTTCTGTATTTTCATGACTGTGAAAATTGTAGAATCACACTGAAGGCATCAAAACTATGAATTAACACATGTGGAATTATACATTACACTTTACAAAAAAAGAGTGAAACAACTGAAAATATGTCTTATATTCTAGGTTCTTCAAAGTAGCCACCTTTTGGTTTGATTACTGCTTTTCACGCAGAAAAGGTGAACGCTGGACTCTACATGCCTAGTTCCCACCGTGAAGCATGGAGGAGGTGGTGTGAGGGTGTGGGGGTGCTTTGCTGGTGACACTGTTGGGGATTTATTCAAAATTGAAGCGGTGAGCGGTCCAGCTCATCCCAAACCATCTCGATTGGGTTTAGGTCTGGTGATTGTGGAGGCCAGGTCATCTGGCGTAGCACCACAACACTCTCCTTCTTGGTCAAATAGCCCTTACACAGTCTGGAGGTGTGTTTGGGGTCGTTGTCCTGTTGAAAAATAAATGATGGTCCAAATAAACGCAAACCGGATGGAATAGCATGCTGCTGCAAGATGCTGTAATAGCCATTCTGGTTCACTATGCCTTCAATTTTGAATAAATCCCCAACGCTGTCACCAGCAAAACACCCCCACACCATCACACCACCTCCTCCATGCTTCACGGTGGGAACCAGGCATGTAGAGTCCATCCATTCACCTTTTCTGCATGCAAAGCAGTAATCAAAGCAAAAGGTGGCTACTTTGAAGAACCTAGAATATAAGACATATTTTCAGTTGTTTCACACTGTTTTGTAAAGTGTAATGTATAATTCCACATGTGTTAATTCATAGTTTTGATGCCTTCAGTGTGATTCTACAATTTTCATAGCCATGAAAATATAGAAGAATCTTTGAATGAGAAGGTGTCCAAACTTTTGGTCTGTACTGTATGTGTCTGAGTTTTGCCAGGGCTATGGCCGCCACAAAATTACGGCCGTTATCACTGACTACCTTGCCTAGCTCAAGATGTAGACTGCCCAGCCATGACTCAGTTTCTCGCTGCAAGTAGTCGGCCAGTACCTCCGCGGTGTGTCTATTGTCGCCCAAAGACATCATCTTTAAAACAGCCTGCTGCCGCTTACCACTAGCTGCTCAATAGTGGGACACCTCGTGTGCAACACTGGCAGCTGTGGATGGAGTGCTCGTGCGACTGCGCTGTCCACGAGCTTTCGCTTCTGGAGGAGGGTCGAATGCCTACAGCCAACTGTTGCCTATACCATGGGCTAGGCAGCATTGTCCCACCGTCGCTGTCCCCTGTATCCACCACATTCACCCAGTGCACAGTGATGGACACGTAACGGCCCTGGCCATGCCTACAGGCCCATGCATCTGTTGTGAGGTGCACCTTTCCACCCACTGATTGTTTGAGTGCATGGACAACGCGATCTTTCACATGCAGGTGGAGGGCAGGGATGGCTTTTCTAGAAAAGAAGTGCCGACTGTGTAGGTCATAGCGTGGGACAGCGTAGGCCATGAGCTCTCGGAACGCTGCGCTTTCAACCAAATTGAAGGGCATAATTTCTAATGAGATCAGTTTGGCAATGTAGGCGTTCAAAGCCAGTGAGGTTTTGTAGTCTGTCCACGCTTGCAAGTGCATGGTGTTTACATGTCTAAGCATGCAACTGGTATTCAAATGTCTGAGATTTTTCCCTCGGCTAAAGGTCCTTCCGCACTTCTTACAGATAACCTTTGCCTCATCAATAGGATTTTGGTCAAAAAAGTGCCACACTGCACACTTCCTACTATGGTAAAAATTTTCAGGGCTTGCATGCTGTGCTAATTTGACCGTCTGGCCTAGCTGTCCTGCAACCCTTTTTCTTTTTTTAACACATTTTTGGACTGCTACGGGCCTGCCAGATAACCACAGCTGCGATGTCGATGCCTACTGCGGATCCTCCTCCTCTGCTGAGCTATTGCTAGCGGCACCCTCTTCCCCCAATGGATGCCAATCCGGGTCAACAACTGGGTCATCCATCACCTCCTCTTCAATTTCATCTGCACCTTCCACCGGTAAGGTGGTATAGTATGCGGGAAGGGGCACCTGAGTTTCATCAGGGTCAGAATCTGGCTCAGTAGACTGTCGAGGGCAATGCAGTGCTCTGGGTGAATGTACCATCAGAATCATAAAGCACTGGCTGTGCATCAGTGCACTCCATGTCATATTCATCTTGGACTGGGGAATTCAGGATTTCACTTGATAACTTAGGCATGGTATGTGAAAAGAGCTCCAGGGAGTAATCTGAAGTGTGTCCTGCCGTATCCTTCACTTTTGGTGGGGGTGAAGGACACAAGGAAAGGTGTTGTTCCTGACCAGGAGCCTTCACTGACAACTTAGTGCTTGCAGTTTTTGAAACTTGGCGATAGAGCTGGAGGCTGTTTCGGCAGTGTAAGCCAAAACCTGTTCCTGATGCTCCGGCTGTAAAAGCGGTTTATCCACTCCCAGAAAAGGGAGCCTTCCAGGCCTTCTGGAGCCAGACGGTGACGCAGGCTCAACACCTCCTGCCTTAGGTGCTATTGTGCTTTTGGCACTATCAGCAGATGCACCACCACCACCATCAATACCAGCTTTCCCCCCCCCCCGTCCACGGCCTCTTCCACCATACTTCCTCATGTTTGGGAAAATGTACCAAAAATACCAGCAGATATATGGTATTGTATGAGAAGAGTACAGCTGTATACGGTGTAGGGCAAAATGTAAATCTCCGTATTTATTTACGGAGTCACACAGACGCTCACTCAGTATGGATTTGACCATAATACCAGCAGATATACGGTACTGTATGAGGAGCGTACAGCTGTATACGGTGTAGGGGAAAATTTAAATCTCCGTATTTATTTCCGGAGTCACACACAGACACTCTCTCAGTATGGATTTGACCGTAATACAAACAGCAGATATATGGTACTGTATGAGAAGCGGTATCGGGGAAAATTTAAATCTCCGTATATATTTCTGGAGTCACACACAGATAGTCAGCATGTATTTGTCCGTGATACCAGCCGGTACACGGTGTAACGAATGGAAGCGGAGGCAGAGGTGGTGAAGTTCACATTCGTTTTTATTTTTTAATGTGGAACCTCGAGACCGCGGTCCGGGGGCTCCGAAGGGGGCGTAACTAGTGAGCCCCAGGTACCCGTAGTAAGGCCCCTCGAACAGGACCAGAATGGAATACCCGGAGGACACAGGTGCTACCTCCAGTTAGACCCCGGACATGTGGCAGCTGTCCCAGAGGGACCAAAAGGGTAACAGGTATTTACAGAGTCCGTGGAGGGTTCTTGATGGAGAAGGATAAGGTCCTGGTCCGGAACGGATGGTAGTAGGCTGGCTCCAGTGACCTTGTCACGATCCACGGGTACAGATGGCTGATGGCGGAACGGGATGACACTTGCGCCAGTAATAGCCGAGATTGTCCAGGTTAGCCAGATACGGGTTAGCAATGATCTGAGGAGACAAACAGTATCAGCGAAGCACAGAGACTGCAGACGCAGCGCAGACAGATCAGGAACAGAACCGGATGTAGCAATGATAGAACACGTTGCTCCGGCACTCCCCTAATGGTGGAGTGACCAGATATAGTACTGAGTGCGCAGCCATTGGTTAATTAGCTATTTCAAAAAATGCACGCTGCCCCTTTAAGAGAGACGGTGGGCGCGGCCTCGCGTCCTAAGCAGACTATCTGGAGGCCTGCCAGCAGCGTGCCAGGAAGTGGAGGAGGACACAGGACGCCGAGGAGCAGATGGGACAGGTGAGTGAGCAGAACGGAGTGCAGAGCCAGCGCTGGGACCGAGTGTAACACACGGTAGTGTGTGAGGATCGTACAGCTCTATACAGTGTGGGAAAAAATGAACGGTCGGTAACTGTGCAGAAAAAAAGTATTAGTGCTGTGTAAAAAGCAGTCTGCACAGCAGTGTACACACAGCTATTAGCAGCCTAATAACCAGCGCTGCTGCACACAAGAAAATCCTCCCCTGTCACTGGCAGGCAGCCTAATAAACAGCGCTGCTGCACACAAGAAAATCCTCCCCGTCACTGGCAGGCAGCCTAATAACCAGCGCTGCTGCACACAAGAAAATAATCCCCTGTCACTGCACACTAACTGTACAGCACAATTGCTATCAGCACAATCACATAAGAACTTCTATCTTTACAGCCCTAACTCTCTCCCTACTGACAAACAGCAACGTCTCCCTACTAAGATCGCCAGAAGTAAAATGGAGGTCGGCGGTGAGGACTTTTATAGACCCTATAATGCCCCCCAAAGCAAGCCAATCACTGCAATGCCCTTCTCTACGATGTGGTGGACGCTGCACATGTCATCTTGTTGCCCACAGTGTACGTCCTTGCTCATTGGCTGAAAAAAGGCACCTGCAAGCATTCTGGGAAATACGACTTTGGCGCTCGTTTCGACGACCGCATGACCGACCTCACGGTATGGTCGTGTTTCGGTTGACGAAACTTGACTTTGGCTAAAGTCGGCGACTTTTGAGTCTCACCGACCTGTTTCATTCAACTCTAGTGGTGGTAGATAAAATGAGACATTTTTCTGAATCTATCGCTTTACCGAACGCCAAATCCTTAGCGCAAGTTTTCAGGAAATAATTAGATTGACTGGAATCTCGATCGATATTGTTTCTGATCGGGGGTGCAGTTTGTCTCCAGGTTTTGGAGGGCGTTTTGCACCCATCTGGGGATCCACTTATTATTTTCTTCCGCTTTTCACCCGCAGTCTAATGGGCAGACTGAACTGGTTAATCAGAATCTAGAGACTAGAGATGAGCGGTGTTCAACTAGAACTGTTCGCCAATTTAAAATTCGAGCTGTTTTGGGCGGTGTTCGAGTCGTTTGACGAACGATTTGGAAAAAATCCGGCTGTTCGATAACTGTTCGTGCACCTAATTCGACACTGGATTTTTTAACAGTTATGCTGAGAATCACTGTTAATACACATTTTGAGTGTCCAGCGTGGCGGGGGAGGGGCGTAGCATGGATCTCTGCAGAGATAATGAAGATCTCCATTTTTTTTTCTTTCCCGTATTTCCAGTGGGCGGTGCAGTCTGTCAGCCTATTAGCAGCGCTCACACGGAGCGAGGTGCTTTTTTTCACACAAGCAAGGGCATGTTTCATTGGCTGTGTATGTCACATGTCCTTGCCCTATAAGACCCAGCCATTTCCCCCCTTGCCACCATTGTCTCCGTGCTGCAGCTCAGTGTTAGACGGCACTGCTGCTGATAGCACTATATTGTGTGTGCATTGTGCAACAGCGACTTGCAAGCGAAATCGCTGAGAAATAGAGAGGAAGGTTTAGGGAGTAGAGACTAGTTCGTAATTGCAGCACTTTTGAGGGCTACGTTACATCAGTTCCTAGCAGTTTTAGCAGGCAGGTCTGTGCTCACTCTTAAATAGACAGATAGTCACTGTCCCAAGTGACTATTTGTAATTGCAGCCCTTTTCAGGGCTAGGTTACAGCAGTTGCTATCACTTTTTGTCAGCTACACCAGCGTTCAAATCACTCCTAATTATTCGCTGCATCTATCCCTGTTCAATAATTGTGTGCATAGTAGCAGTGTGTGCTACTCATTGTATTAGGCCATCTCTACAAAGGTCCACCAGCCTTAAAAAACAAAAAACTAATTCTATCTGCATGTTGCTTGGACAATAATTTGGGCATAGTAGAAGTCTGTGGTACTCATTGTATTAGGCCATCTCTACAAAGGTCCACCAGCCTTAAAAAACAAAAAAATCTGATTGTTGCTTGGACAATAATTTGGGCATAGTAGCAGTTTGTGGTACTCATTGTATTAGGCCATCTATACAAAGCTCCACCCGCGTTCTAATACTAAGAATTTTTTGCAGCCATCGTTTTTTGTGGAAACAACTCCACAGTTGTCAATTAGGTAACCACCAAAATGAGTGGCAAAAGGCCTGCTGCTGGTGGAAAGGGGAATAGGCGTGTTGTGAAGGGAAAAAAATGTTGTGTCCATGGGGTAGGTGTTAAAGCAACAGTAACATCTGCAAAAGACCATCTTCCAGCCAAACTAAGATGTCTACTTCTTTTAGTGGACAATGTGGTACGATCCCTTTCTTACGGGCACACCCATCGATACAAATTCCCGATGAGGCACAAAAAAATAAGGTGCTTCAACAGATATCAAGAGCTCCTTTAAGTCGCCTCTCCACCTCAACAACACAAAAACTCCAGTCCTCAGAGGTGTCACCCCAATCGCACTTGCTTCCTCACAGTACCCAAGTCTCCAACTGCCCGTCTGAGTATGGGGTAGAACAGATGGTTGAGTCTGCAGAGCTGTTTACTCATACTATAGCCTGGGAATCAGAGGTCATCTCCACAGCTTCTGTGAATCCAGGCGAGGAAATGATCTGCACTGATGCCCAGAATGTTTATGAGTCTGATCCAGGACCAGATGAAGAAGGTTCTGAGCATAATGTAGACCCTCATTCCCAAACTGTAACTCCTGTTGGTGGAGACAATGAGGAAGACGATGAGACTCAAATACCAGATGTGAGCGACAACTTGAGTTTTGTGTCAGGGCACGAAGAGGTTGGCTCTGAGGACGACGGGGGTGAGAACACACAGGGTGATGATGATGAGGTTGTAGATCCCACTTACTGTCAACCCACAGTCAGACAGTCGATGAGGTCAGCAGAGGAGGTGGAGGATTCGAGTGACGACGAGGTCAGAGTGCGCCTTCCTGGACAGAGACGTAGTACTGGAAGCACGTCACCAACTGCATCCTCAACCACAACTCTGCCTCTGACAACAAGTCAAGGTGGCTCTTCAGGTCGCATGGGTTCTAAGCCTTGCATAGCCTGGGCATTTTTTAACATCGGATGGGATGGCCCAACTCGTGTTATCTGTTACATTTGTGACCAAAAGCTAAGTAGAGGCCAAAAAATCCATAGTTTGAGTACTTCATGCATGAATCGTCACATGGATATGACGCATAAGTTGCAGTGGCAAGCTCACTGTGCTATAATGCGGCCTAGCGGGCGGGCCCAACCACCGTCTGCCTCATTTTGTGCATCCGCGACTGCGGCCTCTTCATCCTCTGTGACTGGGGGGACAGCAGTCAGACCTGTTTTGAGACTCAGACCTGGCACCACTTTACCAGCAACAGCCAGTCAGATTGGCAGGTCATCAGTTCATTTGGAAGTGGAAACACCAGCTGGTGTTGAGCGCTCTCCGACATCGAGAGCACCACCTTTGGATCAAGGCAACCTAACTTTTGCGCCTGCATCTTCCTCACAGACCGTCAGTTGTCCGGGGACACCCTGCTTAACCCCGTCTATGCACAACAGCCAGCCCTCGGTCACTCAGATGTGGACAAGTAAAAGACCATTTCGTCCTAGCCATGAGAAAGCGAACAGGTTGAATTTCACCATCTGCAAGCTCTTGGCTACAGAAATGCTGCCTTTCCGCCTTGTGGACACAGAGGATTTTCGAGCCCTTATGTCAGTCTCAGTGCCCCAGTACCAAATGCCCAGTTGGCACTACTTCTCAAAGAAAGGTGTGCCTGCGCTCCACCAGCATGTCGAACACATCACCGCTTCTTTGAGAAACTCAGTGTGTGACAGGGTGCATTTCACCACAGACACTTGGACGAGTAGGCATGGACAGGGGCGCTACATGTCGCTGACTGGGCACTGGGTAACTATGGTGACAACAGGACAAGGGGCTGCTGTCCAAGTCTTGCCGTCCCCACGAGTTGTGCGTCAATACTCTTTATCTCGAAGTTCCTCCACTGCTTCTGCCTCCTCAACCTCCTCTCGGTCCTCCACCTGCACCCAAAGCCTGTCTGTTCATGCCACGGGCTTTCTAACTGCGCAGAAGGTATCCTGCAGCACACCTCCTTGCTATGCTGGCAGAAGGGCTCAACGTAATCAGGCGGTTTTTACGTTGAAATGTCTGGGAAATGTGAGTCACACAGCTGAGGAGTTGTGGTCAGCTCTGGAGAACCAGTTTTCATGAATGGTTGTCTTCACTGGACCTGCAACCAGGGAAGGCCATGTGCGACAATGCTGCAAACCTGGGTGCGGCCCTTCGCCGGGGCAATGTCACACACGTGCCTTGTATGGCTCACGTGTTGAACCTGGTTGTCCAGCAATTTTTAGCCCACTATCCTGGACTACATAGCCTTCTGCAGAGGGCACGGTCGCTGTGTGCTCACTTCCGCCGTTCGCATCCCGCAGCTCAGCGACTTACATCTCTACAGAAGTCGTTGGGCCTACCACTTCACCGGCTAAAATGCGATGTGCCAACACAGTGGAATTCAACTCTGCACATGTTGCAGCGACTGTGGCAGCACCGACAAGCCCTGGTGCAATACGTTCTGAATTATAGCCTGGGCCAACGAGATCCAGAGGTGGGGCAAATCACGCTGGAGGAGTTGTCTCAGATCAGGGACCTATGCACCCTTCTGCAGTTTTCAAATGGCCACGAAGATGTTTAGTGCTGACGATGCCATTATCAGCATGACTATTCCGGTGATTTACATGCTGGAGCAGATTTTAAACAGAATTCAGAGTCAGGTGGTGGAACAAGAGGAGGTGGAGGAAGTAGAGGAGGAGGAGTTGTATGCAGAAGGGCTAACATCTGCAAGGTCCAGATGGTCGGCAGCACCAAGGCGGCTGGCATGGGAGGGTGGGGGAGAGGGATTAACCAGGGCACATGGTAGCAGCCAAACTAGTGAGGAAAGGTGCAGGAGCCCAGGAAGAAGTGGATGACGAACTGGCGATGGGCATGGAAGACTCATTAGATGAGGGAGACCTTGATCACATTTCTGTTGTGCGAGGTTGGGGGGAGAGGGCAGAGGAAGGAAGCATGAGTCGTACCGACACAACAGGGACTTGGTGCTCCCGGATGCGCAAGACACGAGTGCCTTCTTGCTGCACTACCTGCAACATGACCCTCGAATTGTCAGAATTCGAAATAATCCTGACTACTGGGTAGCCACACTGTTAGATCCCAGTACAAAAGTAAATTTGCCAAAATAATTCCAGCCATAGAAAGGGATTCACGCATGCAGGAGTATCAGCAGAGACTGTTGCAGAATCTTACATGTGCTTATCCACAAAACACCAGTGGTGCACGTAATGAATCTCACAGTTCTAACTTGCCAACCGTGGGACTGTCGAGTGTTCAGCACTCAAACCGTAACAGAAACACAGTATCTGCTGGTGTTCACAGCAATTTTGCGGAATCCTTTCACCAGTTTTTTAGCCCATCCTTTGCAAGGCCACAGGAGACAAGAAGTCAGACACATAGTCAACGCCTAGATACGATGGTACAGGAGTATCTCCAACTGAACATCGAAGCCATGACTGTGTCACTGGACCCTTGCTCTTTTTGGGCTTCCAATATGGATAAATGGCCGGAGCTCGCCACTCACGCCTTGGAGATCTTGTCATGCCCAGCAGCCAGCGTTCTTTCTGAATGTGTGTTCAGCGCTGCTGGTGGTGTGCTGACAGATAAGCGCACGCGGCTGTCCACTGAGAATGTAGACAGACTCACGTTCATAAAGATGAACAAATCATGGATCCGCAAGGACTTTTCTACCCCTGTGTCATCCTGGGGAGAGTAAAAGCTTGAGGATTTGCTAAAAGTCACCTCACCAAACGTTTTAAGCTTTAAAATTGCTAATAATTTGTAGCTGCATCTAGGCCGGAAAATAATTTTGGGCCTGTAGCAGTGTGTTACTCATTCTAATAGGCCATTTATACTAAGCTCCACCAGCTTTCAAATTAATAATTATTTTTAGCTGCATCTTGCCTGTAGAATAATTTTGGGCCTGTAGCAGTGTGTGTTACTCATTCTGATAGGCCATCTATACTAAGCTCCACCAGCTTTCAAATTAATAATTATTTTTAGCTGCATCTTGCCTGTAGAATAATTTTGGGCCTGTAGCAGTGTGTGGTACTCATTCTAATAGGCCATCTATACTAAGCTCCACCAGCTTTCAAATTAATTATTTTTAGCTGCATCTTGCCTGTAGAATAATTTTGGGCCTGTAGCAGTGTGTGGTACTCATTCTAATAGGCCATCTATACTAAGCTCCACCAGCTTTCAAATTAATTATTTTTAGCTGCATCTTGCCTGTAGAATAATATTGGGACTGTAGCAGTGTGTGGTACTCATTCTAATAGGCCATCTATACTAAGCTCCACCAGCTTTCAAATTAATAATTATTTTTAGCTGCACCTTGCCTGTAGAATAATTTTGGGCCAGTAGCAGTCTGTGGTACTCATTCTAATAGGCCATATACTAGCTCACAGCTTTCAATTATAAATTTTTTTAGCTGCTCTTGCCGTAAATAATTTGGCCTGTAGCATGTGTCTTTTCTTCTAAAGGCCATCTATATAAGCTCCCAGCTTTCAATATTTTTAGCTGCATCTTGCCTGTAGAATAATTTTGGGCCTGTAGCAGTGTGTGGTACTCATTCTAATAGGCCATCTATACTAAGCTCCACCAGCTTTCAAATTAATAATTATTTTTTAGCTGCATCTTGCCTGTAGAATAATTTTGGGCCTGTAGCAGTGTGTGGTACTCATTCTAATAGGCCATCTATACTAAGCTCCACCAGCTTTCAAATTAATATTTTTTGTTCTCTCTGAACATGTGTTCAGAACTGCTGGTGGTGTGCTAAGTCTGACAGATAAGCGCACGGGGCTGTCCACTGAGAATGTAGAGACTCACGTTCATAAAGATGAACAAATCATTGATCTGCAAGGACTTTTCTACTCCTGTGTCATCCTGGGGAGAGTAAAAGCTTGAGGATTTGGTAAAATCATCTCACCAACCATTTTAAGCAACTCTGGGGCAATTGATGCTACTTAAGTGCTGTCTGGGCCCCAAATTTTTGGAAAAAATGGAGACTCTTTTTGGAGTCCCCTTGCTGTGTTTTACGTGACGTTGGCATTGTCAATTACAGGTGGGTTGGGTCTTTCCCCACCCCCCTTTTAACCATAAGAAACTACATAAACTATGGCTTGGGGTAACACAGATGGTTGAGTGTGAAGACTAGAGTTGTTTACTCATACTATAGCCTGGGAATCAGAGGTCTGCTCCAAAGCTTGAGTGTCTGCTAGTCAGCGGAGTAGACACCGGCTGTAGATCTAATTACAAATTTTTAACTGCATCTAACCCAGACAATTTTGCAACCAAACTCAATAGACGGTTTCAAAGGAGCGCCAGGCTGGCGATAAAGGCAGATGAGATTAAGTTTGTCCGCTGCAGCTCCAGCCGGGTACCTCAAGAGAGGATTAGACATAAGTGATAATAAAGCAATCCGGTCATAAGGAGCGCGAGGGACGCAGTTCAGCTGATATTAAAAAGTCTTAATTTATTGATATCCACAACGCGTTTCAACGGAATAGCTCCGTCTATTTCAGGTGGCAGTTATACATAGAATGGAGTAGGAAAGCTATATAAAGGTGGAGCAGCAAATGAAAATTAAAAGGCAATTAATCAGAACACCCACATGATTAAAAATGCAAATATGACTGCAAAAAAGAAAAAAAAAACAAAAACAAAAAAAACAAAAATTGAATAAAACCAAAGTAAAAACGACATAAAAACAATGTACACAAGAAAAAATAAATGAAAATAAATAAATAACAAAATGCATATATTACGTGACTTTTTCAATAGTGAGGTTTAACCCCTCAGGGGCCAGTGTACCAAGTTTAAAAATCCAGAAACTCTCCCTTGTTATTAGATTATTATACCAATCAGGCATATCATGTGGTATCGGGTCAATAACAGTGAGTTTTAACAAATTCAAATTCTTTTGGTGCACTAGGGAGAAATGTTTTGAGAGACTGTGTAGCATGAACCCATTTCTGATATTTTGACGGTGCTCGTTGAGCCTTGCATGCATCGTCTGTATCGTCCGACCGATGTACTGCAACCCACAACCGCACTCAATTAAATAATGTAGCACGATTGGCAATTGACATGACAGTTGATTTTAAAAATGGTGCCTGTGGTACGAGATTGAAATTCTTGCACCCCATTCATAATAGAGACGCAACATAAACACTTAGAGGTCCTACATGCAAAACAACCCGGATTAGAATTTATCCAGGTTGCAGATGAAGATAAGGACTTGAGAGTTGTGTTGCTGGGGGCAAGTAGATTTTGAAGAGTTCGGTTTTTCCGAAAAAACGACAATAATTTTGGGCCTAGTAGCAGTGTCTGCTAGTCAGCGGATTAACACAGCTGTTAAGCAAGCTATACCACCTGTACTTTGGACACTTAATTTTTTCAAAGGAAATGCTTCGGGCCCACGGGAAAATCAGTGAAGAGCATCGGGGAGGCACCCCAAGGCACAGGGGCTGTGAGTGGCGGTAGGACGCCTTGCGGTGGACCGCCAATCTCAATCCTTCTAAAAGCTTTTTAACTGCAGCAGCTTTACTGGACGCTACTGGACCTGGAATTACCGCGGCTGCTGTCATGAGACTTGCCCTCCAATAGATCCTTGTAAAAGGATTTAAAGTGTACTTTTATTAGATAGACAATTTAAATTAAAAAGATTAGACCTGCCTCCACCGCAGGGGGGCTCGCTCGACCCACCAGCGGACAGGCACCAGTATTGGGAGAGGGGCTGACCGTCAGGGTCCATCGCAGCTCTGGCACAAACCCGACGACACGCAGGTCGCACGGGCAGGAACGGACTGGCCGTGTCGGCTTGGCACTTTTTTGGTTTTAGTAGGGCATGACATGCCCATATCTGTGTCTCCCCCTCCTTTTACTCCTTCACCGCTTTTCTTTTCGTATGACTATATGTACTTGTCACTTTTCCATGTGTTAGTTGTGTCTTGTGAACAATTTGTCAGCTTTTGGACACCTTTGAAGTGTTTTCTTTGTGTTTCTATGTGTTTTAGTTTGCCTGCCATTGGTTTTAACGGTGTTCGAGGAACAGTTCGTCGAACACACGGCTGTTCGGAGAAGAACCGAACCGAACTCGAACACTACGGGGGTGGCTCATCACTACTAGAGACTTCACTCAGGTATTTTGTATCTGAAAATCAGGAGGACTGGGTTACCTACAGGTGCATCTTACAAAATTTGAATGTCATCTAAAAGTTAATTTCAGTTCTTCAATACAAAAAGTGAAACTCATATTATATAGTCATTACAAACAGAGTGACCTATTTCAAGTGTTTATTTCTATTATCCTCTTAACCCCCTAAGGTGGTTTGCACGTTAATGACCGTGCCAATTTTTACAATTCTGACCACTGTCCCTTTATGAGGTTATAACTCTGGAACGCTTCAACGGATTTGGGAGATTCCGAGAATGTTTTCTCGTGACATATTGTACTTCATGTTAGTGGAAAAATTTCTTCGATATAACTTGCATTTATTTATGAAAAAAATGAAAATATGGTGAAAATTTTTAACATTTTGCAATTTTCAAACTTTGAATTTTTATGCCCTGAAAACAGAGAAATACGTCACACAAAATAGTTACTAAATAACATTTCCCACATGTCTACTTTACATCAGCAGAATTCTGGAAACAAATTTTTTTTGTTAGGAAGTTAAGGGTTAAATTTCTCATTTTTACAACACCATTTTTTGTTTTAGGGACCACATCACATTTGAAGTCACCTTGAGGGGTCTACTGTATATGTATAGAAAAACCAAATAAAGTGACACCATTATAAAAACTGCACCCCTCAAGGTGCTCAAAACCACATTCAAGAAGGTTATTAACCCTTCAGGTGCTTCACAGAAATTTTTGGAATGTTTAAAAAAAAAAAAATGAACATTTTACTTTTTTTCACAAAATATTTACTTCAGATCCCATTTTATTTATTTTACCAAGGGTAACAGGAGAAATTGGAACGCAAAAGTTCTTGTGCAATTTGTCCTGAGACGCTGATACCCCATATGTGGGGGGAACCACTGTTTGGGCGCACGGCAAAGCTCGGAAGGGAAGGAGCGCAGTTTGACTTTTTAATCCAAAATTGGCTGGAATTGAGATCGGATGCCATGTTTCATTTGAAAAGCCCCTGATATGCCTAAACAGTGTAAACCCCCCACAAGTGACACCATTTTGGAAAGTAGACCCCCTAAAGAACTTACCTAGATGTGCGGTGAGCACTATGAACCCCCAAGTGCTTCACAGAAGTTTATAACGTAGAGCCGTAAAAATAAAATCATAATTTTTCCACAAAAATGATCTTCTCGCCCCAAATTTTTTCATTTAGACCCTAAAAGTTGTTGTGCAATTTGTCCTGAGTATGCTGATACCCTTTATGTAGGGATAAACCACTATCTGGGTGCATGGCAGAGCTCGGAAGGGAAGGAGTGCCGTTTGACTATTTCAATGCAGAATTGGCTGGAATTGAGATCAGACGCCATGTCATGTTTGGAAAGCCCCTGATGTGACTAAACAGTGGAAACCCCCAACAAATGACACCATTTTGGAAACTAGACCCCTCAAGGAACTAATCTACAGTCATGGACAAAAGTTTTGAGAATGACACAAATATTAATTTTTACAAAGTCTACTGCTTCACTTTTTCTAATGGCAATTTGCATATACTCCAGAATGTTATAAAGAGTGATCAGCTTAACAGCAATTACTTGCAAAGTCAATATTTGGCTAGAAAATGGACTTTATCCCCAAAACACATTTCAACATCATTGCAGCCCTGCCCTAAAAGGACCAGCTAACCTCTTTTCAGTGATTGCTCTATTAACACAGCTGTGGGTGTTGATGAGGACATGGCTGGAGATCAATCTGTCATGATTAAGTAAGAATGACACCACTGGACACTTTAAAAGGAGGCTGGTGCTTGGCATCATTGTTTCTCTTCTGTTAACCATGGTTATCTCTAAAGAAACACGTGCAGTCATCATTGCAATGCACAAAAATGGCCTAACAGGGAAGAGTATTGCAGCTAGAAAGATTGCACCTCTGTCAACAATCTATCGCATCATCAAGAACTTCAAGGAGAGAGGTTCCATTGTTGCCAAAAAGGCTCCAGGGTGCCCAAGACAGACCAGCAAGCGCCAGGACCGTCTCTTAAAAGTGTTTCAGCTGCGGGATCGGGCTACCAGCAGTGCAGAGCTTGCTCAGGAATGGCAGCAGGCAGGTGTGAGTGCATCTGCACGCACTGTGAGGCGGAGACTCTTGGAGCAAGGCCTGGTCTCAAGGAGGGCAGCAAAGAAGCCACTTCTCTCCAGAAAAAACATCATGGACAGACTGATATTCTGCAAAAGGTACAGGCAGTGGACTGCTGAGGACTGGGGTAAAGTTATTTTCTCTGATGAATCCCCTTTTTGATTGTTTGGGACATCAGGAAAACGCCTCATTCGGAGAAGACAAGGTGAGCGCTACCACCAGTCTTGTCTCATGCCAACTGTTAAGCATCCTGAAACCATTCATGTGTGGGGTTGCTTCTCAGCCAAGGGAATCGGCTCTCTCACAGTCTTGCCTAAAAACACAGCCATGAATAAAGAATGGTACCAGAATGTCCTCCAAGAGCAACTTCTCCCAACCCTCCAAGAGCAGTTTGGCGATCAACAATGCCTTTTCCAGCATGATGGAGCACCTTGCCATAAAGCAAAGGTGATAACTAAATGGCTCAGGGAACAAAACATAGATTTTGGGTCCATGGCCTGGAAACTCCCCAGATCTTAATCCCATTGAGAACTTGTCGTCAATCATCAAGAGACGGGTGGACAAACAAAAACATAAAAATTCTGACAAAATGAAAGCATTGATTGTGCAAGAATGGACTGCTATCAGTCAGGATTTGGTCCAGAAGTTGATTGAGAGCATGCGAGGGAGAATTGCAGAGGTCCTGAAGAAGGGTCAACACTGCAAATATTGACTTGCTGCATTAACTCATTCTGTCAATATAAGCTTTTGTTACTCATGTTTGCAATTATATTTCTGTCTGTGATAAAAACATCTGTCAAACACACACAAAAACCAGAGGGCAGCAGATCATGTGAAAAAGGAGATTTTTGTGTACTCACCGTAAAATCCTTTTCTCAGAGACGCTCATTGTGTGACACAAGATCATTGTGTTATGCTGCTGCCACTAGGAGGACACAAAGCAATACATAAGCACAAAAGATTAACTCCTCCTCCTGCAGTATACACCCTCTGTTGGCTCAATCCTGAACCAGTTCGGTGCCAAAGCAGTAGGAGCTCATAACAGAGTGCAATATGTCAACAATTCAAAGAAACAACGAGGCTACAGACTAAACAAGGGTGAGAGCTGTGTCCCCCAATGAGCGTCTCGGAGAAAAGGATTTTACGGTGAGTACACAAAAATCTCCTTTTTTCCATCGCCTCATTGGGGGACACAAGACCATGGGACGTCCCAAAGCAGTCCCTGGGTGGGAAGCCATAACAGTAGATGAAGCCTCGTGAACCACATGCATAAAACGCTTAAACAGTCAACGGACAACTTACAGATGCGCAACAGCCGATTGCAGAATTTGTCTGCCAAGTGCCGCATCTGAAGAAACTTGAGCATGGATTTGGTAATGCTTGACGAAAGTATGAAGACTGGACCAAGTCGCAGCCTTGCACACTTGCTGTGCCGAAGCCTGGTGCCGAATGGCCCAGGAGGCCCCCACAGATCGAGTGGAGTGTGCCTTAATCCCAGCCGGGATAGGCTGACCTTTTACACGATACGCCTCTTGGATCGCCGAACGAATCCATCTGGCCAACGTGGCCTTGGAAGCAGGAAGACCCTGTCTGCGTCCTTCCGTAAGCACAAACAGGGCGTCCGATTTACGGAAAGATACAGTTCTCGAAATGTACCTTCGGAGAGCCCTCACCAAATCCAAGGTGTGAAGGGCTTTTTTAGTACGGTGAATCGGCGCCGGACAAAACGAGGGCAAGACTATCTCCTCATTGATATGAAAAGCTGAAACGACTTTTGGTATGAAAGAAGGAGAAGTCCTAAGGACTACCTTGTCCTGGTGAAAAATGAGAAAAGGAGGTTTACAAGATAAAGCTGCCAACTCCGATACCCTTCTGATAGAGGTAATTGCCACTAGGAAGACAACCTTCCAGGAAAGAAGCGATAAGGACACTTCCGGCAAAGGCTCGAAGGGGGATTCCTGTAAGGCACTGAGGACCAGATTAAGATCCCAAGGCTCCAAAGGCCTCTTGTAGGGCGGAGCAAGATGTGACACTCCCTGGATAAAAGTCCTGACCTGAGACTTAGATGCGATCCGTCGTTGGAAAAGGACGGACAAAGCGGAAATCTGCCTCTTGATGGAGGAGAGAGCTAACCCCGAGTCCATTCCTGCTTGGAGAAATTCCAGAATTGAAGGGATAGAAAAAACCAAAGGGGAATGACCTTTGTCCTTACACCAGGAAAAGAATGTTTTCCAGACACGATGATAAATGCGGGCGGAAGCTGGCTTCCTGGCATTGACCATTGTGGAGACAACTTTGTGAGAAAAACCAGCCTGACCTAAGATCCAGGCTTCAATGGCCATACCATCAAATTCAGCGCTTTCGAATTGTGATGGTATATTGGACCCTGTGAAAGAAGGTTCGGACGATCTGGTAATTTCCAAGGGACATCTGCGACCAGACGCACTAGTTCCGCATACCACGGACAGCGAGGCCAGTCCGGAGCGACCAGAATGAGAGGAACGCCTTCCGCCTTGATCTTCCGAATCACCCTGGGGATTAACGGAAGAGGTGGAAAAATGTAAGGAAGGCGAAATTGACTCCAAGGGAGGACTAGCGCATCCGAGTCGATGGCTACTGGATCGCGAGATCGACTTATGAAGTCTGAACTTTGGCATTCAATCTGGATGCAATGAGATCCACATCCAGCATGCCCCAACGCTGGCAAATGAGTTGAAACATTTCCGGGTGCAGGGACCATTCCCCTGAGTCTAAGCCTTGGCGACTGAGGAAGTCGGCCTCCCAATTGTCCACTCCTGGGATGTGAACCGCGGAGATGGGCGAGCGGTTTGTCTCGGCCCAGCGCAGGATGTGTGATACCTCGAGCATCGCTGTTCTGCTCCGAGTGCCTCCCTGACGGTTGATGTATGCCACGGCCGTGGCGTCTGACTGGATCCGGATGGGACGACCGGCCAGAAGATGATGGAACTGCAAGAGAGCTAGTTTGATAGCTCTGATCTCCAGGATGTTGATCGGGAGACGGGTCTCTGGGAGAGACCAGCGGCCTTGAGCCGTGTGGTGAAGGAACACCGCTCCCCATCCGAGTAGACTGGCATCGGTGGTCACCACCAGCCAATGGACAGGCAGAAAAGATTTCCCTTGATTCAGCGATGAAGCATTTGTCCACCATTTCAGGGAGCTTCTGACTCTGGGAGAAAGACGGAAGCGGCGACTTAGGGACGTTGGTTTCCTGTCCCAGACTGATATTAGCTCTTGTTGAAGAGGGCGAAGATGGAACTGGGTGAACGGTACTCCTCGATGGAAGCTACCATCTTCCCGAGGACCTGCATGGCGCCCCGCAGAGAGCGGCCTAGAGACAACAGGAGCACTCCCCGCCTCAGAGAAGCAATCTTCTCTGGAGGGAGAGATACCAACCCTTGGGAGGTGTCCAGAATCATTCCCAGAAAAGGAATCTTCTGAGAGGGAATGGGAGAAGACTTGTCCAAATTGACTAGCCAACCCAGGCGAGAGAGGGTGTCGATAGTGATCTCGACACTCTCTGCGCAGGCCCAAAAAGTCGGTCCTTTGATGAGTAGGTCGTCCAGGTACGGGAGGACCACCACACCCCGAGAGTCTAAAATTGACATGGCGGCCGCCATGACTTTTGTGAACACTCTGGGGGCGGTTGCGAGTCCGGAGGGCAGAGCGGCAAATTGAAAATGATCCTCTTCAACTGCAAAACGCAGAAACCTTTGATGGCCTCTGAAAATCGGAATGTGTAGATACGCATCCTTGATGTCGATAGACGCCAAGTATTCTTTTCTTTCTAGAGATGCGACAACAGAACGGAGGGATTCCATTCTGAAATGGCGGACTCTGATGAATTTGTTCAGCAATTTTAAGTCCAGAATAGGACGCAAGGAGCCGTCCTTCTTGGGAACCACAAAGAGGTTTGAGTAAAACCCTTTGAATCTTTCCTTGTGAGGAACTGGGACAATGACCCCGCTGGTACAAAGTATGTTCAGGGCCTGAAGAAAAGGAATTGCGAGATCCTTGGACTTTGGGGGGCGAGACTGGAAGAAACGCCTTGGGGGAGACAAGAATTCGATCTTGTAGCCAGAGTGTACAAGATCTCGGACCCACCGGTCTTGAATGACCGACCCCCAGACCTCGCGAAACAAGAGTAGGCGGCCGCCTACCTTGTTTGGGTCCCCCGTCCCCAGCAAGGAGTCATTGGGAAGACAATTTGCGAGAGGAGGAGCTCTTATTTCCTGCCTGAGAGAATGTTTCTCCAGGGCTGAGAGGACCTGAACGATGGTTGTGAGCCCATCTCTGTGAGATGAACGGGGTGCTCAAGCCGAGGTCGAGGCAGAGGACCAATTAAAGGAGCTACGAAATGGCCGGGAACGACTTTGGTATTGAGACCGAAAGGGCCAATTGATTCTGCGCTGCGGAAGAAATTTACTTTTGCCACCTGTAGCGTCAGAAATAATCTGATCAAGACGATCTCCAAAGAGACGCCCTGAAAGATAAGGCAGCGAAGTCAAAGTCCTCTTTGAGGCAGAGTCTGCACGCCACTCTCGGAGCCAAAGGGACCTCCGAATGGCGATAGCATTGGCGGCTGTGAGTGCAGCGCAATTAGCTGCATCTAGGGACGCATGAACCATGTAGTCGCCTGCCCGAGTAATCCGATAGGCCAGATTACGTGCCTCGGGCTGAAGAGGGATATCACTAGTAATTTTAACTAGATTCTCAGCCCAGGCCACCATGGCCCTTGCTACCCAGGTGGCCGCAAAGGAAGGAGAGAGAGATGCTCCAGCCGCCTCAAAAATCGATTTAGCGAGGTTGTCTCATCTGTTTATCTGAGGGGTTCTTAATGGATGAACCATCTGAAACAGAGAGCAGGGTTTTTGAAGCTAAGCGAGATACTGGTGGATTTACAACTGGAGATTCAGTCCACTCTTTTGCTACAGTTGCTGAAAATGGTATCGTGCTTTCAGAGACTTCAGTCCTGAAAAACGTCTGTCTGGATGATCTCTATGTCCCTGAACAATGTCTGTAAATTCAGGGTGGTTACTAAACACCTTGTGAGGAAGCTTGGCTCTTTTGAAAGAGATAGGATGATTCGGTTGAGACCCGGGTTCTTCATCTAGCTTGAGGATTTTATTAATCGCCTCAATGAGAGAATCTAGAGACTCTTGAAACTCTGGCGAGTTGGGGTCATCACCAGTATCCGACTCGTATTCAGAATCATGATCACTAAGATCTCTGGGAGAGGGGGAGCGAGAGCTTGAGCTCGCCGATGCCGAACCGCTAGATGGATTGGGAGATGCATTATGGCGGCGTTTTCTAGACGACCGCTTAGCTGACGCCGTGGGTCGGCCCCTGTCTGATGAGGTCTCTCTGAAGGCTAACGGGCCCCTTTCTGGAAAAGGGACGCCCTGGCTAGAAGAGGAGCCACGGAAGGTATCCAAGGCCCTAGTCAGAGAATCCATGGACTGCGCCAGAAACGCAGGCCACCCTGAAGGACCCGGCTCATTGGGATCAGGAATAGGTAGGGACTCCTGAACGGTAGTAGGGGGCTCCTAAGGTGAAGAAGCAGTGGGCTCTTGGGCAAATGATGCACAGAATTGGGAACCATGCTTTGACGGCAGGGAAGCGTTACATGAAACGCAGGCAGCATATACTACAGAGTAGTTTTTGTCAGCCTTTTTAGCGCCCTTTGATTGTGACATATTTCTGCACCTGAGAGCCTGCTGCAGGAGAAGGGTCAAGCGCTGTGTAGACCTAGTCGCAGCGTGCACTTACCCAGGTCCTGTGTCTGAACCAGGGAAAGAGGATGGCGTCTGCAGCGCTGTCCCACAAGATGGCGCCCGAGATTACAATAGCGCTTCTCGTATGACACGAGAAGCGCCAGAAGCAGTGGGAGGAGAGCGGGAGGAACCAGGAGGGAATCGCATGCCATCTGAAGCCGGTCAATGGCGTGCGATGTAGGCGGAGTCACGCGGTCAGCCTTCCCCCATTGAGGCCTATACCGGCCCGAAGCCGGGGACTAAACTTAGGGTTGCGGCCTATCCCGGGCCGAAGCCGGGGACTAAATTTATGGCTGCGGCGCGACGGAGAAGCGCCCGCGGGGCGACACTGAAGCGGCCGCGGCGCGACGCAGAGGCGGCGACAGGCGGACGGTGCACATAGAAGCGGTCGCAGAGGGCCCAGATATAGGAGTTGCATCCAGGTGCTTGTACTCACTGCGGGGAGGGACCTGTAGATGGAGAAGGGGGGCCTCCGCAGGGACTACGGCAGATGTGGCCGTACTTCCTCAATCCACCGTCCCCTTTGATAGGGGGGTGGAGAGGGATCTTAAACTGCCTCCATACTGCCACCGCTTTCAGTAGAGGTGGTGGGGGGTATCAATCCATCGTTCCACGCCAATCACATCATCCACATCGAGGGGTATCTCATGGGGAGAGCGGGCCCATTCAAGGGATCTGTCGCCCCATGGTAGCGTAGCAGGAGGGGTACGTGGAGGCGACACTCCACGTTGCCGCCTGTTGATGGTTTTAGGGAGATCGGGACCTTTCAATAAGCCCCGTCGCCCAAAAGGTAAAAAATGAAAAAAGTGGGGTCTGAGAGCAGACCCTAGTGCCTCCTACAGACACTAAGCAAGAACTGGTTCAGGATTGAGCCAACAGAGGATGTATACTGCAGGAGGAGGAGTTAATCTTTTGTGCTTATGTATTGCTTAGTGTCCTCCTAGTGGCAGCAGCATAACACCATGGTCTTGTGTCCCCCAATGAGGCGATGGAGAAATATAATATTTGTGTCATTCTCAAAACTTTTGGCCATGACTGTAGATGTGTGGTGAGCCCTTTGAACCCCCAAGAGCTTCACAGAAGTTTATAACGTAGAGACATAAAATTCAAAAATCATATATTTTCCACAAAATGATCTTTTCACCCCAATTTTTATTTTCCCAAGGGTAACAAGACCATAAAAGTTATTGTGCAATTTGTCCTGAGTATGTTAATACCCCATATGTTGGCCTAAATCACTGTTTGGGCGCATGGCAGAGCACGGAGGGGAAGGAGCGCCGTTTGACTTTTTCAATGCAGAATTGGCTGGAATTGAGATCAGACGCCATGTCATGTTTGGAGAGCCCCTGATCAGTCCTAAACAGTGGAAACCCCCCAATTCTAATTCCAACCCTAACCCCAACACACCCCTAAGCTCTAATCCCAACCCTAACCCTAACGGGAAAATGGAAATACATTTTTTAATTTTATTATTTTTCCCTAAGTTGGTGACAAAGTGGGTTTTTATTTACTATTTACAACGGGTTTTTATATCGGGTTTTTATGATTTGCAGCTGTCACATGTTAAAAGACGCTTTTTATTGCAAAAAAGTTTTTGCATCACCATATTTTGAGAGCTATAATTTTTCCATATTTTGGCCCAGAGTCATGTGAGCTCTTATTTTTTGCGGGACGAGTTGACGTTTTTAATGATACCATTTTTGGGCAAATGACATTTTTTGATCGCTTTTTATTACGATTTTTGGGAGGCAGAATGAACAAAAACCAGCAATTCATGAATTTCTTTTGGGGGGGGGTTATACCGTTCCGCGTATGGTAAAATTGATGAACTAGTTTTATTCTTCGGGTTAGTACGATAACAGCGATACCTCATTTATATAATTTTTTATGTTTTGGCGCTTTTATACAATAAAAACAATTTTATATAAAAATTATTTTTGCATCGCTTTATTCTGCGAACTATAACTTTTTTATTTTTTCGCTGATGATGCTGTATGGCGGCTCGATTTTTGCGGGACAAGATGACGTTTTCAGCGGTACAATGTTTATCCATCTTTTTTATCGCGTTATTCCACTTTTGTTCGGCGGTATGATAAAGCATTGTTTTTTTGCCTTTTTTTTTAGGGGGTTCACTAATGAGGTTAGCTAGTGAGAGTTTTATAGGGCGGGTCGTTACGGACACGGCGATACTAAATATGTGTATTTTTGTTTTTTTATTTACATCATAATGTGTTTATTGGAGAAAAAACGGATTACTTACCGGTAATGCTCTTTTATAGAGTCCACTACAGCACCCACAGAGAGGGGATCCGCCCCTAGGAACAAGAAACCTACAGAGATAAAAGGGGCGGCCCCCTCGCTCCTCAGTTGGATTACAGAGAATGAGAGGAAATGCCATACAAGTTTTAGTTAATTTGCATTTAAAGAATATATACATATTTACACTCTTCAGCTATCTATATACAATTAACCCCTCACCCACCGGAATGCACCGTAACTATTACTAAGTGAGGGAAATGAGTGGGTGCTGTCGTGGACTCTATAAAAGAGCATTACCGGTAAGTAATCCGTTTTTTTCTCTTCGCCACGACAGCACCCACTGATTTTCAGAGATAATCACCTGGGAGGGACCATCGTGTCAAGAACTGATCTATCAAAGACTAAGTCAGCCGAGGAAAATAAGTCTAGCCTATAGTGGCTGTAAAAGGTAGAAGGTGAAGACCAGGTTGTGGCCTTACATATGAGGTCAATTGGGACATCCGCTATTTCAGCCCAGGAGGAAGATATGGCCCGAGCGGAAGGTGCCCTCAGGCTCTGCGGTGGGTCTTTTCCTTTTGCCAAATATGCCAGCGCTATCGCGTCTCTGATCCTTTGAGACAGCGTGCCCCTCAACCCCTTCTTGTTACCCTGAAAAGACACAGAGAGCCCTGCTCTGCCTCCAGGGTCTAGTCCTGTCCAAATAGGCTAAGACGGCCCTCTTTACGTCTAAGGCGTGAAATCTTTCCTCCTCTGGTGTTGTCAGATTATCATAAAAGAAGGGAAGGTAGTTTTTTGGGATCAATGGAATTTAGTAGCCATTTTTGGGCGATAGGACGGGTCTGTTTTTAACACTACTCTGTCGGAAAATACTGACAGGAAGGGAGGATCTACTGACAGGGCCTGGAGATCACTTACTCTCCTAGCTGATACCAAGGCTACTAATAAAGCGGTCTTTAATGAGGCATACTTCATTGAGACTGAATGGAAGGGCTCGAATGGGCCTCGTCAAGGCATCTAAGTCTAAGTTAAGGTCCCAAGGTGACACCTGCGGTATATGAATCTAGTCTGCTGGCTGGCATGCCGAGATAAACCGAGCTATCCATCTATTGCCCGCAACATCATAACTATACAAGGCTCCCAGAGCCAAAACTTGAACTATCAGAGTACTGACAGTCCTAACTCACGCCCTTTCTGCAGGAACTCTAAGGCCCCGTTCACACATTGCGGTTTTAGATGCGTTTCCGCTGCGTTTTTAACGCAGCGGAAACGCATCCAAACCGCAGCACAGTGCACATGCAATGTAATCTAATGGGAACCGCATGTCTGCTGTGCACATGCTGCGGAAAAAAACGCGCGGTTTAGCCGCGTTTTATTTTCCGCAGCATGTCAATTCTTTGTGCGGAACTGCAGCGGTTCGGCGCCCATTGACTTGCATTGAGTCGGGCACTTCCGCAGCAAAACCGCAGATCTAAAAAAGATCTGCGGGTTTGCTGCGGGTGAAACCGCTGCAGTTCGGGAGGAGGGAAGTGTGTGGGCGGTGCGTGGGCGTGTATAATGTGCGGCGCTATGTGTGTGGGCGGTGCGTGTATAGTGTGCGGCGCTATGTGTGGGCGGTGCGTGGGCGTGTATAGTGTGCGGCGCTGTGTGTGTGGGCGGTGATTGTGTGCCGGTGTCTGCGTGATCGGTGTGCGGGGCTGTGTGCGCGATCGGTGTGCGGGGCTGTGTATGTGCGGCGGTATGTGGGCCTGTGTGCGTGTCTCCGTGTATGCAGGCATCGTCGGATGGGACTACAAGTCCCATCCGGCGATGCCTGCTACAGTGACAGTGACTGACACATTAGCCAATGATGGGACAGTAGTAGTCCCATCATCCGGCTAATGTGCTGCATGAAAAAAAATTACATGACATACAACATATAACATACAACATATAACATACAGAACATATAACATACACGACATACAACATATAACACACACATGACATACAACATATAACAGAGTACATACTCACCTCTTCCCCGACGCCATCGATCTGTACCACTCTGCCTCTGCCGCCGGGAGAGAATGACGTCACTACAGTTCATTCTCTCACGGCAATGCTGGGTGAGAAAATTCCCACGCAGCATTGCCATAAAGTGAGAGAATGAACTCAGTGATGCAGTGCAGGAACCATTGTCTCCTGTCAGTGCATCACTGGGAGGCCCTACAGAGCAGTGGCATCACCCGATGTCACCGTTCTATAGGGGACACCGTCGTGGGACACTCGTTATTAATTGGACTGCGTTGGATAGGGAGTATACGGCTGTTTTATTTTTTTACGTTTTTTTTTTACAGGAGATCGAGGGCGTCGCTTGGATCTGAGTGTGTAATAAAGATATGAAAACCGTGTTGTGTTTTATTTCATTAAAATAATTTATTCTTATGCGTGTGTTTTTTTTAAACCCTTTATTAATATAAGATTAATAATGGATAGGCGTCTTATTGACGCCTCTCTATTATTAACCGGGCTTAATATCACCTTACAATAGCAAGGTGATATTAACCCCTTATTACCCCATATCCCACCGCTACAGGGGAGTGGGAAGAGAGGGGCTAAGTGCCGGAATTGGCGCATCGTACAGATGCGCCAATTCTGGGGCGGCTGGGTGCTGGTATTTTTTAGCCAGGGGGGGCGCCAATATCCATGGCCCGTTCCTAGGCTATGAATATCAGCCTGCAGCTGTCTGCGTAGCCTTTCTGGCTATACATTATAGGGGGACCCCACGTCATTTTTTTGGGGGGGTCCCTTTAATTTAATAGCCAGTGAATGCTAGCTGCGGGCTGATATTCATAGCCTGGGAAGCTCCATGGGTATTAACCCCTTCCCAGGCTAGAAATATTGGCCCCGGCTGTCTGCTTTCCCCCTCTGGCGCAGAAAATTGCGCGGGAGCCCACGCCATTTTTTTTTCCTAAATTTTTTTTTTTATTAACTATTGCGTTATTTTGTGTATGTGTACGCGTGTGTGTCTTTAACTATTTATGTACCATTCTATCTATCTATCTACCTATATATCTTTCTGTCTATCTCTATAGCTATCTTTCTATATATATTTCTAACTATTATCCATCTATCTATGTATTTTCTATCTATCTAACTACTGGTATCTATTTTCTATCTATTGCCGGCGTCACACTTGCGAGTGTGATGCGAGTAAGTCGCACGACTTTCTCGCATCAACACCCGGCACGGCCGCCTGCTCTCGGACCCGAGTGTGCGGCTGCATGTATTTCTATACATGTATTTCTATGCAGCCGCACACTCGGGTCTGAGAGCGGGCGGCCGTGCCGGGTGTTGATGCGAGAAAGTCGTGCGACTTACTCGCATCACACTCGCAAGTGTGACGCCGGCCTATCTCTATCTGTGTGTGTGTAATGGAGTGTGGGTTGGACAAATGTAAAAGAGGTTGGACAAGAAATGACATCACAAATCTTTTTTTTTTTTTTGTTAAACAACATATCTTTATTTAGCTGTAAAAACCGCATACAAAACCGCATCAAAACCACGCCAAAAACCGCGCCAAAACCGCGCCTGCGGTTTCTGCCAAGAGGTGCGGTTTCGGCGCGGAAAAATCCGCAGGCAAATCCGCAATGTGTGCACAGGCCCTAAGATAGCAGGGATAGGCACCTCACTGGAAAGGCCCGTTGAATGGAAACTTAGAAATGTTTTCCAGACTCTGGTGTAGATTTTGGTCGTGGCATCTTTCTTGCTATGTAAGAGGGTATCAATTAGATTATCCGAGAATCCTTAGTTTCAATAGATGCCTCTCAAATTCCATGCCATGAGGCATAAGCCTTTGACCTGAGGATAAAAGGGTCCTTGCGAGAGCAGTCCTGGTCCCAAGGGAGGATCCATGGGTCGGAGACCGGCATGGCCCTCAGCCATGAGAAGCAAGGCCTCTTGGGCAAAAACGGGGCTATTAAGATTACTCTAAAGTTACTGCCACACTACACAATCCCGCTAGCGATCTCGTTAGCGTCGCATACTAATGAGATCGCTAGCGGGATTGTTTCTATATCGCTAGTAGCTACCTAACTTAGCGATGTCGCTAAGGACGCTATCGCGGTTAGCGATCTCCTTAACGACTTTAGCGGTACAAAAGTACCGCTAAATCGCTAAGAAAAGGTGCTACACTTAGCGATTATACTTACCCAGCGGGAGCGCCGGCGATAAAATAGGGTCCGGAACGATTCCAGCGACGAGCGAGATCACAGCAGGATCTCAGCAGGGAGCTCGTCGCTGGTAGATGCCGCACACTACATCGCTAACGGGATCGCTAAATAGTGACGTTTTTTAGCGATCCCGTTAGCGATGTTGTTTAGTGTGGCATACCCTTTACTCCGTCCTCCCTTATCTTTCTGATGACAATCGGTAACAGTATAATCGGAGGAAAGGCGTAGGCCTGGTGAAACGTCCATGGGGTTTGCAAGGCGTCGAGTATATCTGGATTGTCTGTTTTGTACAATTAAGCGAATCTTTCGACTTGCCTCTTGTCCCTTGTGGCGAACAGGCATGGCCCACATGACCGTTATCATCCTGAAGATTCGACGGCTGAGCACCCATTCCCCTTGATGTAGGGTATGGCGGCTGAGAAAATCTGCTCTGGAGTTGTCTATCCCTCTGACGTGCAGAGCTGATAGGGATAGATGTTTTTCGGCCAGATTTAGGATTTTTTCTGCGATAGACATGAGAGTCTCGTGTACTACCTTGGTGGTTTAGGTATGCCACTGAGGTAGTGTTGTCTGACTGAATCCTCGTATGAGTGCCTTGCTGCTGTTGAAGAAAGTTAGATATGGCGTGATATATAGCCTTTAGCTCCCTCACAGTTGACGAGTCATCTGCTTCTGCCCTAGACCACCGTCCCTAAACCATATTTTCCTCTAAATGTGCTCCCCACCCAAAGGGGCTGGCGTCCGTGGTAACTATATTTGAGGGGACCACTACCCAAGGGACTCCTCCCGAGAGATTGTTTGGATCCAGCCACCATGTCAGGGAACTGATCCTTCTGACGGTAGGAACATTACGCCCTCCAACTGTCCCGGTAGTCTCTCCTCTTGTAAGATGGTTCTCTGCAACCTTCTAGTATGAAGCTGGGCCCACTGAACGCAGGGATACATGAGGTCAAGGAGCCCAGCAAAGACACCTTCTCTCAAGGACATTTTAGGACTGCCTATTGTTAGACGTACTTTATTAATTATAGTTAATTATTTCGCCTCCGGCAGCAGACATCTGACTTACTGAGTCCAGATGAAGGCCCTGGAACGTCTGGCAGGTTACCGGGCGTAGCCTGGATTTTTTCCAGTTGATCAGCCAAGCTAAAGTCTGTAAAGATGAGATTACATCAGACAGCCTGCTTTCACATTAGAGGGAAGAATTTCCTACTACCTGAAGATCACCCAGGTACGGGGCTACCAAGTTGACTTTTACTCGTAAATGTGACATCACCTCCAGCATCAATTTGGTGAAGACGCGGGGCGCCATGGACAACCCGAAGGGCATTGCTGTGAACTGAAGATGATGGATCAGGCCCTCTAACATGACTGCCACTTGGAGGAAACGCTGATGCGAGATTTGTATTGAAAGATGGTAATATGCATCTTTGAGATCCAGGACCGCCATGTAGCATCTGGGAAATAAAAGTTTTATGGCTGATCGTATGGATTTCATTTTGAAGGTTCGAGATCTTAAAAAGGTATTCAGCTTCTTTAAATTAACTATGGTTCTAAAAGAGCCATCTGGCTTAGAGACCAGAAATAAGGGGGAGTAAAAGACTTCTCCCCTTTGATCTGCCGAAACCACTACTAGCACCTGTTTGGACAATAGGCCTTTAATTTGCCACTCTAACGCCTCCTGCTGTGCCTGGGATTTTAGATAAGTCAATAGAAAAGAGTCCGGAGGACTCCGGACAAATTCTCATCTTAAGCCAGATGTTACGATTTAATGGCCCAGGAGTTAGCTGTGATCGCTCTCCATTGATGGCAGAAGTGTAATAATCTGCCACCCACCGGTAGGTTGGAGCTACCGGAATTTATCTCCAGACTTGAAGGGACGTCTGCCAAACAGGTTTCTCTTCTGCTTCAAATCCTTATTACTCCAGCAGTCTTGGCTCTTATAATATTTTTTCCTGCCAAACGACGGCTTCCTGAATGCTCTCCCGTAGGATGGAATGTATGGATTGGGGAACCCCCTCTTTCTTTCCCCTGCTTTGGTCAGGATTTCATCCAATACTGCACCAGGTACTCACCCTGACAGGGTATAGCGCAGAGTTTGGATTTGGTTTGTGCGTCATTTTTCCAACCTTTTAACCACAAAGCCCTGTAGGCTGCATTGGTTAGTCCCGCCATTCTGGCCGCCAGGCGGAGAGTCAACTGAGGCGTCCGATAGGAAAGCTGCCGCGCCTCTGATTAGAGGGATGGAGGAACGTAGCTCGTCTCTGGACATACCGTTCTTTATATTCTCCTCTAGCTGGTCTAACCATACCAGCATGGATCTCCCGGTACACGTGGTCGATATTGCTGGTTTAAAATGCCCATATGCACGACTCCCAGGAACTTTGAGAAGTGCATCTGCAATGTGATCCAGGGATCAGATAGTATTCCAGTGTCTTCCACTGACAAGGACTGGCAGGAAGTAGAGGCAACAGCCGCATCTACCTTGAGGGCTTTAGCCCAGATCTTCATCATTGAGTGGATACCCCCGCTTGGATGCTGCGGGCATGAAATCTCTCTGCCCCTGCTTCTCCCATTCTTTTTTCACCAGGTTTTATTGCTGGGATTCCTGGAAATGCTCGCCTTTTTCGCTGGGAGAGACTCGCAAACAATCTCATGAGGAGTTTTGGGGTCTTTAGCCTCTGATAACCCCATCGTGTTTCGCACCGATTTGACCAAATTGTTAATACTCTCAGTCGGAAAACACGTGTGCACCTCCTCCTCTGACGAAAATGATTCTCGGGATGAATCCGAATCAAGCTCCCCGCTGTCCAAAGAGGATCTGGCCCTGGGTGAGGTGACCTCTCTGCTGGGCTTTCTCCCTACGATACTACTAGAACCCCCCAGTGCTTGAAGTTGTTCTTTAACCCCTTCACCCCCAAGGGTGGTTTGCACGTTAATGACCGGGCCAATTTTTACAATTCTGACCACTGTCTCTTTATGAGGTTATAACTCTGGAACGCTTCAACGGATCTTCGCGATTCTGAGATTGTTTTCTCGTGACATATTGTACTTCACGTTAGAAGTAAAATTTCTTCGATATAACTTGCGTTTATTTTTGAAAAAAACGCAAATATGGCGAAAATTTTTAAAATTTTGCAATTTTCAAACTTTGAATTTTTATTCCCTTAAAACAGAGAAATATGTCACATAAAATAGTTAAGAAATACCATTTCCCACATGTCTACTTTACATCAGCACAATTTTGGAACCAAAATTTTTTTTTGTTAGGAAGTTATAAGGGTCAAAAGTTGACCAGCGATTTCTCATTTTTACAACAAAATTTACAAAGCCATTTTTTTTAGGGACCACCTCTCATTTGAAGTCACTTTGAGGGGTCTATATGGCAGAAAATACCCAAAAGTGACACCATTCTAAAAACTGCACCCCTCAAGGTACTCAAAACCACATTCAAGAAGATTATTAACCCTTCAGGTGCTTCACAGGAACTAAAGCAACGTGGAAGGAAAAAATGAATATTTAACTTTTTAGCCACAAAAATGATCTTTTACAAACTTTTTTTTTATTTTCACAAGGGTAAAAGGAGAAAATGGACAGATAAGGTTGTTATGCAATTTCTCCTGAGTACGCCAATACCCAATATGTGGGGGAAAACCACTGTTTGGGCACACGGTAGAGCTCGTAAGGGAAGGAGCGCCGTTTGACTTTTTCAAACTAAAATTGGCTGGAATTGAGATTGGACGCCATGTCGTGTTTGGAGAGCCCCTGATGCGCCTAAACAGTGGAAACCCCCACAAGTGACACCATTTTGGAAAATAAACCCCTAAGGTACTTATCTAGATCTGTTGTGAGCACTTTGAACTCCCAAGTGTTTCACAAAAGCTTATAATGCCTGTGTGTGAAAAAAAAAAAAAACAATTTTCCACAAAAATGATTTTTTAGTCCCAAATTTTTGAATTTTCCCAAGGAAATTGGACCCCAAAAGTTGTTGTCCAATTTGTCCTGAGTATGCTGATACCCCATATGTGGGGGGGGGAACTGTTTGGGTGCACGGCAGGGCTTGGAAAGGAAGTAGTAACGTTTTGGAATGCAGACGTTGATGGGGGTCATGTTCCGTTTGCAGTGCCCCAGATGAGCCTAAACAGTGGAAACCCCCACAAGTGACCCCATTTTGGAAATTATACCCCCTAAGGAACTTATCTAGATCTTTGGTGAGCACTTTGAACCCCCAAGTGCTTCACACAAGTCTATAATGCCCGGGCATGAAAATAAAAAATCCTATTTTTTTCCCACAAAAATTATCTTTTAGTCACTAATTTTTTATTTTCTCAAGGGTAACAGGAGAAATTGGACCACATAAGTTGTTGTCCAATTTGTCCTGAGTACGCTGATACCCATATGTGGGTGGGAACCACTGTTTGGGCGCACGGCAGAGCTCGGAATGGAAGGAGCACCATTTGACTTTTTCCAACCAAAATTGGCTGGAATTGAGATTGGATGCCATGTTGCATTTGGAGAGCCCCTGATGTGCCTAAACAGTGGAAACCCCCCACAAATGACGCCATTTTGGAAACTAGACCCCCTAAGGAACTTTTCTAGATCTTTGGTGAGCAATTTGAACCCCAAGTGCTTCACACAAGTTTATAACGTAGAGCCGTAAAATTTAAAAATCATATTTTTTCCACAAAAATGATCTTTTCACCCCAATTTTTATTTTTCCAAGGGTAACAAGACTCCAAAAGTTATTGTGCAATTTGTCCTGAGTGCGCTGATACCCCATATGTGGGGGTAAACCACTGTTTGGGTGCATGGCAGAGTTTGGAAGGGAAGGAGCGCCGTCTGACTTTTTCAACGCAGAATTGGCTGGACGCCATGTCGTGTTTGGAGAGCTCCTGATCTGCCTAAACAGTGGAAACCCCCATAAATGACGCCATTTTGGAAACTAGACCCCTCAAGGAACTTATCTAGATGTGTGGTGAGAACTTTTAACCCCCAGGTGTTTCACTAAAGTTTATAACGTACAGCCGTAAAATAAAAAATCCTTTTTTTTTTACAAAAATGATTTTTTCGTCCCCAATATTTTATTTTCACAAGGGTAACAGAAGAAATTGGAACCCAAAAGTTGTTGTCCAATTTGTCCTGAGTACGCTGATACCCAATATGTGGGAGAAAACTACTGTATGGGCGAGCGTCAGGGCTCGGAAGGGAAGTAGTGACGTTTTGGATTGCAGACTTTGATGGAATGGTCTGGGGGCGTCATGTCACATTTGGAGAGCCCCTGATGCACCTATACAGTGGAAACCCCCAAGTGACCCCATTTTGGCAAATAGACCCCACAAGGAACTTATCTAGATGTGTGGTGAGCACTTTGAACCCCGAAGTGCTTCACAGAAGTTTATAACGTACAGCAGTAAAAATAAAAAATCTTTTTTTTTTTTACAAAAATGATTTTTTCGCCCCCAATATTTTATTTTCACAAGGGTAACAGAAGAAATTGGAACCCAAAAGTTGTTGTCCAATTTGTCCTGAGTACGCTGATACCCAATATGTGGGAGAAAACTACTGTATGGGCGCACGTCAGGGCTCGGAAGGGAAGTAGTGACGTTTTGGATTGCAGACTTTGATGGAATGGTCTGGGGGCGTCATGTCACATTTGGAGAGCCCCTGATGCACCTATACAGTGGAAACCCCCCACAAGTGACCCCATTTTGGAAAATAGACCCCACAAGGAACTTGTCTAGATGTGTGGTGAGCACTTTGAACCCCGAAGTGCTTCACAGAAGTTTATAACGCACAGCCGTAAAAAATAAAAAATCCTTTTTTTTTTTGCAAAAATGATTTTTTTTGCCCCAATATTTTATTTTACAAGGGTAACAGGAGAAATTGGACCCCAAAAGTTGTTGCCCAATTTGTCCTGAGTACGCTGATATCCAATATGTGGGAGAAAACTACTGTATGGGTACACGTTGGGGCTCGGAAGGGAAGTAGTGACGTTTTGGATTGCAGACTTTGATGGAATGGTCTGGGGCGTCATGTCGCATTTGGAGAGCCCCTGATGCGCCTAAACAGTGGAAATCACCAACAAGTGACCCCATTTTGGAAAATAGACCCCACAAGGAACTTATCTAGATGTGTGGTGAGCGCTATGAAGTCCCAAGTGCTTCACAGAAGTTTATAATGTACAGCCGTAAAAACAAAAAAATATTTTTTTTTGTACAAAAATGATATTTTCGCCCCCAGTTTTTTATTTTCCCAAGGGTAGCAGAAGAAATAGGACAAATTGCACAATAACTCTTGGGGTCCAGAGTACGCTGATACCCCATATGTGGGGATAAACTACTGTTTGGACGCATGGCAGAGCTGAGAAGTGAAGGAGCACCGTTTGACTTTTTCAACGCAGAATTGGCTGGAATTGAGATCAGACGCCATGTCACATTTGGAGAGCCCCTGATGTGCCTAAACAGCTGAAACCCCCCAATTCTAACTCCAACCCTAACCCCAACACACCCCTAACCCTAGTCCCAACCCTAACCACAAACCTAACCCTAACACACCCCTAATCCCAACCCTAACCCTAACTTTAGCGCCAACCCTAACCCTAAATTTAGCCGCAACCCTAACCCTAACCCTAATGGGAAAATGGAAATAATGCTTTTTTTTAATTTTATTATTTTTCCCTTACTAAGGGGGTGATAAAGGGGGGTTTGATTTACTATTTATAGCGGGTTTTTATGATTGGCAGCTGTCACGCTAAAAGACGCTTTTTATTGCAAAAATAGTTTTTGCATCATCACATTTTGAGAGCTATAATTTTTGCATATTTTGGCCCACAGAGTCATGTGAGGTCTTATTTTTTGCGGGACGAGTTGACGTTTTTATTGGTACCATTTTTGAGCAGGTGACATTTTTTGATCGCTTTTTATTTCAATTTTTGGGAGGTTAGAATGAACAAAAATCAGCAATTCATGAATTTCTTTTGGGGGAGGCGTTTATACCGTTCCGCGTGTGGTAAAATTGATAAAGCAGTTTTATTCTTCGGGTCAGTACGATTATGTCGATACCTCATTTATATCATTTTTTCATGTTTTGGCGCTTTTATAGAATAAAAACAATTTTATATAAAAAATAATTATTTTTGCATCGCTTTATTCTGCGAGCTATAACTTTTTTATTTTTTCGCTGATGATGCTTTATGACGGCTCGTTTTTTGCGGGACAAGATGACGTTTTCAGCGGTACCATGTTTTTTTATATCGGTCTTTTTGATCGCGTGTTATTCCACTTTTTGTTCGGCGGTATGATGATAAAGCATTGATTTTTTGCTTCGTTTTTTTTTTTTTTTTTTTTAAGGGGTTCACTAAAGGGGTTAACTAGTGGGACAATTTTATAGGGGGGATCGTTACGGACGCGGCGATACCAAATATGTGTACTTTTATTGTTTCTTTTTCTTTATTTACAGGAAGAAGTGAATTTATTGGGGAATATTTTTTTTTTATTTATTTTGGATTTTTTTTTTTACACATGTTTATTTTTACTTTAACTTTTTTACTTTGTCCCAGGGTGGGACATCACTGTATTTTATCAGATCGCTGGTGTGACAGTGTGCACAGCACTCTGTCACACCAGCGATCGCACAGGCATAGATGCAGGCTTCTCAGTGCCTGCTCTCGGCAGGCACTGAGGTAGCCGCCTCCCTCCAGGACCCCGGCGCCATCTTGGATCCGGGTCCTGGGAGGGAAGAAGCCCTCAGAACAGCGCGATCACATCGCGCTGCTCTGAGGGTCTCAGGGGGGCGCGCAGGGAGCCCCCACCCTGCGCGATCCTCCCGTGCCCCCAGTACACCGCGATCATGTTTGATCGCGGTGTGCAAGGGGTTAATGTGCCGGGAGCGGTCCGTGACCGCTCCTGACACACAGTCATGGGTGTCAGCTGTGATAATCATCTGACACCCGGCGGCAATTAGCTGCGCTCCCCTCAGGAGCGCAGCTGATCGCCTATGACGTACTATCCCGTCCCCGGTCATACGGGCCCAGGTACCATGGACGGGATAGTACGTCCGATGGCAGTAAGGGGTTAATCATTAGGCTATGTGCACACGTTGCGGAATTGCCATGGAAATTTCTGCGGCAATCCCGCACCTCCCTGCCGCGGGAAATGCGCATTTTATTGGCATGCGTATTCCCGCTAAAAACTAGCATTTTGCAAGCGTAATTAGCTTGCAGAATGCTAGCGTTTCCAAGCGATCTGTAGCATCGCTTGGAAAACTGACTGACAGGTTGGTCACACTAGTCAGTGTTTGACAAGTGTGACCAACTTTTTACTATTGATGCTGCCTATGCCGCATCAATAGTAAAAAGATCTGTTAAAAATAAAAAAAACATTAAAAAAATCATGATATTCTCACCTTCCGGCGACCCCCACAGCCTTCCTGGTCCTCGCGATGCAGCCGGCAAGTTCCGTTCCCAGTGATGCCTAGCGACAATGACCCCAGATGACGTAGCATCACGCGAGACCGCTACATCATCTGGGGTGATTCTCGCAAGGCATCACTGGGAACGGGAGTTGCCGGGAGCGTCGCTGAGAGGCGCGAAAGCTGCGGGGGCCGCTGGGAGGTGAGAATATCACGATTTTTTATTTTAATTATTATTTTAACAGGGATATGGTACCCAGGGTCTGGAGGAGAATCTCCTGCACATGAATTGCTCACTTTGCGCATGGTGGGCATAGCCACATGCGGAAAGTAAGCAGTTCAATGCATTCCTATGGCGGCGGACTCACCGCGATTCCGCAAAAAGAATGAGCATGCTGCGTATTATTCCACGATGCGATTTTGCCGCGGAAAAACACGCATGTCTACAGCATTGCGGACTCCCATAGAATATAATGGGTTGCGTTGTGTAAGCGTTTCCGCCGCGAACGCTAACAATCCGCAACGTGTGCACATAGCCTAAGCCGAATGTCCTCTGTCCTTACTGAACCTTCCTCCTGCAGGGTATGCCCAGTACAAATTTGACACAATCTTTTGTGATAAGTGCCTAGAAGGCGCTGGGAGCATAGGGCACATTCCTTGTTTGGATTTTTCCTTCCTTTTAGCCT
>JARQOD010000005.1:158327511-158404201 GCA_033576555.1 Oophaga sylvatica | reverse complement strand
AGATCAGTTATGAACAGCTTGTACCAAGCTACCTTGACCAAGAGGTCTAGAATCAATAGAGAGAAAATAGGGACCGGTTTGGCCAAAACACTCAGTTGCATACCATGCACCTGGGCAAACCGAGCGTCCACCAATTAGCCCCGGACCCACTATCAAGAAAAACAGAAATCCTCTCAGTTCTAGTACCAATCACCACCTCGCAGGCACGAGAAACTGAGAGGATTTGGGGACGAAATACACACACCCAGGTTAACTCCTTGGCTCAAAGAGGTCCGGGATGGACACCCCCCAACAAAATGTCCCTCTCTCCCCGCAAAAGAAACACCTTCTAGTCTTGCGGCGCACCGCCGATTCCTCCTACAAAATGATGCCCCTCCCAACTGCATGGGTTCCTCAGAACAGACCAGGGAACCTCAGTAAAAGGACTTTAGTAGTAGGTGGAGTCATCACGGGGGCGGAGTTACCTCGCGTCTTCCCCGAAGTCGTCTATCAATGCGAATAGCGAGGGCCATAGCAGCCTCCAGTGATGGAGGAGAATCATACTGAGCCAACACATCTTTTAATTTGTCAGACAACCCTTGACAAAACTGGCTCCTAAGAGCTGGGTCATTCCACTGAGTATCTGTTGCCCATCTACGGAACTCAGAAGAATATTCCTCCGCTGGACGATTTCCTTGCCGTATTTTACGTAACCTTGTTTCAGCAAGGGAGACTCGATCCGGATCATCATATACCAGACCCAGGGCAGAAAAAAATCGATCCACTGACTGGAGATCTGGGGCCTGGAGGAATAGAGAACGCCCAAGATTGAGGGTCCCCTTGTAAAGAGCGATATAACAATTCCCCACCCTCTGCTCTTCACTCCCAGATGCCCGAGGCCGCAGCCGAAAGTACAATTTACATGCTCCCGGAAAGTAAAAAATTTGTCCCGCCCACCAGTGAACCTATCCGGGAGAGCAACCTTAGGTTCAGATCTGGTTTGCTTCGGGGGGGACAAAACCTTGGACTTAATGTCTGCAAATTCCATGGACAACCCCTGCAACTGCCGGGCCAGCTGGGCTACTGGATCCATGACAGCTGGGGAGAATCTTTAGTTGGGCCGGTGAAAATGTCACGCTGTATAGCAGATATATATATGTGATGTCAGTAATCTATATCAAAAGGGCAACATACTATATAACATGCGCATAGATATATGATAACATAGATTTACCTGACAGAATGTCCAGTGGGTCAAAACGGAATCCGTTATACGCTGTCTCCGGCTAGAGGGTGATCGGGGTCTAAGCTTGACCCTAAACTGGGGTCCTAACTAATCCCTCAACCTGGAGGTACTGTTAAAGGTACAGAGGTCCAGGCCACCAGCGTAAACCCTGTCTCCTATCAATCCCTGCCAACTGTATTCTAGTCCTAAGAAGGACCCTGAATACCACCAAAGGGAATGAACAGGTAACGGTTAATGAACAGAAAGACATACAAGAAAGAAAAGAAATAAAGTAAATAAAGTCTTACATACAACACTCACACACAGTAGGAACACTAAGGTCTCAGAGATAAACTATAAGCTTAAGAGTAAAAACAACTAAGGAGCTCTTAGCTTAAGTATTCTCAGAACCGCTTCAGTCTGCTAGACTACATGAATGTTTCACCGGCGTCTAACACCCAGACTGGCAGGAATATAAAGGAAACTAATTAGAACATAATCAAAAGCAGCCGGGCGAGGCTGGACCTAGTCTTAGCAAAGAGCTAGGTAAAATTAACTCTCTCATTACCAAACACA
This sequence comes from Oophaga sylvatica, assembly GCA_033576555.1. NCBI lineage: Eukaryota > Metazoa > Chordata > Amphibia > Anura > Dendrobatidae > Oophaga > Oophaga sylvatica. The sequence continues at coordinate 158,402,421 of JARQOD010000005.1, read as the reverse complement.
AAGAAACAGCAGCTCAGCTGTGAGAAGTCAGAATGTGCAATCGCGACGATCTTCGTGGCGATGCACCCATGACACCACCAGAGGGAGCCCAAACTCAGAAATCAGATCCAGAGCGTTCACAACAGTACCCCCCCTTGAGGATGGGTCACCGAACCCTCACCTGCGCCACCAGGCTGATCAGGATGAGCCCGGTGAAAGGCGCTAACCAATCTTTCAGCATGAATGTTAAAGCAAAACCCAAGAATTGTACTCCTGACCGTAACCTTTCCACTTGACCAAGTACTGGAGTCTCCGTCTAGCCAGACGAGAATCCAATATCCTTCTCTACTTCATACTCCAGATTGTCCTCAACAAAACAGGCTCAGGGGCGTAGCCATAGGAACCACTGCTCAACAAACCTTTTCAATAAAGATTTATGGAAGACGTTTTTGAATCTTAAACGTCCCTGGAAGAGCCAAACGGAAAGAAACGGGATTAAGGATTTCCAAGATCTTATAAGGTCTAATGAACCTTGGCTTAAATTTTTGGAGACGCCACCTTCATAGAGATATTTTTTTGAGGACAACCAAACCATGTCACCTACTTTAAATTGGGGACCATCAGTCCTATGCCGGTTGGCAAACCGTTGGGCCCTCTCCTGAGAGAGAGACAACTTATCCACTACTTGATCCCAAATCTGCTGCATTCTCTCTACCATAGAGTCAACACCCGGACAGACAGAAACCTCCACCTGCCCCGAAGAAAACCGAGGTTGATACCCGAAATTGCAAAAAAAAGGGGATATCAAAGTGGCAGAACTAGCCCTATTATTTAGAGCGAATTCAGCCAAGGGCAATAAAGAGACCCATCATCTTGATCAGCAGACACAAAACATCTCAAATAAGTTTCCAAAGTCTGGTTTGTTCTCTCAGTCTGCCCATTGGTCTGAGGTGAAACGCAGAGGAGAAAGACAACTGAATTCCCAGTTTAGAACAAAAGGCTCTCCAAAATCTGGAAACAAATTGGACTCCTCTGTCAGACACAATGTTCTCCGGAATGCGTGCAAACAAACCACCTGCTGAAAAAACAAGGGCACCAACTCGGAAGAGGATGACAATGGCACAAGATGGACCATCTTGGAAAATCTATCACAGATCACCCAGATAACAGTCATTTTCTGAGAGACAGGAAGGTCGGAAATAAAATTCATAGAGATATGGGTCCATGGCCTCCTGGGCACCGGCAGTGGCATTAACAATCCACTAGAGCTAGAGCAGGGTTTGGACCGAGAACAAGTCCCACAGGACTGCACAAAATTCCTGACATCACGAGATAAAGTAGGACACCGAAAGGACCGACTCACCAAATCTCTGGTACAAAAAATACCGGGATGACCAGCCAACGCGGAGCAATGAATTTCAGCCATTACATTCTTCCTCCATTGGTCAGGGACATACAATTTCCCCACAGAGCAAACGTTCAGGGTTTATCTCCCTGAAATTCCTCCAGGGTCAGTCTCAAATCGGGTGAGATAGCGGAAAGAACCACACCCTCCGTCAGAATGGCGGTAGGCTCATCACATCATGAGAATCGCAAAGAAACTCCTAGAGAGGGCATCCGCCTAACATTCTTAGTGCCCGGAAGAAAGGAAACCACAAAATTAAAACGCGTGAAAAACAAGGACCCCAACTTGATGTTTGGCTCCCTCCAACCAATATCTCCACTCCTCAAACGCTCACTTCATAGCCAATAATTCCCGATTCCCCACATCATAATTACATTCAGCTGGGGAAAACTTTCGAGAGAAGGCACAAGGGTTAATCTTAGAATTTACAGGGTCCCTTTGGGACAAAACGGCTCCTGCACCAATCTCAGAAGCATCAATTTCCACCTGAAATGGGAGAGAAACATCAGGTTGGCGCAGAACAGGAAAAAAAGTGAATCTCTACAGTCATGGCCAAAAGTTTTGAGAATGACACAAATATATATTTTCACATGATCTGCTGCCTTCTGGTTTTTATGTGTTTTGACAGATGTTTTTTATCACAGACAGAAATATAATAATTGCAAACATATGAGTAACAAAAGCTTATATTTACAGTTAGAATGAGTTAATGCAGCAAGTCAATATTGCAGTGTTGACCCTTCTTCTTCAGGACCTCTGCAATTCTCCCTGGCATGCTCTCAATCAACTTCTGGACCAAATCCTGACTGATAGCAGTCCATTCTTGCACAATCAATGCTTTCATTTTGTCAGAATTTTTAGGTTTTTGTTTGTCCACCTGTCTCTTGATGATTGACCACAAGTTCTCAATGGGATTAAGATCTGGGGAGTTTCCAGGCCATGGACCCAAAATCTCTATGTTTTTTTCCCTGAGTAGAGTTGAGCAATACTTTCCGATACCCCTAAGTATCGGAATCGGAATGGTATCGCCGATACCATTAAAATATCGGCGATACCCGATACCGATACCGAAGTCCCATGTAAGTCTATGGGAACAAAATATCGGAACTAAAAAAAACCCCATTCTTTCCTTGTAAACACTAAATATACACACATAGAATACATATATATATATATATATACATGTCATTGTGACATATATAAATACATATATGTATAGTTTATACACTTCTACATAGTAAAATATCCTCTGATTCAATTGCCGGGTAAAGCCGGCTTCAGTGAAAAGACAGAAGCACCCGACATGAAATGACACTTGGTGTACATAGGGTTAACCATGTCTTTTCATGTCGTTTGCTATCTGATTTGCACAAACAATTAAATCAGTCTATGTTTGCAAAATTTCACACCTGTAGGGGTTAATTAAAGGTGTAAATTCGTTGTAAAAAAAACGGACTTTTTTGCTACGAATTTACACCTTTAATTAACCCCTACAGGTGTGAAATTTTGAACACATAGACTGATTTAATTGTTTGTGCAAATCAGATAGCAAAGGACATGGTTAACCCTATGTACACCAAATGTCATTTCATGTCGGGTTCTGCATTTTCACAAAAGCCGGCAATTGAATTAGCGGCTATTATACTATGTAGAAGTGTATGAACTATAAATATATATATATATATATATATATATATGTGTGTCACAAACTCAATGACATGTATATATATTATATATATATGAGGTGTAAAATTGCTGAAAAAAAATGCGTGGGCTCCCGCCCTATTTTCGCAACCAGACAGACAAAGCCAGTGAGTGGGGCAGATAATAATAGCCCAGAGAGGGACCATTATTTTTGGCCCCCCCCGGCTACTAACATCTGCCCCCAGACACCCCAGAAAGGGCAAATCTCTAATTAATTTGCCCTTTCTGGCACTTTGCCCGTCTATTCCCATTGCCCTGTAGCGGTGGCGAATGGGTTAATAAGGGGTTAAAATGACCTTGCAATTGAAAGGTCACTTTAAGCCAGGTTAATAATTGAGAGCTGTCAATTAGACAACTATCAATTATTAATCCTATTGTATGAAAGAAAAATCAAACACACACACTTTAATAAAAAAGAAGTTTAATGAAATAATCACACAGTTTTTGACCATATTTACATATTTATTTACCTGCTAAAACCATTTCCTGTAATAAAAATAAAATAATAAAGCAAAATTATTCTTACCAATCCGATGCACAGTCAGGTCCCACGGTGTAATCCTTCAGAAAGGGTTAATGTTTACTGCAGGGACCGCAGCTAATGCTGCAGCCTCACAGTAAACCCCCAAATGAATGAGTTCCTCTCCTGGCTGACAGGAGAGGAAGTGGAAAGCTTAATTGATTGCTTTCCACTTTCACTTCAGGTCAGCCAGGGACACCATCAGTGACGTCAGAGGGAACTGATTAATAAAAATAGGGGTTCCCTTCGAAAAAAAAATGGCGTGGGGTCCCCCCTATTTTTGTTAACCAGCCAGATGAAGCAGACCGCTGAGGCCTGGATTTTCAGGCTGTTAAGGAGCCAAGATCCATGGACCTTGCCAGCCTGATAATACCAGGCCACAGCAGTCTGCATATCTTGGCTGATTAACAAAAATAGGGGATCCCCTCGAAAAAAATTAGCGTGGGGTCCCCCCTATTTTTGTTAACCAGCCAGATGAAGCAGACCGCTGAGGCCTGGTTTTTCAGGCTGGTAAGGATCCAATATCCATGGACCTTGCAAGCCTGATAATACCAGGCCACAGCAGTCTGCTTAGCTTGGCTGGTTAACAAAAATAGGGGATCCCCTCGAAAAAAAAACGGCGTAGGGGTCCCCCTATTTTTGTTAACCAGCCAAGTAAAATGCAGACTGCTGCGGCCTGGTATTAAAAGACTGTCAAGGCCCATGGATTTTGGCCCTCAACAGCCTGATAATACCAGGCTACAGCAGCCCCACATTTGGCGCATCAAAAGATGTGCCAATTGTGGCACTTTACCCGGCTCTTCCCACTTGCCCTGTAGCGGTGGCAAGCGGGGTAATAAGGGTTATTGTCACCGTTGATTGCACGGTGACAATAAGCCCGGTTAATAATGGAGAGGTGTCAATAAGACACCGATCCATTATTAATCCCAAAGTTATTAAATGTTTAAAAAAAAGACACAGCAAGAAAAAAGTCTTTTAATGAAATAAAAGAGACAACACAGTTTTCATTTTTTTATTACTCTCTCATTCCTGCGACGCCATCGATCTCCTGTAAAAAAAATTAAAAAAAAAACCAACAGTATACCACCTGTCCGACGCAGTCCATAGTAACGATTGTCCCACGACGATCCAGCTCTGCTACATCGGAATGACAGGCAGAGCCTGTCATCCCGGCGCAGCACAGCTGCTTACCAGCTTCCCCGGCGGTGACGTCATCGGACTGCTTTACGGCCGCGATTACCCAGCAGTCACTGCAGTTATCGCGAGATACTGCATGTGACTGCCGGGGAGAAGAGGATGGCGGCCATTAAGCAGCCCGGGATGTGACCGCCGGAGATCTTCTGCCGGGTAAGTGCCGCTGACTCCTGACAGACCCGACCGACGGACACTGACAGTGACAGTGACAATTCCGATTCCGGTATACGATAAGACAAAAATATTGTGCAGTATCGTATCGCTCAACACTATCCCTGAGCCATTTAGTTATCACCTTTGCTTTATGGCAAGGTGCCCAATCATGCTGGAAAAGGCATTGTTGATTGCCAAACTGCTCTTGGAGGGTTGGGAGAAGTTGCTCTTGGAGGACATTCTAGTACCATTCTTTATTCATGGCTGTGTTTTTAGGCAAGACTGTGAGAGAGCCGATTCCCTTGGCTGAGAAGCAACCCCACACATGAATGGTTTCAGGATGCTTAACAGTTGGCATGAGACAAGACTGGTGGTAGCGCTCACCTTGTCTTCTCCGAGTGAGGCGTTTTCCTGATGTCCCAAACAATCGAAAAGGGGATTCATCAGAGAAAATAACTTTACCCCAGTCCTCAGCAGTCCACTGCCTGTACCTTTTGCAGAATATCAGTCTGTCCATGATGTTTTTTCTGGAGAGAAGTGGCTTCTTTGCTGCCCTCCTTGAGACCAGGCCTTGCTCCAAGAGTCTCCGCCTCACAGTGCGTGCAGATGCACTCACACCTGCCTGCTGCCATTCCTGAGCAAGCTCTGCACTGCTGGTAGCCCGATCCCGCAGCTGAAACACTTTTAAGAGACGGTCCTGGCGCTTGCTGGTCTTTCTTGGGCGCCGTGAAGCCTTTTTGGCAACAATGGAACCTCTCTCCTTGAATTTCTTGATGATGCGATAGATTGTTGACTGAGGTGCAATCTTTCTAGCTGCGATACTCTTCCCTGTTAGGCCATTTTTGTGCATTGCAATGATGACTGCACGTGTTTCTTTAGAGATAACCATGGTTAACAGAAGAGAAACAATGATGCCAAGCACCAGCCTCCTTTTAAAGTGTCCAGTGGTGTCATTCTTACTTAATCATGACAGATTGATCTCCAGCCATGTCCTCATCAACACCCACACCTGTGTTAATGGAGCAATCACTGAAAAGAGGTTAGCTGGTCCTTTTAAGGCAGGGCTGCAATGATGTTGAAATGTGTTTTGGGGGATAAAGTTCATTTTCTAGCCAAATATTGACTTTGCAAGTAATTCCTGTTAAGCTGATCACTCTTTATAACATTCTGGAGTATATGCAAATTGCCATTAGAAAAAGTGAAGCAGTAGACGTTGTAAAAATTAATATTTGTGTCATTCTCAAAACTTTTGGCCATGACTGTACTTAAGCTCTTTAAATGCCGAAACTGCGTCTGGAGACCAATTCACCACTTCCGAGCCCTTTTTGGTCAAATCCGTCAGTGGTTTCACAATACCAGAAAAATTACTTATAAATTTACGGTAAAAATTAGCAAAACCCAAACATCTCTGAAGAGCCTTCAAGGAACTGGGCTGAACCCAATCACAAATGGCCTGAACCTTGACCGGGTCCATTTCTATAGCGGACGGAGACAAAATTAATCCCAAAAACGAAACCTTCTGTACGCCAAAGAGACATTTTGATCCCTTAACATACAAAGCATTTTCTCTCAAAATCCGGAATACCATCCGAACATGTTCTACATGAGAATCCCAATCATTGGAAAAAATCAAAATATTGTCCAAATAAACGATCAGAAACTTATCCACAAAATCCAAGAAAATATCGTTCATGAAGGATTGGAAGACGGAAGGGGCATTAGTGAGCCCAAAAGGCATCACTAGGTACTCAAAATGCCCCTCAGGAGTATTAAACGCCGTCTTCCATTCATCACCGTGCTTAATGCGAATAAGATTATACGCCCCCTAAGGTCAAGCTTGGTAAACTAATTAGCACCTTTCACTCTGGAGAATAAATCGGAAATCAGGGGTAATGGATACTGATATTTAACAGTGATCTTATTAAGGAGACGATAGTCAATACATGGCCTCAATGAGCCATCCTTCTTGGCCACAAAGAAAAAGCCGGCACCTAAAGGTGAAGAGGATGGTCTAATATGGCTCTTCTCCAATGACTCTTTGATATAAGATCGCATAGCCTCATGCTCAGGTACAGACAAATTGAAGGGCCGACAATTGGGAAATTTACAACCGGGCACTAACTCAATCACGCAATCATAACTCCTGTGAGGAGGTAAGAACGCAGACTTACTCTCACTAAACACATCAGAAAAATCAGTCAAATAGTCAGGGACAACCTGAGACTGGGGAGAGGCAGAAAAAACAGGAGTGTCACCATGAACACATTGCCAACCCCAACTGACCACAGACACAGACTTCCAATCCAAAACAGGATTATGGGTCTGCAACCAAGGAAAACTCAGTACAATAATGTCATGTAAATTATGCAACACCAAAAATTTACAATTCTCTTGGTGGTCTGGGGATACCCACATTATCACCTGGGTCCAAAACTGGGGTTTATTCTTCGCCAAAGGGGTAGCATCAATACCCAGCAAAGGAATAGGAGTCCGCAGCGGGACCATGGGAAAACCACAGCGCTTGGCAAAATCAAAATCCATCAGGTTCAGGGCTGCTCCTGAATCGACAAAAGCCTGAGCAGAAAATGAGGATAAGGAGCAGATCAAGGTAACAGTCAAGAGAAATTTAGACTGTACATTGCCCAAAACAAATGAGCGTGCAAAACGTCTTCCCCGCTTAGGGCAGACGGAAATAGTATGAGAAGCGTCCCCACAATAGAAGCGCAACTTATTATGCTTCCGAAATTCTCAATGCTGAGCCCCAGAAACAACCCCATCACACACATGTAAACATCTGTCAATTTGAATGGCTAATGACAGAGTCGTTGAGACCAGAGGAGACAGGAAATCCCACCATAACATCTTTTACGGTTTTTGCCAGACCCTTCCAAAAAAGAGCCGCTAGGGCATCATCGTTCCATTTAGTAAGGACTGCCCACTTTCGGAATTTCTGACAATATAACTGCTGCTTCCTGACCCTGGTTCGATGCCAACAAGGTTTTCTCAGCTTGATCAATAACATTAGGTTCATCATACAACAACCCAAGAGCCTGAAAAAACATCAACATTAGCCAAAACAGGATCCCCAAGTGTCAGGGAAAAGGCCCAGTCCTGAGGGTCACCGTGCAACAGGGAGATGACAATTTTAACCTGCTGCGCCGCGGTCCCCGAGGACTTAGGTTTCAAGGCAAAAAACAACTTACAATTATTCTTAAAGTTCAAAAATTTGGACCGATCCCCAGCACAACTAGAAGTAGCTGTGGGACGTGCCTACGGTGCCCTAGACGCCTCGACACAGCCGGAGAGTTAACTAAGCCTAAAGAGAGAAATGGGAAAGCTAACTGCTCCGGAGTAGACCCCCAAAGGAATAGGTACCCCCCAAACATATATTGGCGGTGAGACAAGATGAAATACAAATGCAGGCAGAAAATAGATTAAGCAAAGGCTGGGGCCCAAAACTATCTAGATAGAACAAGACAGGACAGAATACTGTCTGCAATCCAGCAAAAACTCTAAGAAAAACTCCAACCAGTCTGATATGCAAAAATACTGAGACCACACCATCTCTCCCCCGCTAGATCAGACTCTGGTGTGCCCTGGTAGCGAATCAGCAGACACTGAAACAACAGGGAACTGAAAATACATAAACTGTCTCTGGTGTGAACTAGTAGCAAATCAGCGGATGCTGAAATTACAAATAACTGAAAATACACCTCTGTTAGCCAAAGCAGCTTCATTACTATCAGCAGCCACCAGAGGGAGCCCAAACTCAGAAGTCAGATCCAGAGCGTTCACAACACTGAGCATGCTTGGATAACACGATATCCGAGCACACTCGCTCATCACTACTCCCTACATCATACTGAGAGCTTTGAGATCTCGGACGTTGCCTATGCAGAGCAGTTCTTGACAAACTTATACTGGCTGCAGGGTTCAATGTAGTAACTTGTGGCACCAACCGAGATGTTAAAGCAGCTCCTGGGCACTGGGCAGGCACTCACTGTGCCCTTGCGTCACTTCAACAAAATGCGGTAATGGGAGTAAGGGTCGAAATTTTGTATCTCAGTAGAATTTAGCGCCAATAAAACAGTAACTGTACCCCCACCCCTACTATACTCCACTGACAGGAATGTATCTTTGCACTTGGATTGCTTCCTCTAAGAGCCTTGACACCAACTTCGAGCAGTTGGTCCAGTGACTATCGTTTTCCTCCTTTGAGGTATTGAAGGGCCTGATGGTGAAAAACCAAATTCTGCATTTTTGCCCTGTGGAGGGGCGATATTTCATGATGGACCGGGAGCCAAAGGAGGCCACCATGGCAGCACAGATCGCTACTATCTATACAGCCAACCTTACAGCCAGCTGCAAGGGGGTAAGCTGACAACCACTGCCCCTGCCAGTCGATCCTCGGGGGGTCTTGCCACCCATCTTCCAGCACCCAGCCTGCATCTGATGCCCGCTTGTGCTTTACCTGCAACCATACAGGCCACATCAACATCACCTGCCCAGACAGGCAGAAGAGGAACCGCACATCAGAGGCCTAATGTGGCAGTTCTTTTTGTGGATGGGGCAGTTGGGAGCACCCATGAAAACTTGCAACTGGTTACTGTGGGCAACACCGTCACTGCTGGCTCAAGGTAGTCAGATTCACTGCTGGCTCAGGGTAGTCAGATTCACCGCACACTCTCAGGTTCAGGTGATCCAGAATAATTTTATTATAGTCCGTGAAAATAGAGGATATAAAAATACAAAGTGACTATATTATATTACAGGACGTTTAGACTCATCCTGGGCCTTAATTATTAAGTTGCTGTAAGGCTACTTTCACACATCCGTTTTTTGGCGTCAGGCGCGATCCTGCAATTTTTTGTGAAACCGGATCCAGCGAAATGTAATACCGGATCCGTTTTTTTTTCCATTGACTTGTATTAGCGCCGGATCGCGCAGCATGGCCTTGCTGTTTGTCAGTTTTTTGCCGGATCTAAATGTAGCATTCCGGCGTCTGGAAAAAAACGGCTACAGTAATGTTTTTTGTCTCCGGCGAAAAAGCAGGAATCCGGCGCTTCCGGCATTTTTTTACAATGAAAGTCTATGAATGCCGCAATGCGCCGGATCCGGAAAAAGCCCAGAAGTTGCTCAGCCCCCAGGAAACATATATAAACCATGCCAGTGGGACCCTCAGCCATTACCATGCAACCAGCCAGCAAGAGAAGAGCCAGCCGCAGCACAAGGCATCATAAGCCATCTGCCCAGCATCAGACGCCGCCAGCAGCATCAGACGCCGCAAGCAGAAGACGCAGCCCAACATCAGACGGCAGAAGGTAAATATTAAAAAATAAAGTTAACATGTCTAACAAATTTTTGTGTTTCAGCCAGGGCCATGCAATATCAATATATTAATTGTATTTTTGTCTCTTTATTCCACAGCACGGTGACCAGCACTCGGGAGCCTGCACAGTTGGACCCTTCTGGGGCGATCCTTCAGGAGTCCGCCACCGAGGGACACTTCGACTGCCCTGGCCCATCTACACCTTCCCAGCCTTCCCTCACATGTGATCCCTCTGTCCCATCCACCAGCGCTGGAGCATCGTGGCCGACTGCATTGCATGAGTCTGCTGGTGAAGAGATAGCTTTTCCTTTACCACACCCTTCTGCCGCTGCCACCTCAAGTACACCTGTGGGTACTGGGCGGCAGCGGCAGAGGGGTCAGGAAAAGAGCTATGCGCCCGAGCTCTTGCATCTGAATGCATCTTTCCAGAACTGTCTTAAAGTGTTGTCTGAGCAAATGGCCGCAGGATTTAATATGCTCAACACCAGCATTCTGGAGGTCAAAACACTTCTGCAAAACATGCATTCAGAAGCAAGTAGAGCTCCAAACCACACCTTTTTCCAGTCTGTAGTCGAGTGCATGGATACGCTATCTCCTGACCAGCAGATGCATGTAATGCATTCTTGCCACGCTGCTCTAGCGCAGGTAACCTTCCAAGCTCCTCCACCCACCCCAGTAGTTCCACCCACACCTGCCCCCCCTCCAGCCACTGTCCCTCCTCCCCCTCCTATTCAATACCAGCAACCTCCCCAGTACCAGCAACCTCCCCAGTACCAGCAACCTCCCCAGTTCCAGCAACCTGCCCCGTACCAACATCCTTCCCTGTACCAACATCCTTCCCAGTACCACTTCCCAACCACATCATCTGCGCCTCCAGTCCCTGCCTGACCCTCCTCTCCACCACCCACCACCTGTTCTGCCTCCCACATGTCCACCCGTTCTATTTCTTTTTCCACCCCTTCACCTCTTTTACCTGATCCTTCCCCACAACCATCCCAGTCCTCTCTCCACACTGTCAATGTCGAAGTGTCCCAAACTGGAAGCCCCTCCAGCAGTATCTCCACCCCACACTATGTAAATTTCTGACAATTTTTTTGGACAAAAAAAGAAACACATTTTTGCTGTGACAAAAAATTTAACTATAAAATAATTTATTGATCATACAATAAAAGCAAAATTGGTTGGTTCAAATTGTTGTCTGTCATTTATTTCTAAGGTTAAATATGTGTAAAACAAAAGTAAAATACTGTGGATAAATAAGTTAACATTGATTGGGTATACAAAACCAGGTACATAACTTTGGGTAAAAGGCAAAATAATTTTCACCTTTTACCCAAAGTTTACAAGGTACACAACTTTGGTTAAAAGGTGAAATACTTTGGGTAATACACAACCAGGGACACAACTTTGGCCAAAAGGTAAAATACTGTAGATAATCCACAACAAGGTAGACAACTTTGGTTTTAAAAGGTATACTGTGGGTACAGAAGATACATGACTTTGGTTAAAAAGGTCACAGAGCAATTGTTCAAACTCTGTCATCCTGCCAGTCTATTCTTCTTTCAGGTGACATAAAGTATTCTGCAAATTTGTCCCTCATTCGGGAAACAGTCACAGATCTTCTGTTGGTAATGTTCTGGTAATCATGCAAGTTGGTTTCTTCACACTGGTCCTCAATGGAAATCTGTTACTTGCAGATAACAAAATTGTGCAGGACCACACAAGCTTTGATCACCTCGTCCACAGTTTCAGTCTTGAGGTTGATCGCAGTCAATAAGACACGCCATTTGGCTGTCAGAATACCAAAAGCGCACTCCACCATTCTTCGTGCTCGTGTGAGGCGGTAATTAAAAGTTCTTTTTGTTGGTGTCAATCCACTGCTGGAGTACGGTTTCAAAAGGTGTTCTGACAGCTGGAAGGCTTCATCCCCTACACAAACAAAAGGCATTGGTGGGCCAGATGTTTCAGACAGTGGTCTAGGGGGTGGGAACTGGAAGGTGTTTCCATAGAGATGACGCCCCATTGCTGTCAATTTGAAGATTTGTGAGTCATTGGAGCGGCCATAGGCTCCAATATCAACAGCAATAAATTTGTATTCCGCGTCAGTGATGGCCATGAGGACAATGGAAAAATATTTCTTGTAATTAAAATATTCGGATCCAGATCCTGCTGGCTTGACAATGCTTATATGTTTCCAGTCCACAGCACCCAAGCAATTAGGAAACTGACATATTTTTAGAAAATTATCAGAAATTTCAAGCCAGCTCTCTGTTGTGGGCTGTGGTATAAATTCCTCAACTAACGAGTCCCATAATGCACGGCATGTGTGCTTTACAATTCCAGATATGGTGGAAATGCCAAGTCTGTACTGGAAATGGAGTGAGCAAAGGGATTCTCCAGTTGCAAGGAATCTGTGAATAAAAAGAAAGGAGACAAATGAGTTCAAAATCACAGCAATAACATAACAGTTATAAGTCAGCTTTAACAGTTGGGGAGACTATAAAAAGATTTATTACAAACTACCAGCAACAACATTCCAGTACAAGTGTGCTCTCAAGCGAGCAGATAAATATGGCTTACCGAAGAGTCACCATCAGACGCTCCGCCGGTGAAATGGAGAAGCGGCAATAAGTGTCAGATCTTCTTATGAGGTCTCCAATTCGCTCCACCAAGAAATCAAAGTTCTCCATTTTCATCCGAACATACGAGAAAAATTTCTCAGGGTTTCCTCGTAGTTGCATGTAGAGTGTAGAATACATCACACGTGTCATTCTCTGGGCTGTGATGGGGTGGATCCACAAACGTCGTCGTTGGCGCTGGCGCATGATGCGCTGCTGTCTCTTTCTCTCCTTCTCCAGAACAATCACTTTCAAACGATACGCCTCCACTGTGAAATCCACCAAATTTTTCAAAATGTTTCCTATCACAACGTCCATCTTCGCCAGCCACTTGCTCTTCTCTCCAACCTGCACTTGCTCCACTACAACCTGTCAAAGATGGGCTGTAGGAACAGTGTATATATAGGTTTTCAGTAGCCAATCACGTTTGGAAGCCCCCCAGGGGCGTTTTTAAAAACCGGATCCGTTGTAATCCGTCGAAAAACGGATAAAAAAACGGACTAAACGGATACGGTTTTTGGTCGGATCTGCTAGACGGATCCGGCAGAAAACCGGATCCGTCTCATCCGTTTTTACATAATTTGAGCCGGATCCGGCGCGACGCCGGATCTTGCCTGACTCCAAAAAGTAGCCTAAGAGAAAAGACAATATATGAGAGTGTGTTCACAGAAAATACAGTGGGAAAAAAAGTATTTAGTCAGCCACCAGTTGTGCAAGTTCTCCCACATAAAAAAAGATGAAAGAGGCCTGTAATTGACATCATAGGTAGACCACAACTATGAGTCAAAATGAGAAAAGAAATCCATAAAATCACCTTGTCTGATTTGGCAAGATTAATTTTGCAAATTATGGTGAAAAATAAGTATTTGGTCATTAACAAAAGTTCATCTCAATATTTTGTTGGCAATGACAGAGGTCAAACGTTTTCTGTAAGTCTTCACAAGGTTGCCACACACTGTTGTTGGTATGTTGGCCCATTCTCCATGCAGATCTCCTCTAGAGCGGTGATGTTTTGGGCCTGTCGCTGGGCAACACGGACTTTCAAATCCCTCCAAAGGTTTTCTATGGGGTTGAGATCTGGAGAATGGCTAGGCCACTCCATGACCTTCATATGCTTCTTGCGAAGCCACTCCTTCATTGCCCTGGCGGTGTGCTTGGGATCATTATACTCTTCTGGATAATCCAAATGCTCTTTAGCCAACTTCAGACGGGCCCGGACATGTACTGGCTTAAGCAGGGGGACACGACTGGCACTGCAGGATCTGAGTCCCTGGTAGTGTGTTCCTGATGGAAGCCTTTGTTACGGTGGTCCCAGCTCTATGCAGGTCATTTACTAGGTCCCCCCGTCTGGTTCTGGGATTTTTGCTCACCATTCATGTGATAATTTTGACCCTACGGGGTGAGATCCTGCGTGGAGCCCCAGTTCGAGGGACATTATCAGTGGTGTTGTATGTCTTCCATTTTCTTATTATTGCTCCCACAGTTGATTTCATCACTCCAAGATGCTTGCCTATTGCAGATTCAGTCTTCCCAGCCTGATGCAGGGCTACAATTTAGTTTCTGGTGTCCTTCGACCGCTCTTTGGTATTCACCATAGTGGAGTTTGGACTGTGACTCTTTGAGGTTGTGGACAGGTGTCTTTTATACTAATAACACATTCAAACAGGCGCCATTACTACAGGTAATGAGTGGAGGACAGAGGAGCCTCTTAACCCCTTCACCCCCAAGGGTGGTTTGCACGTTAATGACCGGGCCAATTTTTACAATTCTGACCACTGTCTCTTTATGAGGTTATAACTCTGGAACGCTTCAACGGATCTTCGCGATTCTGAGAATGTTTTCTCGTGACATATTGTACTTCACGTTAGAAGTAAACTTTCTTTGATATAACTTGCGTTTATTTTTGAAAAAAATGCAAATATGGCGAAAATTTTTAAAATTTTGCAATTTTCAAACTTTGAATTTTTATTCCCTTAAAACAGAGAAATATATCACACAAAATAGTTAAGAAATAACATTTCCCACATGTCTACTTTACATCAGCACAATTTTGGAACCAAAATGTTTTTTTGTTAGGAAGTTATAAGGGTTAAAAGTTGACCAGCGATTTCTCATTTTTACAACAAAATTTACAAAGCCATTTTTTTTAGGGACCACCTCATATTTGAAGTCACTTTGAGGGGTCTATATGGCAGAAAATACCCAAACGTGACACCATTCTAAAAACTGCACCCCTCAAGGTACTCAAAACCACATTCAAGAAGTTTATTAACCCTTCAGGTGCTTCACATGAGCTGAAGCAACGTGGAAGGAAAAAATGAATATTTAACTTTTTAGTCACAAAAATGATCTTTTACAAACTTTTTTTTTTTATTTTCACAAGGGTAAAAGGAGAAAATGGACAGATAAGGTTGTTGTGCAATTTTCCTGAGTACGCCAATACCCAATATGTTGGGGAAAACTACTGTATGGACACACGGCAGAGCTCGTAAGGGAAGGAGCGCCGTTTGACTTTTTCAAACTTAAATTGGCTGGAATTGAGATTGGACGCCATGTCGCTTTTGGAGAACCTCTGATGTGCCTAAACAGTGGAAACCCCCCACAAGTGACACCATTTTGGAAACTAGACCCCCTAAGGTACTTATCTAGATCTGTTGTGAGCACTTTGAACCCCCAAGTGTTTCACAAAAGTTTATAATGCCTGGGTGAGAAAAAAAAAACAATTTTCCACAAAAATGATTTTTTAGTCCCAAATTTTTGAATTTTCCCAAGGAAATTGGACCCCAAAAGCTGTTGTTCAATTTGTCCTGAGTACGCTGATACCCCATATGTGGGGGGGGGGAACTGCTTGGGCGCACGGCAGGGCTTGGAAAGGAAGTAGTAACGTTTTGGAATGCAGACGTTGATGGGGGTCATGTTCCGTTTGCAGTGCCCCAGATGAGCCTAAACAGTGGAAACCCCCCACAAGTGACCCCATTTTGGAAACTAGACCCCCTAAGGAACTTATCTAGATCTTTGATGAGCACTTTGAACCCCAAAGTGCTTCACACAAGTTTATAATGCCCGGGCATGAAAATAAAAAATCCTATTTTTTTCCCACAAAAATTATCTTTTAGTCACTAATTTTTTATTTTCCCAAGGGTAACAGGAGAAATTGGACCACAAAAGTTGTTGTCCAATTTGTCCTGAGTACGCTGATACCCCATATGTGGGGGGAACCACTGTTTGGGCGCACGGCAGAGCTCGGAATGGAAGGAGCACCATTTGACTTTTTCCAACCAAAATTGGCTGGAATTGAGATTGGACGCCATGTTGCATTTGGAGAGCCCCTGATGTGCCTAAACAGTGGAAACCCCCCACAAATGACCCCATTTGGGAAACTAGACCCCCTAAGGAACTTATCTAGATCTTTGGTGAGCAATTTGAACCCCAAGTGCTTCACACAAGTTTATAACGTAGAGCCGTAAAATTAAAAAATCATATTTTTTCCACAAAAATGATCTTTTCACCCCAATTTTTATTTTCCCAAGGGTAACAAGACTCCAAAAGTTATAGTGCAATTTGTCCTGAGTACGCTGATACCCCATATGTGGGAGTAAATCACTGTTTGGGTGCATGGCAGAGTTTGGAAGGGAAGGAGCGCCGTTTGACTTTTTCAATGCAGAATTGGCTGGACGCCATGCCGTGTTTGGAGAGCTCCTGATCTGCCTAAACAGTGGAAACCCCCACAAATGACACCATTTTGGAAACTAGACCCCTCAAGGAAATTATCTAGATGTGTGGTGAGAACTTTGAACCCCCAGGTGTTTCTCTAAAGTTTATAACGTACAGCCGTAAAATAAAAAATCTTTTTTTTTTTTACAAAAATGATTTTTTTTGCCCCCAATATTTTATTTTCACAAGGGTAACAGGAGAAATTGGACCCCAAAAGTTGTTGTCCAATTCGTCCTGAGTACGCTGATACCCAATAAGTGGGAGAAAACTACTGTATGGGCGCACGTCAGGGCTCGGAAGGGAAGTAGTGACGTTTTGGATTGCAGACTTTGATGGAATGGTCTGGGGGCGTCATGCCGCATTTGGAGAGCCCCTCATGCGCCTAAACAGTGGAAACCCCCAACAAGTAACCCCATTTTGGAAAATAGACCCCACAAGGAACTCATCTAGATGTGTGGTGAGCACTTTGAACCCGAAGTGCTTCACAGAAGTTTATAATGTACAGCCGTAAAAACAAAAAAATCTTTTTTTTTTTTTACAAAAATGATATTTTTGCCCCCAGTTTTTTATTTTCCCAAGGTGTAAGGTTCTATGTATATATTCCTGAAACTCAGTTTGTTCGTCAGCCATTTTACTTTCTGTCTTGCTGCAGCTATCTTGCCCTCAGTCAAAATGGAGTTTCCAGCTTGCATGTTCCCGCCCTGATTCTCTCCTTTGCTTCTTAAGCAGCCACAGCTGAGCAATCAGTGCTTCAGAATCTAGCCTGCAGTGAACCTGTGACTTGACTCCTGTAAGCCTTGGACCTTGTACTCCAGCTATTCCTACTGAGGAACTCTGAAGCACTTGTGGACTCTGAACCCTGCTCTTTGAAAGACCCACGTTTGCATGGACTTACGGTAACAGAGAAGAAGATCCTGAATCTGTATTGGAGAGTGATTGCTGAGCTTGGATTACTCTGGCCTGCTGTGTCTCCTGTTTCTGTGTCTGCAAACTGTGTGACTATTTCTGCCAACTTGTATGAAGTAATACAGGACTTTTCTATATCAAACCTGTGACTCCTGTGTTTTCATCGCACCCAAGCACAAGACGCTATATGAACTGTACTACATACATTACACAAGGGTAACAGAAGAAATAGGACAAATTTCACAATAACTCTTGGGGTCTAGAGTACGCTGATACCCCATATGTAGGGGTAAACTACTGTTTGGGCGCATGGCAGAGCTCAGAAGTGAAGGAGCACCATTTGACTTTTTCCAACCAAATTGGCTGGAATTGAGATTGGACGCCATGTTGCATTTGGAGAGCCCCTGATGTGCCTAAACAGTGGAAACCCCCCACAAATGACCCCATTTGGGAAACTAGACCCCCTAAGGAACTTATCTAGATCTTTGGTGAGCAATTTGAACCCCCAAGTGCTTCACACAAGTTTATAACGTAGAGCCGTAAAATTAAAAAATCATATTTTTTCCACAAAAATGATCTTTGAACCCCAATTTTTATTTTCCCAAGGGTAACAAGACTCCAAAAGTTATAGTGCAATTTGTCCTGAGTACGCTGATACCCCATTGTGGGAGTAAATCACTGTTTGGGTGCATGGCAGGTTTGGAAGGGAAGGAGCGCCGTTTGACTTTTTCAATGCAGAATTGGCTGGACGCCATGCCGTGTTTGGAGAGCTCCTGATCTGCCTAAACAGTGGAAACCCCACAAAATGACACCATTTTGGAAACTAGACCCCTCAAGGAAATTATCTAGATGTGTGGTGAGAACTTTGAACCCCAGGTGTTTCTCTAAAGTTTATAACGTACAGCCGTAAAATAAAAATCTTTTTTTTTTTTTTACAAAAATGATTTTTTTGCCCCAATATTTTATTTCACAAGGGTAACAGGAGAAATTGGACCCCAAAAGTTGTTGTCCAATTCGTCCTGAGTACGCTGATACCCAATAAGTGGGAGAAAACTACTGTATGGGCGCACGTCAGGGCTCGGAAGGGAAGTAGTGACGTTTTGGATTGCAGACTTTGATGGAATGGTCTGGGGGCGTCATGCCGCATTTGGAGAGCCCCTCATGCGCCTAAACAGTGGAAACCCCCAACAAGTAACCCCATTTTGGAAAATAGACCCCACAAGGAACTCATCTAGATGTGTGGTGAGCACTTTGAACCCGAAGTGCTTCACAGAAGTTTATAATGTACAGCCGTAAAAACAAAAAAATCTTTTTTTTTTTTTTACAAAAATGATATTTTTGCCCCCAGTTTTTTATTTTCCCAAGGTGTAAGGTTCTATGTATATATTCCTGAAACTCAGTTTGTTCGTCAGCCATTTTACTTTCTGTCTTGCTGCAGCTATCTTGCCCTCAGTCAAAATGGAGTTTCCAGCTTGCATGTTCCCGCCCTGATTCTCTCCTTTGCTTCTTAAGCAGCCACAGCTGAGCAATCAGTGCTTCAGAATCTAGCCTGCAGTGAACCTGTGACTTGACTCTGTAAGCCTTGGACCTTGTACTCCAGCTATTCCTACTGAGGAACTCTGAAGCACTTGTGGACTCTGAACCCTGCTCTTTGAAAGACCCACGTTTGCATGGACTTACGGTAACAGAGAAGAAGATCCTGAATCTGTATTGGAGAGTGATTGCTGAGCTTGGATTACTCTGGCCTGCTGTGTCTCCTGTTTCTGTGTCTGCAAACTGTGTGACTATTTCTGCCAACTTGTATGAAGTAATACAGGACTTTTCTATATCAAACCTGTGACTCCTGTGTTTTCATCGCACCCAAGCACAAGACGCTATATGAACTGTACTACATACATTACACAAGGGTAACAGAAGAAATAGGACAAATTTCACAATAACTCTTGGGGTCTAGAGTACGCTGATACCCCATATGTAGGGTAAACTACTGTTTGGGCGCATGGCAGAGCTCAGAAGTGAAGGAGCACCGTTTGACCTTTTCAACGCAGAATTGGCTGGAATTGAGATCAGACGCCATGTCACATTTGGAGAGCCCCTGATGTGCCTAAACAGCGGAAACCCCCCAATTCTAACTCCAACCCTAACCCCAACACACCCCTAACCCTAGTCTCAACCCTAACCACAAACCTAACCCTAACACACCCCTAACCCTAATCCCAGCCCTAACCCTAATCCTAACTTTAGCGCCAACCCTAACCCTAACTTTAGCCGCAACCCTAACCCTAATGGGAAAATTGAAATAAATAAATTTTTTTTATTTTATTATTTTTCCCTAACTAAGGGGGTGATGAAAGGGGTTTGATTTACTATTTATAGCGGGTTTTTATGATTGGCAGCTGTCACGCTAAAAGACGCTTTTTATTGCAAAAAATAGTTTTTTGCATCACCACATTTTGAGAGCTATAATTTTTGCATATTTTGGCCCACTGAGTCATGTGAGGTCTTATTTTTTGCGGTATGAGTTGACGTTTTTATTGTTACCATTTTTGAGCACGTGACATTTTTTGATCGCTTTTTATATCGATTTTTGGGAGGTTAGAATGAACAAAAATCAGCAATTCATGAATTTCTTTTGGGGGAGGTGTTTTTACTGTTCCGCATGTGGTAAAATTGATAAAGCAGTTTTATTCTTCGGGTCAGTACGATTATGTCGATACCTCATTTATATCATTTTTTTATATTTTGGCGCTTTTATAGAATAAAAACAATTTTATATAAAAAATAATTATTTTTGCATCGCTTTATTCTGCGAGCTATAACTTTTTTATTTTTTCTTGATGATGCTGTATGGCAGACTCGTTTTTTGCGGGACAAGATGAAGTTTTCAGAGGTACCATGTTTATTTATATCGGTCTTTTTGATCGTGTGTTATTCCACTTTTTGTTCGGCGGTATGATGATAAAGCATTGATTTTTTGCTTTGTTTTTTTTTTTTTTAAGCGGTTCACTAAAGGGGTTAACTAGTGAGACAGTTTTATAGGGGGGGTCGCTACGGACGCGGCAATACCAAATATGTGTACTTTTATTGTTTTGTTTTTTTTATTTACAGGAAGAAATGAATTTATTGGGGAATATATATATTTTTTTAATTTTTTTTGGAATTTTTTTTAAAACATGTTTATTTTTATTTTTTTAACTTTTTTACTTTGTCCCAGGGTGGGACATCACTGTATTTTATCAGATCGCTGGTGTGACAGTGTGCACAGCACTCTGTCACACCAGCGATCGCACAGGCATAGCTGCAGACTTCTCAGTGCCTGCTCTCAGCAGGCACTGAGGAAGCCGCCTCCCTGCAGGACCCGGCGGCCATCTTGGATCCGGGTCCTGGGAGGGAGGAAGCTCTCAGAACAGCGCGATCACATCGCGCTGGTTTGAGGGTCTCAGGGGGGCGCGCAGGGAGCCCCCTCCCTGCGCGATGCTCCCCTGTGCCCCCGGTACACCGCGATCATGTTTGATCGCGGTGTGCCAGGGGTTAATGTGCCGGGAGCGGTCCGTCACAGTGTCAGCTGTCACGGGTGTCAGCTGTGATAATCAGCTGACACCCGGCGGCGATTAGCTGCGCTCCCCCCGGGAGCGCAGCTGATCGCCTATGACGTACTATCCCGTCCATGGTCAGTTTGGCACGGCTTTCATGGACGGGATAGTATGTCTGATGTCATAGAGGGGTTAAAGAGGAAGTTGCAGGTCTGTTAGAGCCAGAAATCTTGATTGTTTTTAGGTGACCAAATACTTATTTTCCACCATACTTTGCAAAATAAATCTTGCCAAATCAGACAAGGTGATTTTCTGGATTTGTTTTCTCATTTTGACTCTCATAGTTGTGGTCTACCTATGATGTCAATTACAGGCCTCTCTCATCTTTTTAAGAGGGAGAATTTGCACAATTCGTGGCTGACTAAATACTTTTTTTCCCCACTGTAAGTTCAAGTCAATGAAAAACAAAGATTGCAAATAACAAATTAAAATCCCAGGTGAGGATCAAGAGGGTGGGAAAGTGTTATCCTAAGCCTATCATGGTGATGGGAAAGTAGTATCCGCTGTCTGTCAGGATGATGGGAAAGTGTTACGTAAAACCTGTCATGATAGCGGGAAAGTGGTACCCACAGCCTGCCAGGATGATGGTAAAGTGTTATCCCCAGCCTGTCAGGATGGAGGAAAAGTGTTATCCCCAGCCTGTCAGAGTGGAGGGTAAGTGTTATCCCCAGCATGTCAAAGTGAGCGGAATGTGCTGCCCACAGCTTGTCAGTATGCTGGGAAAGTGGTCCTCACAATCTGTCAGGGTGGTGGGAAAACATTGCCCACAGGCTGTCAGTATGGAGGGAAAGTATTATCCCTAGTCTTTCAGGGTGATAGGAAACTATTGCCCACAGCCTGTCAGGATTGTGGGAAAGTGTTACCCACAGCCTATAGGGATGATGGGAAATGTTACCCACAGCCTGTCAGAATGATGGGAATGTGCTACCCAAAGTCTGTCAGGGTGATGGGAAAGAGTTTTCCCCAGCTTATAAAGATGGTGGGAAAGTATTCTGCCCAGACTGTCAGGATGGTGGGAAAGTGTTATCCCTATCCTGTCATTATAGTGGGAAAATATTGTTATCCCCCAGGTAGATACCCTACGTACCTGCTGTCACCTACAATCGGAGTGCAGAGAATGCAGATAACCTTCTGGGCCCTCATCATCCAGAGGGATAACAGAACCAGTTAGGGCCCCGTCACACATAGCGACACACCAGCGATCCCGACAACGATATGCACTTGTCAGGATCGCTGGTGTGTCGCTACATGATCGCTGGTGAGCTGCCAAACAGGCAGCGATCAGGACAGTGACACTGCGGGTAACGTCGCTTAGTTACCCGCACTGTACGTTGGATACCAGCCCGCTGGTGCAGGGAGCTGGTAACCAAGGTACACATCGGGTTTCCAGGTGCTGCCCGGCGCCTGGAAACCCGATGTGTACCTTGGTTACCAGCTGATCGCTGGTTTCCTGCTTGCCACACTGTTGTGAATGGTTTGAGATGAGTTCTGAGCAGAGGCTCCCTCTGGTGGTTACAAGCGGTGCTAGTCTGTCCAGTGAAGATTGTGAGGACTGGGAATCAGGTGTTACTGACTGGTCTTATATAAGGGAGTCACCTTCCCATCAGGGTTGCCGGTGATCAATTGTTCTGGTCTGAATCCTTTATTCCAGTTTCCCTTGTAGCCTGCTGTGTCGTGTCTGCATCTCCTGCTAACAGATAAGACATTTTCTTCTTTTTTGTTTGTGCTGTGTTTTTGCATTTTGTCCTGCACTTCTGTGGGGGCCTTCAGGGTCCCCTCCGGGGGCTTCTGCCCTCTCAGTTTTGTTCAGCCACTGATGTTTGTACTTTTGCTTTTTCCAGTTTTTTCAGTGGCTGCTGTTTTGATTTTGTTACACCAGAGAACTAATTTAGGTGGAAGAGGTCGTGTGATTCAGGTGTTTTTGAAATTAGTAGAGTTGGTGCCTTTCAGGGTTTTCTGGGATTGCAGTAAGTACCCTTCCTATCCTTTTCTATTTAGTTAGTTTGGGCCCCAGCGTTTGCTCATACTGTTTTCTTTCTGTGTCAGTATTTCATCTTGTCTAACCACCATTACATGTTTGGGGGCTTTCTATTATCTTTGGGGTTCTGCTCCGGGGCAGATAGCTTTCCTATTTCTATCTTTGGGTGTAGTTGGTTTCTCGGGCTGTGACGAGGCGTCTGGGACCAACGTAGGAGCGCTCCACAGCTGCCTCTAGTTGTGGTGGTTAGTCAGGGTACTGCAATCTCATAGATTCCAACTGCTCTGGTGTATTGCCTTTTTTACCTGCACTCCTCAGCTACCGAAACATAACAGTATCACCGGCCTAAAAATTGAAAATTGTATGGTACTCACAGAAGGGAAAAAATATTGTGAAAGAAAAAAGGTTGTCAGAGTTGTCAGAAATATTTTTCTGTTTGTTGCATTTTTTTTTTCCCTCTGTATCTCTGGGTGCTGGGGAGGATCTTTTCTCTCAATGGAGTTTGCACAGTTGTCTGGCCGTGTGGATCAGCTTGCCACTGAGGTTCGGAGTATTGCTATCTATCTTGCTGGGTTGCCTGTTGTGGAACCTAGGATTCCCATGCCAGATTTGTTTTTTGGTGATCGAGCTAAGTTTCAGAATTTCAAAAATAATTGCAAATTGTTTTTTGCCTTAAAATCTAAGTCCTCAGGGAACGCAGCGCAGCAGGTTCAAATTATCATCTCTCTCCTGCGCGGCGATCCTCAGGATTGGGCTTTTTCCCTGATACCTGGGGATCCTGTTTTGAGTGATGTTGATGCATTTTTTCAGGCCTTAGGGTTATTGTACGATGAGCCTAATGTCACTGATCAAGCTGAAAAAGCCTTGTTGGCATTAAATCAGGGGCTTGATGACGCTGAGTTATACTGTCAGAGATTCCGTAGGTGGGCAGTCCTGACCAAATAGAATGACGACGCTTTGGCAGCCCTTTTCCGGAAGGGTCTGTCAGATAATGTAAAGGATGTTATGGTGGGATTCCCTGTCCCCTCTGGTCTCAATGATTCTATGTCATTAGCGATTCAAATTGACAGACGTTTGCGTGAGCGGAGAAGTATGCGTGGAATGGTGTTGCCTTGTGAACCAGCTTCTGAACCCATGCAGTGTGATAGAGTGGTGTCTGGGGCACAGCGTCACGAGTTTCGAAAGCGCAATGGGTTATGTTTCTACTGTGGTGATGCCTCTCATGCTATTTCAGTCTGCCCTAAGCGGGGAAGACGTTTTGTACGCTCAGTTGTCTTGGGTAGTGTTCAGACTAAGTTTTTATTAACTGTCACTCTGATATGCTCTCTGTCCTCATTTTCTGCTCAGGCTTTCGTTGATTCTGGAGCAGCTATTAATCTGATGGATTATGATTTTGCTAAACGTTGTGGATTTCCCTTGATACCCCTACAGAAGTCTATTCCCCTACTGGGGATCGATTCTACCCCTTTGGCTGAGAATAAACCCCAGTTTTCTACTCAGGTGATAATGAGGGTTGAACCTGATCACCAGGAGTGCTGCAAATTTTTGGTTCTGTATAATCTGCATGACATTATCGTGCTGGGTTTTCCTTGGTTACAGTCTCATAATCCTGTTTTGGATTGGAAATCTGTGTCTGTAACCAGTTGGGGCTGCCAATGTGTTAATACTAACACTCCTGTTTTTTCTGCCTACCCCCAGGCTCAGGATGTTCCTGACTTTTTGATTGATTTTTCTGATGTGTTTAGCGAAAGTAAATCTGCATCCTTGCCTCCCCATAGGAGCTATGACTGCGCTATTGAATTAGTGCCGGGTAGTAAATTCCCTAAAGGTCGCCTTTTTAACTTGTCTGTACCTGAACATGACGCTATGCGGTCTTATATCAAGGAATCATTGGAGAAGGGTCATATCAGACCATCCTCTTCACCCTTAGGTGCCGTTTTTTTCTTTGTGGCCAAAAAGGATGGTTCTTTAAGGCCGTGTATTGATTATCGTCTCTTGAACAATATTACTGTGAAATATCAATACCCGTTACCCTTGATTTCTGACCTGTTTTCCAGGGTGAAAAACGCTACTTGGTTTACTAAGCTTGACCTCAGGGGGGCGTATAACCTTATTCGCATTAAGCACAGGGATGAATGGAAGACGGCATTCAATACCCCTGAAGGGCATTTTGAGTACCTAGTGATGCCCTTTGGGCTCACTAATGCTCCTTCCGTCTTCCAGTCCTTCATGAATGACATTTTCAGGGATTTTGTGGACAAATTTCTGATTGTTTATTTGGATGATATCTTGATTTTTTCTAATGACTGGGACTCTCATGTGAAACATGTTCGAACTGTATTCCAGATTTTGAGAGACAATGCTCTGTATGTGAAGGGATCAAAGTGTCTTTTTGGCGTACAGAGGATCTCATTTCTGGGATTCATTTTGTCCCCATCTTTTATTGAAATGGACCCGGTCAAGGTTCGGGCCATCTGTTATTGGGTCCAACCTACTTCATTAAAGGCTCTTCAGAGATTTTTGGGTTTTGCCAATTTTTATCGTAAATTTATTGGTAATTTCTCGGTTATTGTTAAACCATTAACTGATTTGACCAGAAAGGGTTCTGATGTGGTGAATTGGCCTCCTGAGGCAGTCTCTGCATTTCAGGAACTTAAGCAGAGATTCACTTCTGCTCCTGTTCTACGGCAGCCTGATGTTTCTCTGCCATTTCAGGTGGAGGTTGATGCCTCTGAAATTGGGGCAGGTGCCGTTTTGTCCCAAAAAGATCCAGAGACCTCTAAAAGTAACCCTTGTGCCTTTTTCTCTCAAAATTTTCTCCTACTGAACGTAATTATGACGTGGGTAATCGGGAGTTATTGGCCATGAAGTGGGCTTTTGAAGAGTGGAGACATTGGCTGGAGGGAGCCAAACATCAGGTGGTGGTCCTTACGGACCATAAGAATCTGGTCTATCTGGAATCTGCCAAGCGACTCAATCCTAGACAGGCCAGGTGGGCCTTGTTTTTCACACGTTTTAATTTTGTGGTTTCCTTTCTTCCTGGCACTAAGAATGTTAAGGCGGATGCCCTCTCGAGGAGTTTCCTTGCGGACTCTCCTGAGTTATCTGATCCTTCTGTTATTTTGAAAGAGGGTGTAGTTCTTTCCGCCATCTCGCCCAATTTGAGACTTGCTCTGGAGGGGTGTCAGGAGGATAGGCCCGAGTGCTGCCCTGTTGGAAAATTGTTTGTCCCGGACCAGTGGAAAAAGAGTGTGATGTCTGAGATTCATTGTTCCCCGTTGGCTGGGCATCCCGGAATTTTTGGTACCAGAGACTTGGTTAGTCGGTCCTTTTGGTGGCCTACCTTGTCTCGTGATGTCAGGGAATTTGTGCAGTCCTGCGGGACTTGCTCTGCTCCAAGCCTTGCTCTCACTCTAGTGGTTTGTTGATGCCATTGCCTGTGCCCAAGAGACCATGGACCCATATCTCTATGGATTTCATTTCCGACCTTCCTGTTTCTCAGAGAATGACCACCATCTGGGTAATTTGTGATAGGTTTTCCAAGATGATACATCTTGTGCCATTACCTAAGTTGCCTTCCTCCTCTGAATTGGTGCCGTTGTTCCTTCAGCACGTGGTTCGTTTACACGGCATTCCTGAGAACATTGTGTCTGACAGAGGAGTCCAGTTTGTTTCCAGATTTTGGAGGACTTTTTGTTCTAAACTGGGTGTTCAATTGTCTTTCTCCTCGGCATTTCATCCTCAGACCAATGGTCAAACTGAGAGAACAAACCAGACATTGGAGACTTATCTAAGATGCTTTGTGTCTGCTGATCAGGATGACTGGGTCTCTTTTTTACCTTTGGCTGAGTTTGCTCTTAATAATAGGGCTAGCTCTGCTACTTTGATGTCTCCGTTTTTCTGTAATTCTGGGTTTCACCCTCGATTTTCTTCAGGACAGACGGAGGCTTCTGTCTGTCCAGGTGTTGACTCTGTTGTGGAGCGTATGCAACTGATTTGGGACCAGGTAGTGGAGAGGTTGTCCCTCTCTCAGGAGAGGGCCCAGCGGTTTGCTAACCGGCATAGGACTGATGGTCCTCGGTTTAAAGTGGGGGACTTGGTCTGGTTGTCCTCAAAGAATATTCCTATGAGAGTAGCATCTCCTAAATTTAAGCCTAGGTTCATTGGACCTTATAAGATCATGGAGATTATTAATCCTGTTTCTGTTCGTTTGCTTCTTCCAGGGACATTTAAGATCCATAACGTGTTCCACAAGTCCTTGTTGAAGAGGTTTGTTGAGCCAGTGGTTCCTGCTGCTGTGCCTCCTGACCCTGTTTTTGTTGAGGGCAATCTGGAGTATGTGGTTGAGAAAATATTAGATTCTCGTTTTTCTAGACGGAAACTCCAGTATTTGGTTAAATGGAGAGGTTATGGTCAGGAAGACAATTCTTGGGTGTTTGCTTCGGACATCCATGCTAGGAGACTTATCCCTGCGTATCATAGAACTCATCCTGACCGACCTGGTTGCTCAAATGAGGGTTCGGTGACCCCTCCTCAAGGGGGGGGTACTGTTGTGAATGGGTTTGAGATGAGTTCTGAGCAGAGGCTCCTCTGGTGGTTACAAGCGGTGCTAGTCTGTCCAGTGAAGATTGTGAGGACTGGGAATCAGGTGTTACTGACTGGTCTTATATAAGGGAGTCACCTTCCCATCAGGGTTGCCGGTGATCAATTGTTCTGGTCTGAATCCTTTATTCCAGTTTCCCTTGTAGCCTGCTGTGTCGTGTCTGCATCTCCTGCTAACAGATAAGACATTTTCTTCTTTTTTGTTTGTGCTGTGTTTTTGCATTTTGTCCTGCACTTCTGTGGGGGCCTTCAGGGTCCCCTCCGGGGGCTTCTGCCCTCTCAGTTTTGTTCAGCCACTGATGTTTGTACTTTTGCTTTTTCCAGTTTTTTCAGTGGCTGCTGTTTTGATTTTGTTACACCAGAGAACTAATTTAGGTGGAAGAGGTCGTGTGATCGCAGGTGTTTTTGAAATTAGTAGAGTTGGTGCCTTTCAGGGTTTTCTGGGATTGCAGTAAGTACCCTTCCTATCCTTTTCTATTTAGTTAGTTTGGGCCCCAGCGTTTGCTCATACTGTTTTCTTTCTGTGTCAGTATTTCATCTTGTCTAACCGCCATTACATGTTTGGGGGCTTTCTATTATCTTTGGGGTTCTGCTCCGGGGCAGATAGCTTTCCTATTTCTATCTTTGGGTGTAGTTGGTTTCTCGGGCTGTGACGAGGCGTCTGGGACCAACGTAGCAGCGCTCCACGGCTGCCTCTAGTTGTGGTGGTTAGTCAGGGTACTGCAATCTCATAGATTCCAACTGCTCTGGTGTATTGCCTTTTTTACCTGCACTCCTCAGCTACCGAAACATAACACCACACGCAGCGATGCGTGCTGGCCAGCGGGAGACCAACGATCAAAAAAATGTCCTGGCCTTTGGACAATGATCAGCGATACCCGGCAGGGGGGCCGGTCGCTGATCAGTGTCACACACAGCGATATCGCAGGGGAGATCGCTGTTGCGTCACAAAACTAGTGACTCAGCAGCGATCTCACTAGCGAGATCGCTGTGTGTGATGGGGGTTTTACTGACCAAGAACAAGTCCCAGAGAGTTGAAGTGAGGTTGCAACCTTAACATCACATCTCTGACCTCTAGACAGGAGATTCAGGTGGCACTACACACAGATGCCAATCTAAAGGCTTTGAGGGACCTCGCAGAGAAGCCCAACATTGAGTCCCAGAAGGAAAGGATATTGTGGAATCCAGAGAGGTTGTGACGGGAGATGGGTTGGGAGACGATCTGTAAATCGGGGAGGTGTTATAGATGTAAAGGTAAAATAGGATCAAAATCCATAAAGCCATCTCTTAAGAGGGGATGTGTCACCTTCATATTGAACAATGAAGCATGGCTATAACTTGAGAGAGGAAAAAGAGGTAGCACTTCATCTGCTTTACCACTTCCTGCTGTGAACAGATAATTGAAGTGGGTTATCTGCTGAAGAGATGACAAGAAGTCTAGGGCTCAGTATGTACAAGAGGCTGGGGTGTGTGACTTTTCTGCCTGTGGACATAAGTTTCCTCTCTTCAAAGCCACATTTGGCCTAGAATATCATACATTAGAGCACCAAAGTCCAGTTATGAATAATGGTATTTTTTGTGAACGGCCTAGGTCCTACAGTAAGGGAGACGTGGTTGTGATGAAGTAATGAATGTAACACATTTACTTACATCACTGGGTGGTTGCCACATCAACTCGAAATTAATATTGGACAGATGGATAACAATATGTATGCCATGTTTCTTATCCATGAAAAGCTAAAATCATGAGAGGAAATATGGCATTAAAATCTCCCGCCTGGGACCTCCAGCTGCCGCTGCAGCTAAAGCCTGTCCCCGCTGCTAAAGAGAAATGTGTTATGTTTC
Source organism: Oophaga sylvatica (assembly GCA_033576555.1). NCBI lineage: Eukaryota > Metazoa > Chordata > Amphibia > Anura > Dendrobatidae > Oophaga > Oophaga sylvatica. The sequence goes on along the minus strand of JARQOD010000005.1, from coordinate 158,372,881 downwards.
GGTAGCTGAGGAGTGCAGGTAAAAAAGGCAATACACCAGAGCAGTTGGAATCTATGAGATTGCAGTACCCTGACTAACCACCACAACTAGAGGCAGCCGTGGAGCGTTCCTACGTTGGTCCTAGACGCCTCGTCACAGCCTGAGAAACTAACTACACCTAAAGATAGAAATAGGAAAGCTATCTGCCCCGGAGCAGAACCCCAAAGATAATAGAAAGCCCCCAAACATGTAATGGCTGTTAGACAAGATGAAATACTGACACAGAAAGAAAATAGTATGAGCAAACGCTGGGGCCCAAACTATCTAAATAGAAAAGGATAGGAAGGGTACTTACTGCAATCCCAGAAAACCCTGAAAAGCACCAACTCCACTAATTTCAAAAATACCTGAGATCACACGACCTCTTCCACCTAAATTAGTTCTCTGGTGTAACAAAATCAAAACAGCAGCCACTGAAAAAACTGGAAAAAGCAAAAGTACAAACATCAGTGGCTGAACTAAACTGAGAGGGCAAAAGCCCCCGGAGGGGACCCTGAAGGCCCCCACAGAAGTGCAGGACAAAATGCAAAAATATAGCACAAACACAAAAGAAGAAAATGTCTTATCTGTTAGCAGGAGATGCAGACACGACACAGCAGGCTACAAGGGAAACAGGAATGAAGGATTCAGACCAGAACAATTGATCACCGGCAACCCTGATGGGAAGGTGACTCCCTTATATAAGACCAGTCAGTAACACCTGATTCCCAGTCCTCACAATCTTCACTGGACAGACCAGCACCGCTTGTAACCACCAGAGGAAGCCTCTGCTCAGAACTCATCTCAAACCCATTCACAACAGTACCCCCCCCTTGAGGAGGGGTCACCGAACCCTCATTTGAGCAACCAGGTCGGTCAGGATGAGTTCTATGATACGCACGGATGAGTCTCCTAGCATGGATGTCCGAAGCAAACACCCAAGAATTGTCTTCCTGACCATAACCTCTCCATTTAACCAAATACTGGAGTTTCCGTCTAGAAAAACGAGAATCTAATATTTTCTCAACCACATACTCCAGATTGCCCTCAACCAAAACAGGGTCAGGAGGCACAGCAGCAGGAACCACTGGCTCAACAAACCTCTTCAACAAGGACTTGTGGAACACGTTATGGATCTTAAATGTCCCTGGAAGAAGCAAACGAAAAAAACAGGATTAATAATCTCCATGATCTTATAAGGTCCAATAAACCTAGGCTTAAATTTAGGAGATGCTACTCTCATAGGAATATTCTTTGAGGACAACCAGACCAAGTCCCCCACTTTAAACCGAGGACCATCAGTCCTATGCCGGTTAGCAAACCGCTGGGCCTTCTCCTGAGAGAGGGACAACCTCTCCACTACCTGGTCCCAAATCTGTTGCATACGCTCCACAACAGAGTCAACACCTGGACAGACAGAAGCCTCCGTCTGTCCTGAAGAAAATCGAGGGTGAAACCCAGAATTACAGAAAAACGGAGACATCAAAGTGGCAGAGCTAGCCCTATTTTAAGAGCAAACTCAGCCAAAGGCAAAAAAGAGACCCAGTCATCCTGATCAGCAGACACAAAGCATCTTAGATAAGTCTCCAATGTCTGGTTTGTTCTCTCAGTTTGACCATTGGTCTGAGGATGAAATGCCGAGGAGAAAGACAATTGAACACCCAGTTTAGAACAAAAAGTCCTCCAAAATCTGGAAACAAACTGGACTCCTCTGTCAGACACAATGTTCTCAGGAATGCCGTGTAAACGAACCACGTGCTGAAGGAACAACGGCACCAATTCAGAGGAGGAAGGCAACTTAGGTAATGGCACAAGATGTATCATTTTGGAAAACCTATCACAAATTACCCAGATGGTGGTCATTCTCTGAGAAACAGGAAGGTCGGAAATGAAATCCATAGAGATATGGGTCCATGGTCTCTTGGGCACAGGCAATGGCATCAACAAACCACTAGAGCGAGAGCAAGGCTTGGAGCGAGAGCAAGTCCCGCAGGACTGCACAAATTCCCTGACATCACAAGACAAGGTAGGCCACCAAAAGGACCGACTAACCAAGTCTCTGGTACCAAAAATTCCGGGATGCCCAGCCAATGCGGAACAATGAATCTCAGACATCACACTCTTTTTCCATTGGTCCGGGACAAACAATTTTCCAACAGGGCAGCACTCGGGCCTATCCTCCTGACACCCCTCCAGAGCAAGTCTCAAATTGGGCGAGATGGCGGAAAGAACTACACCCTCTTTCAAAATAACAGAAGGATCAGATAACTCAGGAGAGTCCGCAAGGAAACTCCTCGAGAGGGCATCCGCCTTAACATTCTTAGTGCCAGGAAGAAAGGAAACCACAAAATTAAAACGTGTGAAAACCAAGGCCCATCTGGCCTGTCTAGGATTGAGTCGCTTGGCAGATTCCAGATAGACCAGATTCTTATGGTCCGTAAGGACCACCACCTGATGTTTGGCTCCCTCCAGCCAATGTCTCCACTCTTCAAAAGCCCACTTCATGGCCAATAACTCCCGATTACCCACGTCATAATTACGTTCAGTAGGAGAAAATTTTCGAGAGAAAAAGGCACAAGGGTTACTTTTAGAGGTCTTTGGATCTTTTTGGGACAAAACGGCACCTGCCCCAATTTCAGAGGCATCAACCTCCACCTGAAATGGCAGAGAAACATCAGGCTGCCGTAGAACAGGAGCAGAAGTGAATCTCTGCTTAAGTTCCTGAAATGCAGAGACTGCCTCAGGAGGCCAATTCACCACATCAGAACCCTTTCTGGTCAAATCAGTTAATGGTTTAACAATAACCGAGAAATTACCAATAAATTTACGATAAAATTGGCAAAACACAAAAATCTCTGAAGAGCCTTTAATGAAGTAGGTTGGACCCAATCACAGATGGCCTGAACCTTGACCGGGTCCATTTCAATAACAGATGGGGACAAAATGAATCCCAGAAATGAGATCCTCTGTACGCCAAAAAGACACTTTGATCCCTTCACATACAGAGCATTCTCTCTCAAAATCTGGAATACAGTTCGAACATGTTTCACATGAGAGTCCCAGTCATTAGAAAAAATCAAGATATCATCCAAATAAACAATCAGAAATTTGTCCACAAAATCCCTGAAAATGTCATTCATGAAGGACTGGAAGACGGAAGGAGCATTAGTGAGCCCAAAGGGCATCACTAGGTACTCAAAATGCCCTTCAGGGGTATTGAATGCCGTCTTCCATTCATCCCCGTGCTTAATGCGAATAAGGTTATACGCCCCCCTGAGGTCAAGCTTGGTAAACCAAGTAGCGTTTTTCACCCTGGAAAACAGGTCAGAAATCAAGGGTAACGGGTATTGATATTTCACAGTAATATTGTTCAAGAGACGATAATCAATACACGGCCTTAATGAACCATCTCTTTTGGCCACAAAGAAAAAACCGGCACCTAAGGGTGAAGAGGATGGTCTGATATGACCCTTCTCCAATGATTCCTTGATATAAGACCGCATAGCGTCATGTTCAGGTACAGACAAGTTAAAAAGGCGACCTTTAGGGAATTTACTACCCGGCACTAATTCATAGCGCAGTCATAGCTCCTATGGGGAGGCAAGGATGCAGATTTACTTTCGCTAAACACATCAGAAAAATCAATCAAAAAGTCAGGAACATCCTGAGCCTGGGGGGAGGCAGAAAAAACAGGAGTGTTGGTATTAACACATTGGCAGCCCCAACTGGTTACAGACACAGATTTCCAATCCAAAACAGGATTATGAGACTGTAACCAAGGGAAACCCAGCACGATAATGTCATGCAGATTATACAGAACCAAAAATTTGCAGCACTCCTGGTGATCAGGTTCAACCCTCATTATCACCGGAGTAGAAAACTGGGGTTTATTCTCAGCCAAAGGGGTAGAATCGATCCCCAGTAGGGGAATAGACTTCTGTAGGGGTATCAAGGGAAACCCACAACGTTTAGCAAAATCATAATCCATCAGGTTAATAGCTGCTCCAGAATCAACGAAAGCCTGAGCAGAAAATGAGGACAGAGAGCATATCAGAGTGACAGTTAATAAAAACTTAGTCTGAACACTACCCAAGACAACTGAGCGTGCAAAACATCTTCCCCGCTTAGGGCAGACTGAAATAGCATGAGAGGCATCACCACAGTAGAAACATAACCCATTGCGCTTTCGAAACTCGTGACGCTGTGCCCCAGACACCACTCTATCACACTGCATGGGTTCAGAAGCTGGTTCACAAGCAACACCATTCCACGCATACTTCTCCGCTCACGCAAACGTCTGTCAATTTGAATCGCTAATGACATAGAATCATTGAGACCAGAGGGGACAGGGAATCCCACCATAACATCCTTTACATTATCTGACAGACCCTTCCGGAAAAGGGCTGCCAAAGCGTCGTCATTCCATTTGGTCAGGACTGCCCACCTACGGAATCTCTGACAGTATAACTCAGCGTCATAAGGCCCCTGATTTAATGCCAACAAGGCTTTTTCAGCTTGATCAGTGACATTAGGCTCATCGTACAATAACCCCAAAGCCTGAAAAAATGCATCAACATCACTCAAAACAGGATCCCCAGGTGTCAGGGAAAAAGCCCAATCCTGAGGATCGCCGCGCAGGAGAGAGATGACAATTTGAACCTGCTGCGCTGCGTTTCCTGAGGACTTAGATTTTAAGGCAAAAAACAATTTACAATTATTTTTGAAATTCTGAAACTTAGCTCGATCCCCTAAAAACAAATCTGGCATGGGGATCCTAGGTTCCACAACAGGCAACCTAGCAAGATATGCAGCAATACTCTGAACCTCAGTGGCAAGCTGATCCACACGGCCAGACAACTGTGCAAACTCCATTGGGAGAAAAGATCCTCCCCAGCACCCAGAGATACAGAGGGAAAAAAATGCAACAAACAGAAAAATATCTCTGACAACTCTGACAACCTTTTTTCTTTCACAATATTTTTTCCCTTCTGTGAGTACCATACAATTTTCAATTTTTGTGGCCGGTGATACTGTTATGTTTCGGTAGCTGAGGAGTGCAGGTAAAAAAGGCAATACACCAGAGCAGTTGGAATCTATGAGATTGCAGTACCCTGACTAACCACCACAACTAGAGGCAGCCGTGGAGCGTTCCTACGTTGGTCCTAGACGCCTCGTCACAGCCTGAGAAACTAACTACACCTAAAGATAGAAATAGGAAAGCTATCTGCCCCGGAGCAGAACCCCAAAGATAATAGAAAGCCCCCAAACATGTAATGGCTGTTAGACAAGATGAAATACTGACACAGAAAGAAATAGTATGAGCAAACGCTGGGGCTCAAACTATCTAAATAGAAAAGGATAGGAAGGGTACTTACTGCAATCCCAGAAAACCCTGAAAAGCACCAACTCCACTAATTTCAAAAATACCTGAGATCACACGACCTCTTCCACCTAAATTAGTTCTCTGGTGTAACAAAATCAAAACAGCAGCCACTGAAAAAACTGGAAAAAGCAAAAGTACAAACATCAGTGGCTGAACTAAACTGAGAGGGCAAAAGCCCCCGGAGGGGACCCAGAAGGCCCCCACAGAAGTGCAGGACAAAATGCAAAAATATAGCACAAACACAAAAGAAGAAAATGTCTTATCTGTTAGCAGGAGATGCAGACACGACACAGCAGGCTACAAGGGAAACAGGAATGAAGGATTCAGACCAGAACAATTGATCACCGGCAACCCTGATGGGAAGGTGACTCCCTTATATAAGACCAGTCAGTAACACCTGATTCCCAGTCCTCACAATCTTCACTGGACAGACCAGCACCGCTTGTAACCACCAGAGGAAGCCTCTGCTCAGAACTCATCTCAAACCCATTCACAACAGAAATGAATATTCACTCTTCCCCACCTCCCCATGGGCGTGGAGAGGATCTGAATATTCATTTCACTTTAATAGCGGGCAGTGTTAGCTGCAGGCTGCGGCTAACACTGCCCGCTATCAGGGCTGGCAGACCGGGGCCCCTGCTCCCCAGGGGCCCCCAGCCCATGCGGCCGCTATGGAGCAATAAGCCGGTGCGCACTGCACCCAATTGTATCGGCATCATAGATGCCAATACAGTTGAAAGCAATAATAGAGGAGAGAGCATGATATGATCCTCCCTCTCCCATCATTCCCCTCTGCCGCTGACACAGCCGATGCGCGATGACGTCACTTCATGAGTCTGGCAGACGGCAGTGCAGCTCCTGACATCTAAGCAGAGCCGGAATCAGCGTGGGAGTGAGGAGGAGAGGAGAGTATTGTGTTTGCTTTTTTTTCTATATATACAATATAGATCGGTGTGTTCTGGTTGCATTATACCCTATGAGGGGGAGCTGCACTATACCATATGAGGGAGTTCATTATACCCTTTGGGGGGCTGCATTATACCCTATGTGGGAACTGCATTATACCCTATGAGGGGGTAGAATTATACTCTATGAGGGGCAGCATTAAAACCTATGAGGGGGTGCATTAAACCCTATGAGGGGGGTGCATTATTCCCTATGAGAGGGCAGCATCATTCCCTATGAAGGGGCAGCATTTAACCCTATGAGGGGGGTGCATTATTCCCTATGAGGGGGGTGCATTATTCCCTATGACGGGGCAGAATTATTCCCTATGAGTGGCAGCATTATACCCTGTGAGGGGGTGCATTATTCCCTATAGAGGGCAGCATTATTCCCTATGAGTGGCAGCATTATACCCTGTGAGGGGCTGCATTATACCCTATGATGGGGCAGCATTACACCCTATGAGGGGCAGCATTGTACCCTATAAGGGGGGGCAGCATTATAGCATATGAGGGGGCAGCATTTTACCCTATGAGTGACAGCATTATACCCTATGAGGGGGCAGCATTATACCCTATGAGGGGGCAAAATGATACTTTATGAGGGGCAGCATCATACCCTGTGAGGAGCAGCATTATACCCTATGAGGGGGTGCATTATATCCTATGAGGGGCAGCATTATACCCTATGAGGGGGCTACATTATATTCTATGGGGGCTGCATTATACCTTATGAGGGGGTTGAATTATACTCTGAGAGGGCTACATTATATTCTGCTGGGGCTGCATTATACTATATCAGGCTGGCTGCATTATACCCTATGAGGGGGCTACATTATATTCTATGGGGGCTACATTATATTCTATGGGGGGCTGCATTATATTCTATGAGGGGGCTACATTATATTATATGAGGGGGCTACATTGGGCTACATTATACTATAGAGGGCTGCATTATATTTTATGGGGGGCTACATTATATTCTATGGGGGACTACTTTATATTCTATGAGGGGGCTACATTATACTATATGAGGGGGATACATTATATTCTATGAGGGAGGCTAACCCCAACTCCTGCTACATAATTAAGATGTGTACTACCTTATATTATACCTGGTTATTAAACCTGACTCTATTCTACCACTGGCATCCATATCCTCACTCCACGACACAGACACTGCCACTAGTTTCTACAATGCCACTCTTGCATCAGCCATCGACTCGGTCGCCCCTGTCATGCATAACAGACTGCGACAAATCAATAGACAACCCTGGCACAATAACACCACAAAAAAGCTTCGGCAAGCATCCAGAATTGCTGAACGGCGCTGGAAGAAAACGCATTCACAAGACGACTTCACTGCACTCAAACAAGCAACACTTGCATTCAAATCATCTCTCACCTCTGCTAAACAGGCCTACTTTACATCCCTTGTATCTTCCTTATCCCACAACCCCAAACAATTGTTCAATACTTTTAACTCCCTCCTCCGCCCACCACTGCCCCCTCCTACCTCCCTTATCTCTGCTGAGGACTTCGCCATGCACTTCAAAAAACAAGATAGACCAAACACGGCAAGTCTTTATTATTCAACCACCACAACCCCTTTGTATATCTGACCAATGCCCAAACTCCGTAACCTCCTTACCCAACATCACGGAAGGGAAGCTTGCTCATCTTCTCTCCAAATCACACCTCACCACTTGTGCACTCGACCCATCCCATCCCACCTCCTCCCCAACCTCGCCACCACTCTTATCCCATCACTAACCCACCTCTTCAATCTATCACTAACTTCTGGTACCTTCCCTTCTGCTTTCAAACATGCCACAATCACGCCTATCCTCAAAAAGCCAACCCTCGACCCAACCGCTATGTCCAGCTATCGCCCAATATCGCTGCTCCCACTCGCTTCCAAACTCCTGGAACAGCACGTCCACGCTGAACTTTCCTCCCATCTCTCATCTAACTTGCTCTTTGACAATCTACAATCTGGTTTCCGCCCCCATCATTCCACTGAAACAGCCCTGACCAAAATTACTAACGACCTACTCACAGCCAAAGCTAACGGACAATACTCTATACTCCTCCTTCTTGACCTGTCCTCTGCTTTCAACACAGTTGACCACTGCCTTCTACTACAGATTCTCTCCTCCTTTGGCATCAAGGACCTTGCCCTATCCTGGATCTCCTCGTACGTTTCCAACCGCACATTCAGCGTCTCCCACTCCCACACTACCTCCTCGTCCCACCCTCTCTCTGTTGGAGTCCCCCAAGGCTCTGTTCTAGGACCCCTACTCTTCTCAATCTATACACTTGGCCTGGGGCAACTCATAAAATCCCACGGATTCCAGTACCACCTTTATGCTGATGACACTCAGATCTACCTCTCTGGCCCAGACATCACATCTCTGCTGTCCAGAATCTCGGAGTGTCTATCAGCCATATCCTCCTTCTTCTCCTCCCACTTCCTCAAACTCAATGTGGACAAATCTGAACTCATCATCTTTCCCCCATCTCACAGATCTTCCTTACCTGACCTATCTATAACAATTGACAACACAATGCTTTCCCCCTACCGGAGGTCCGCTGCCTCGGAGTAACCCTTGACTCTGCCCTGTCCTTCAAACCACACATCCAAGCTCTTTCTACCTCCTGTCGCCTCCAGCTCAAAAATATTTCCAGAATCCGTCCCTTCCTCAACCCTCAATCTACTAAAATGCTTGTGCATGCCCTCATCATCTCCCGCCTCGACTACTGCAACATCCTTTTCTCTGGCCTCCCTGCTAACACCCTCACACCTCTCCAGTCCATCCTTAACTCTGCTGCCTGACTAATTCATCTCTCTCCTCGCTACTCCTCCGCATCTCCCCTCTGCAAATCTCTTCACTGGCTTCCATTCCCTCAGCGAATCCAATTCAAATTACTAATACTGACCTACAAGGCCATCTATAACCTGTCTCCCCCATATGTCTCTGAACTAATCTCCCGATACCTTCCCTCACGTAATCTCCGGTCCTCCCAAGACCTCCTTCTCTCCTCCACACTTATTCGCTCCTCACCCAACCGCCTCCAAGACTTCTCCCGAATATCCCCCATCCTCTGGAATTCTTTGCCCCAACACGTCCGACTATCAACCACTCTCGGATCCTTCAGACGTAACCTGAAAACCCATCTCTTCAGGAAAGCCTACAGCCTGCAATGACCCCGCTGCCTCCTCACCACTACCGGAGATATTGCCTCAACCAACACCGGAATTGCTGCAATCCCCCAACCTGCTGTCTCCGTCCCCCATCCTGTAGAATGTAAGCCCGAAAGGGCAGGTTTCTCCCCTCTGTACCAGTCTGTGATTGTTAGTTTGTTTACTGTAAGTGACATCTGTAATTTGTATGTAACCCCTTCTCATGTACAGCACCATGGAATCAATGTTGCTATAAAAAATAAATAATAATAATATTAGCGCGTTTTACCGCACAATTGGTGGTCTTGTATTTATTTCTATGTAGCTACATAGTGGGCCCCCAAGAATGATTTTTCTGGTGGGCCCAAGGTGCTCCAGTCCGACGCTGCGCCAGTTACGAGCTTGCATATCTTGGCCAAATATCAACCAATACCTCACATATTTATATGTATTTTTTGCACTTTATTTTTCAGGATGCAGCCAGGCCCAGCATGTTAGGTCTTGTATGCTGGGGTGTCCACATGGGATGCATTTAGATAGTGCTGGGCACCCGCCTGATCAAATAGTATGGGCATGACTAATAGGGTACATACTCACTGGCGACGAAAACATCCAACGCTCGCATGTAAAATCCCAGCTCTGGCGCCTGCACTCGGGAGTGGAGCGAGCGGCTGCATATAAATACATGCAGCCGCGCACTCCACTCCCGAGTGCCGCGCCAGAGCTGGGATTTTACATGCGAGCGTCGGACGTTTTCGTCGCCAGTGAGTATGTACCCATAGGCTGAAAACCAGACACTGTGCATTACCTGCATGTTAACAGTGCCCTATACAAGCCTCTTTTGTGCAATCATATAACTGAGCAATCACCCCCTAAATGAATTGGTAGGATGTGAGTGGTTGTCTTGTTAGTATTTTGCGCCTGTTTTGCCGCCATCTTTGCTCCATGGGTTTGCTGCATCCTGTTTGGAGACCTGGGCAGGTAGGCACTGCTTCCCCCTTTTCTGCTGTATTAATATAGTGCACAGCTGACAGCTACAGGATTGTCACTCGTCGGGGGATGCTAGTCTCTTACATCGCAGGTCAGTAAAAAGACGTATTGGTGGTCACTACGGGGTTTAAATGGAGGTCTTTTTTTTAAGGGAAAAAGAAATCCAAACCTACAAAGCCCTAGACCAAAAGATCTTCAAAAGCTAGACATTGTGCCACGATCTAAAGAAATTCTGGAAGAATGAGAAACAACGTACCGTAGTTGAGATCTATCAGTCTGGAAAAGGTTATAAAGTAATTTCTCAAGTTTTGGGACTCCAGGGAATCACAGTAAGGCCGGGGTCACACATGTGAGAAACTCACGATTCTCGTGCGAGTCTCCCGCATGAACACCCGGCACTGCCGCCGGCAATCGAACCGGAGCGTGCGGCTGCATAGAATTACATGCAACCACACTGTCATGTGTGCATCGCCACAAAGATCGTCGCGGTTGCACATTCTGACTTCTCACAGCTGAGTTGCTGTTTCTTTGTGTTTGTCAGTTAGGGAGTTAATTCTGTCTGTGCTCAGTTCTGGGAATGGGTGCAGTCTCTCCCGCTGCAATTAATTATTTGTTGATTGGTTTCCTTTAAATCTCTGGTTGTCTGTTTGGGAGTTGCCAGTGAAATTCTTCATGCAGACCACAGATAGGATTGTATCTGTATAGACTTAAAGTTAAAGAGCTCCTTAGTTGTTTTAAGCTCACCTTTCTTAGAGTTTAATATCCCAGATCATTTATGTTCCTTCTGTGTTTGAGTGTGTATGCAAGTCTGTGTTTTCTCCAGTCTGTCTTTTATTTCTAATCTGTGTATTTAGCAGAGATCAGCCCATATCCCTTTGGTGGTAATCAGAATCCTTCTTAGGACTGATTACAGGGTTCAGGGACTGATAGGCTTGGCCCTTTTTAAACCCCTTTTTTTCCTAATTTAGGGTTTTTGGCCCCTTTGGGGGGGTTTAAAAAACCCCCGGTTCCCCCTTCCCTGGGGAAAGGGGGTTTTTTCCTTTTTGTTTCCCCCAACCCCCCTTTTTCCCCAAAAGGTTTTGGTTTTGGGGGGAAAACCCTTTTTCTTTTTTAAACAATCCCCCAAATTTTGGGCTTTCTATAGGGGTTTTAAAAAGTGTTGTTTTTTTTGAAATTTAATTAACCCTTTTTTTCAAAACCCCCTTTTATAAAAAATTTTTTTTGGGCCTTTAAAATTTAAATTCCCGGGGTTGGGGTTTGGGAACCTTTTCCCCACTGGTTTTGCTTTTTTTTCCAAAAATTTTAAAAAAAAATAATTAATTTTCCAAAGTTTTTCCCCCCCATGGACCCCCAAAAAACCCCAAATTAAAACCAAGGGGTTGCTCCTCCCGGGTTTTACTTTGGGAGCCCCAAAATTTTTAAAAACCCCCCAAGGGGGGCAAGAAATTTATTTTCTTGGGGGCCCTTTGGATAAAAAAATTTTTAAAAAGAAAGGGGTTTTTGGGGGAAATTTTTTTTCTTTTTCCTACAAGGGGAACCCTCCCCCCGGGCTTTTTTTCCCTTTTTCCCCGGGGTCCCCGGCCCCCAAAATAGTAAATTGGGGTTTTTTACTCCCCCGGGGAATTGGGGGAAAATGAACCCAATGGTTTCTCCCCCCTTTTGGGGGTGAAAAAAAATTTGGGGAAAAATCACAGGGGTTTTTTCCCCCAAAATTTCTTCTGGGGGTTCCTGGGGGCCCCCAGATCCCCCCATTTTAATTTTCCCCCCTTTTTAAAAAACCCCTTTTTATGGGTTTTTAAAAATTAAAGGCCCCTTTTTTGGGTTTTAAATTTATGTTTTTTTTTTTCCCTCACTGGAGGCGGGGAAATGGTTTGGCAAAACCCTCTAAAAAGGTTTTTGGAGAGGGGTGAGGTAACCCCCCCCCCCCTGTTCCCCTTTTTTTCCCCAAAACCCCTTTTAAATTTCCCTTTTTTGGGGGGCCCCTTTGGGGCTTTTTTCCTTTTTAAATTTGAAAATTAAAGGGATTTCCCTTTTGAAAAAGGAAAATTGGGGTTTTTTAAAAGCGGGGAAAAAAAGGTAGGTTTTTTCCCGGGAAAAAAGGGGGGCCCTTTTGTTAAAAAATTCCTCCCGCCCGGAAAAAGGAAAAACCCCGAAAACTGAAATCCCGGGGTTGGGGGGGAAAAAAGGGGGTAAAACCTTTTTGGGTATGTTTTTGTTTTCCCGGGCCTTTTTCCCCTTTAATTTCCTTTCCAAAAGGGGAAAAAGGGGGTTGGCTAGTAGGAGTTTTTCCGGCCCTTTTTAAATTTGGGGGGCCGGGGGGAATCTTTTTGGGGTTTTTCCCCAAAAATGGCCCCCAAAGGGAAATTTTTTCCAAACCGACCCAAAAATTTCCCCAAAATTTCGCCATGATCTGGGCCCAAAAGGGGGTTTTTAGGGGGGTTTTTCCTTTTTGGAAAAAAGGGAAAAAAAAAAAGGGGAAAATATTTTTGAAAGGTTTTGGGGGGTTTTCCCCCCACTCCAGTTTTGGGGGACACCCTTTGGGGTTTTTGGAAAACCCCAAAAAAACCCTAAAAAAATTTTTCCCTTTTCCAAAAGGAAAACCCGGGGGGTTAATTTTGGGGCCAAAGAAACCCCTGAACAAACAGCCCAAACGTGCGGTCCTTTCCCCAAAAGGGCCCCTTTCCCCCCCCTTTTTTGGGGGAAATTTGGGGGGTTTTTAAAAAGGGGGGGGTCAATTCCCCCACTGTGTATTAGGGGCCCCCTTTAAAATTCTTCCTGGGGCAAGGGAAACCTTTTGGGAGGTTTTAAAACCCCTTTCGGCCCCGGGAAAAAAATTTTTGAAAGTTATATTTTAAATTTTTGGGGAAAGGGTTTATCCCTTTTTACTTCCCCAGGGACCCCCTTTTCTTTTTAAAAAAAAAAAAAATTTGGGCCAAAGGCCCCTTTTTTTTGTTTTTTCCCCAATTAAAAAGGTTAAACCTTCGAAGGGACCCTTCCCCAAATTTCCAAAAATTTAAAAATTTTTGGGGCCCCAAAAGGTTTTTCCCCAAATTGGTTTTTGGGGGGCTAAAAATTCTGTTTAAAAAAAGGGGGGAAAAATGAAAACGGGGTTTTAAAACCCCCCAGGACATTTTAAATTTTTTTTAAAAAAACCTTTTTTTTCTGAACGCCCGCGTTTTCCCCAAAATTTTGAAAGACTTTTTTGGGGATTTTTTTGGCCCAAAATTTGGATGACTTTTTAAAATTTAAACTCGCCAGATCTTGTGTCTCACCGGGAGCATGTAAAGGGAAGGGGGTTGGGCAGATCTTGCGAGACAAAAAATATACGCCAAACGGAAAAGTGTGTTTTCCCGCCGTCCGGGGGGAACTTCGTTTTTTGGGGTTTTTTGGTGCACCCCGGGTTTCCGTATGGACCCTGAAAAGGTGAGAGCAGTGCTTGAATGGGATCAGCCAGAAATCTTAAGGCTTTTGCCGGGGTTTTCTTTGGGGGTTTTCTAACTACTACCGGGAAAATTTTTTTGTAATTTCTCATCTGTTGTCAAACCCCTCCCCTGACATGACAAGAAAAGGGGCGGATTTTTTTAAATGGTCGGACAAACTTGCCCAACTTTTTCCCTTTGAAAAAAAGTTTTTCTTCGGGACCCGTTCTCATCCAACCAGATGCAACACAGCCGTTCGTTGTGGAGGTGGGGGGGGTCTGACGTAGGGGGGGGGGCAATATTGTCCCAGGGTCCGTTTTCCCCCGGGAAATGGCAAACCGTGCGCTTTTTTTTTCTAAAAAATTGGGCGTCCGCCGAAAGGAATTATATATCGGGGAATAGGGAACTTTTGGCCATTAAGTTGGGGTTTTGAAGAATTTGGGGTCACTTTTTGGAGGGGGCAATCCCCCCCCGGGCAAACCCCATTACTGATCACAAGAACCTGCTGTATTTTGGGAAACTGCTAAGCGTCTGAATTTCCCGACAAGCTCGAAGGTCGTTGTTTTTTACCCCCTTTAATTTTTTTGTCACTTTTTTCGCCCTGGATCTAAGAATGTTAAGGGTGATGTCTTGTCTCGCAGTTTCCCCCGGGGCCGGGAAAAGGATGACCCGATTCCTATCCTTCAGAGGGGGTGGTAGTGTCCCCGGGTTTTTATGTTCTGAGCTTGAGGAGGAGGGGTTAGAGGCTCAGGGGACGCCCCCGCAGGACCTCCAGGGAGACTGTTTGTCCCAAAACAGTTGAGACAAAAGGGTTTTTGAGGCACATCAAATTCTGCTTTAGCAGGAAAATTTCCGGGGGAAAAGGGTACTTTAATCTCCTTTCTCGCCGGTTTTGGTGGCCTAACGTTAATAAAGATGTTTTAAAAAATTTTTTCGCGTTTCCCGTGGGGTTTTTTGCTCGTTTTAAAGAAACCCCTCATACCCGTCCGTCTGGGGCCCTCTTTAAACCCTTTAAAATTTTCCCGGGGTCCATGGACTCATTTGTCTATGGACTTCATCACGGACCTTCCTCAGTCGTCAGGGGAAAACTGCATAATGGGGGTTGTTGACAGGTTTTTAGTAAAAATTTGGGACATTTCATTGCTCTTCCTTCCCTCCCTAAGGGTAAAACTCTGGCGCAGGTGTTCATTGGGGAGATTGTGAGACTTTAGGGGTTTCCTTCTGATGTGGTGTCAGATAGGGGGGCTCAGTTTTTGTCCAAGTTTTGGAGGGCATTTTGTTTACGTCGGGGATGCAATTGTCATTTTCCTCGGCTTTTCATCCGCAGACCAATGGTCAGACAGAGCGTCTGAATCAAAGCCTAGAGACTTATCTTCGGTGTTTTGTCTCAGAGAACCAGGAGGACTGGTCTTCTTTCTTGCCTCTGGCAGAGTTCGCTCTTAACAACAGGCGGAGCGAGTCCACTGGTAAATCCCCGTTTTTTGGGGCATATGGTTTTCATCCCCAGTTTTGTACTTTCAATGGGGGGGGCCCTTCTGGGGTTCCTGAGGAGGAGCGTTTCTCGTCGTCACTTGCTTCAGTGTGGAGAGGTGTATTGAATAATCTGAGTGCTATGGGGAACCGTTATAAACGTATGGCTGATAGGAGGAGAGTTTCTGGTCCAGATCTTAATGTGAACGATCTGGTATGGTTGTCTACCAGGAATATAAAACTTAAAGTTCCCTCCTGGAAGCTGGGCCCCAGATTCATCGGGCCGTACAGGATCAGTTCCATAATTAATCCTGTGGCATTTCGTCTGGACCTCCCTCCTACGTTTAAAATTCATAATGTGTTCCACAAGTCATTACTTAAGAGGTACGTGGCACCAGTTATACCATCACCTCTACCTCCTCCTCCAGTGGTGGTCAATGGTAACTTGGAGTTTCAAGTGTCAAAGATCATTGACTCACGTCTGAATCGCCGGTCCCTTCAATACTTGGTGCATTGGAAGGGGTATGGTCCAGAGGAGAGGACGTGGGTTCCTGCGTCTGACATTAACGCAGATCGTTTGGTGCGGACCTTCCACAGAACTCACCCGGGCAAACCTGGCCCTGAGGGTCCGGAGGCCCCTCGTAGAAGGGGGGTACTGTCATGTGTGCATCGCCACGAAGATCATCGCGGTTGCACATTCTGACTTCTCACAGCTGAGTTGCTGTTTCTTTGTGTTTGGCAGTTAGGGAGTTAATTCTGTCTGTGCTCAGTTCTGGGAATGGGTGCAGTCTCTCCCGGCTGCAATTAATTATTTGTTGATTGGTTTCCTTTAAATCTCTGGTTGTCTGTTTGGGAGTTGCCAGTGAAATTCTTCATGCAGACCACAGATAGGATTGTATCTGTATAGACTTAAAGTTAAAGAGCTCCTTAGTTGTTTTAAGCTCACCTTTCTTAGAGTTTAATATCCCAGATCATTTATGTTCCTTCTGTGTTTGAGTGTGTATGCAAGTCTGTGTTTCTCCAGTCTGTCTTTTATTTCTAATCTGTGTATTTAGCAGAGATCAGCCCATATCCCTTTGGTGGTAATCAGAATCCTTCTTAGGACTGATTACAGGGTTCAGGGACTGATAGGAGACAGGGTTAGGCTGGAGACTTGGACCTCTGAACCATTATCAGTACCTCCAAGGTGAGGGATTAGTTAGGACCCCAGTTTAGAGTCAGGTTAGACCCCCGGTCCTCTTCTTTCCTGTGACAGTGTATCAAGTCCTCAAGATTAACCCTGAGTTCAACGGATATTGTGTCAGGTAAATCTATTCTATATTTACATGCTGATGTTGCTAATCTATATGTTGTATAGAGTGTTGTTCTTTTAAGAATAGTTTACTGACATCGTACACATATCATAAGACCGCGTGACACACACGCTCCGGTCCGAGTGCCGGCGGCAGTGCCGAGTTTCTCGCATGTGTGACCCCGGCCTAAAAGCCATTATCCACAAATGCGAAAATATGGACAGTGGTGAACCTTCTCAGGAGTGGCTGGCCGACCAAAATTACCCCAAGAGCGCAGCGACAACTCATCCAGGAGATCACAAAAGACCCTACAACAACATTTAAATAACTGCAGGCCTCAGTTAAGGTCGGTGTTCATAACTCCACCGTAAGAAAGGGACTGGGCAAAAATGGCCTGCATGGCAGAGTTTCAAGATGAAAACCACTCTTGAGCAATAAGAACATAAAGCCTTGTGTCAGTTTTGCCATAAAACATGTTGATGATCCCCAAGACTTTTGGGAGAAAAGTTTGTGACATGACGAGACAAATTTGGAAGATGTATGTCCCATTACATCTAGCGTAGAAGTAACACGGAATTTCAGAAAAGAAGCATCATACCAACAGTAAAATATGGTGGTGGTAGTGTGTTAGTTTGGGGCTATTTTGCTGCTTCAGGACCTAGAGAAGACTTTCTGTGGTAAATGGAACCATGAATTCTGCTGTCTATAAACTACCCTGAAGGAGAATGTCCGGTCATCTGTACGTGACCTCAAGCTGAAACGCACTTGGGTTATGCAGCATGACAATGAACACATCAGCAAGTCCACCTGTGAATGGCTTAAGAAAAACAAAATTAAAGGGGACCTGTCAGCAGTTTTGGCCGATATAAGATATGGCCATCACCTTTCAGGGCTTATATACAGCATTCTATAATGCTGTATATACAGTGGGTACGGAAAGTATTCAGACTCCTTTAAATTTTTCACTCTTTGTTTCATTGCAGCCATTTGATGAATTTAAAAAAGTTCATTTTTTTCCCATTAATGTACATACACTCTGCACCCCATCTTGACTGAAAAAAAACAGAAATGTAGACATTTTTGCAAATTTGTTAAAAAAGAAAAACTGAAAAACTGAAATAGGCATTGGTGGAATAGGCGATGCAGTAAGTATGGTTTAATTAAGATCTATTAAAGGAGTCTGTCATTATTTTAATTAAAAGACTTTATTCTGGCTGTGTCCTTGTATTTACCATACAACTATAGGATTAGTAATGGACAATTGTCTTATAGACGCCTCTCCATTACTAACCTGTGGGCTTGATGTTCACCTGACAATACAAAGGTGACATCAACCACCACCAATATGACCCCACTTGCCCCACTACAGGGCAAAGTGGAGAGCCAGGTAAGTGCCACAATGGACGCATCATTGGATGTTGCCAATTGTGGGGCGGCTGCGGCTTCTATTTTAGGTGTGATGGCCAAAATCCATGGCCTCGCCAGCCTTAGAATACCAGCTGCAGCTGTCTGCTTTCCTTGGCTGTTAACAAATAGAGCATTTGATCCACTCCCACCTGGACTACTGCAAACGCTCTATTACTTAGGCCTCCCATACTCGAATATACCCTCTCCAGTCCATCCTAATGCAGCAGCCAGGGTCTCCAATCTGGCTAATCGTACTCGGATGCGTCCGCTCTTCGCCATGCCTTACACTGCTGCCCATTCATTAAGATCCAATTCAAAGTACTGTTCTCACCCACAAAGCTCTCCACAGTGCAGTTACCCCCTACATCTCCTCCTCATTTTTCTATCACCTAACCGACTGCTGTGCTCTGCAAATGACTTTCGACTAACCTCTGCACTAATCCTACCTCACTCCAGATTCCAAGACTTCTCCACGCTGCGCCAATCCTCTGGAATGCTCTACCCAGAAATTAGGACTATCCACAATTTGCATGGTTTCAGGCGCTCCTCAAAACACATTGTTCAGAGTGGCCTATCACATTCACTAATCAAAGTCATTCTATGTGTAAGTGTGTATGTGTAGCCCATTCACTATCTCCATCCATCCCTCACTCCCTCAAGATGGCTGGACCATCATTGTAAATGCACCATTGTATATACACACCTGTACTTTGTATCTCCCCCACCTCATTGTAGATTATAAGCTCTCACGAGCAGGGGCGGCTTATTTTGCTTTAATTATTGTATTGTTAACGTTGTTACTTATGACTTGGGTTTTGAAACTGTTAAACTGTAAAGCGCTGCGGAATATGTTGGCGCTATATAAATAAAGATTATTATTATTATTATTATTAAATATAGGGTTACCCCATGATATTTTTTTGGAGGGGATCCCAGGTAGGTAGACTGCTGTGGCCTGGTATTATCAGGCTGGTAAGGTTCATGGATATTGGATCCTTACCAGCCTGAAATACCAGTCCCAGTAGTCTGCTTTGCTTTGGCTGGTTAACAAATATAGGGGACCCCACGCTATTTTTTTAAAATTATTTATTTATTAAAAAAGGAGGGGGCCTCTCTGTACTTTCCTCCACCTCCTGTGTCCTGTACGTCCGGCTGTGTCACAAGAGTCACCATTTTTTAAATTAGTACACATGTAGTAAGCTGCGTTCCTGCACTTAATACATGTGACTAGAAAGACAATGCGGTTTTACCGCATCTACTGAAAGTCTATGGCTAATTTAAGACGCGCCGCATGTCCGTCTCCGTGGGCGTTGGTGCATGCGTAGTGGACATGGGATTTCTTGAAATCCCATCTGCCATGCTGTAACAGCTGGACGCTGCAGGTTGGATGTACGTAGCGTCCAACCCGCAGCGTTTATTGACAGTGTACGCATACCCCAATATATCTGCAAACAGGAAATCACTTTTTTTTTCCTTTTCAGAAGCCAACTTTCAATTAGCTTTATTTCAAGTAACAAAAAAAAAATGCATCAAAAACTCATGTGGAAAAATGCAGGTGACCTGACAGTGACCTCAGATGCAGCTTTGGTGCAGATTTTACCTGCGTCAAATCCTGAGCAAACACTGAGCCATTCCTGATCGTGTGCACATACACTTAGGCTATGTGCCCACGTTGCGTTTTTTAAGCTTTTCCGCTGCGTAAACGCTTATAAAAACGCTAACAAAACGCATCCCATGCAATCCTATGGGATTCCGCAGTTGCTGTGCCAATGCTGCGGAATCGCATCGCGGAAAAATCCGCAGCATGTTCATTAATTTTGTGGAATCGCGGCGATTCTGCCGCCATAGGATTGCACTGAAACGCTCAGTTTACGCATGTGGCTTGCCCACCATGCGTGAAGTGAGCGCTTCATGTGTGGTTGGTACCCAGGGTCTGGAGGAGAGGAGACTATTCCTGTTAAAAAAAATAGATATTAAAATAAAAAATATGGATAATACTTTACCCTCATGTTCGGCGCCCCGCGAGTCCTCCCGCTTCCTCAGCGTCGCTGCGGCTAAGTTCCGTTCCCCAGCGTGCGTGCTTAGCGAGAAATGACCTTTTGTGATAGATCGCGCGATCGTAGTGACCTGGAACGGAACATTGGTCATTCTCGCTACCTTGTCGCAGCGTCCATTGAGGACCGGCATGCGCCGTGAGGAGATCGGGGGCTGCCCAGGAGGCGAGGATATATCCATATTTTTTATTTTTACCATTCTATCTTTTACTACTGATGCAGGATAGGGGCATCGATAGTAAAAAGTTGGTCACACTTGTGAAGCGTGACAAGTGTGACCAGCCTGTCAATCACTTTTCCAAGCGATGCTTCAAATAGCTCGGAAAAGCGCGAGCATTCTGCAAGCTAAAAACGCAGCAGGGAGTTGCGGAAATGTGGACAATTCCGCAGCATTTCTGCAATGTGGTCACATAGCCTAAAAGTACCTGATAAATCGTCCTGTCTTTCTGGCACCAAAAATCAGGTAACAGAATCTGGGTGGGAAGTTAAGTGTTGCAAGGATTCGAGTAATAAAAATGTAGAATTCCTCATATGACAGACTGTGTGGATATCTGGAGGGTCTCTGGCTTCTGTACTCAGCCATTAGCACCGCTTACATGGAGGTTTCCGTAGTGTAGTGGTTATCACGTTCGCCTAACACGCGAAAGGTCCCCGGTTCGAAACCGGGCGGAAACATGTTTTGTCTGACACGCTATTTTTTTCTTATTTGTATTTTAATCACTTTTTCTTATTGTTCCTTCATTTCCCACTTCTGCTTTCACTCCCAGTCTCCATCTCCGGTGGTTAACCCTTGTATTACTATGTACTGCGCTGTGTGTATGTGCCGGTCACGTGCCCATACGATGTGTCACCACCAGAGATGCCGCTCTCTGCTCCACACTATACTGCACCGCAAGCATCACTGCTCCCGAGGATCCAAGAGTTAATGAGTTCTAGTGACGTCACCCCGTTACGCCATTCCGGCTACAACAATGGCTGACTGGTGAGGTGAGCGGTGCGGATGTTGGGGGTTATCCTCGCTGCGGGGACACAGTGTAAGCACAGTGCGCTGCTCGCTGCCGCTGTGGCCTGTGCTCACTGTGTGGTGGTCGCCACAACTGCTGTCCTGTCTGTGAGGTGGCCCCCACAACTGCTGTCCTGTCCTGTCTGCGAGGTGGCCCCCGGAGCTGCTGTCCTGTCTGTGTGGTGGCCCCCAGAGCTGCTGTCCTGTCTGTGAGGTGGCCCCCACAGTTGCTTTCCTGTCTGTGAGGTGGCCCCCCACAGCTTCCATCCTGTCTGTGAAGTGGCCCCCAGACTGCTTTCCTGTCTGTCTGTGAGGTGCCCCACAGTTGCTTTCCGCTATCCCACACTGTCACTGTCTGTAGGTGGCCCCCAAGGCTGCTGTTCCTGTCCTGCTGAGGTGGCCCCCAAAGCTGCCGTCCTGTCTGTGAGGTGGCCCCCAAGCTGCCGTCCTGTCTGTGAGGTGCCCCCCACAGCTGCCGTCCTGTCTGTGAGGTGGCCCCCCACAGCTTCCGTCCTGTCTGTGAGGTGGCCCCCCACAGCTGCATCCTGTCTGTGAGTGGCCCCCCACAGCTGCCGTCCTGTCTGTGAGGTGGCCCCCACAGTTGCTTTCCTGTCTGTGAGGTGGCCCCCCACAGCTTCCATCCTGTCTGTGAAGTGGCCCCCAGAGCTGCTTTCCTGTCATGTCTGTGAGGTGGCCCCCAAAGCTGCCGTCCTGTCTGTGTGGTGGCCCCCACAGCTGCCGTCCTGTCTGTGAGGTGGCCCCCTACAGCTGCCGTCCTGTCTGTGAGGTGCCCCCCTCCCCCACAGCTGCCGTCCTGTCTGTGAGGTGGCCCCCCCACAGCTGCCGTCCTGTCTGTGAGGTGGCCCCCCCACAGCTGCCGTCCTGTCTGTGAGGTGGCCCCCCCACAGCTGCCGTCCTGTCTGTGAGGTGGCCCCCCCCCCACAGCTGCCATCCTGTCTGTGAGGTGGCCCCCACAGTTGCTTTCCTGTCTGTGAGGTGGCCCCCTACAGCTTCCATCCTGTCTGTAAAGTGGCCCCCAGAGCTGCTTTCCTGTCCTGTCTGTGAGGTGGCCCCCAAAGCTGCCGTCCTGTCTGTGTGGTGGCCCCCACAGCTGCCGTCCTGTCTGTGAGGTGGCCCCCTACAGCTGCCGTCCTGTCTGTGAGGTGACCCCCGCAGCTTCCATCCTGTCTGTGAGGTGGCCCCCTACAGCTGCCGTCCTGTCTGTGAGGTGGCCCCCCCCCCACAGCTGCCGTCCTGTCTGTGAGGTGGCCCCCCCACAGCTGCCGTCCTGTCTGTGAGGTGGCCCCCCCACAGCTGCCGTCCTGTCTGTGAGGTGCCCCCCCCCCCCACAGCTGCCGTCCTGTCTGTGAGGTGGCCCCCACAGTTGCTTTCCTGTCTGTGAGGTGGCCCCCCTACAGCTTCCATCCTGTCTGTAAAGTGGCCCCCAGAGCTGCTTCCTGTCCTGTCTGTGAGGTGGCCCCCAAAGCTGCCGTCCTGTCTGTGTGGTGGCCCCCACAGCTGCCGTCCTGTCTGTGAGGTGGCCCCCTACAGCTGCCGTCCTGTCTGTGAGGTGACCCCCGCAGCTTCCATCCTGTCTGTGAGGTGGCCCCCTACAGCTGCCGTCCTGTCTGTGAGGTGGCCCCCCCCCACAGCTGCCGTCCTGTCTGTGAGGTGGCCCCCCACAGCTGCTGTCCTGTCTGTGAGGTGGCCCCCCCACAGCTGCCGTCCTGTCTGTGAAGTGGCCCCCCCCCCACAGCTGCCGTCCTGTCTGTGAGGTGGCCCCCCCCACAGCTGCCGTCCTGTCTGTGAGGTGGCCCCCCCTACAGCTGCCGTCCTATCTGTGAGGTGGCCCCCCCACAGCTGCCGTCCTGTCTGTGAGGTGGCCCCCCCTACAGCTGCCGTCCTGTCTGTGAGGTGGCCCCCCCCACAGCTGCCGTCCTGTCTGTGAGGTGGCCCCCCACAGCTGCCGTCCTGTCTGTGAGGTGGCCCCCCACAGCTGCCGTCCTGTCTGTGAGGTGGCCCCCCCACAGCTGCCGTCCTGTCTGTGAGGTGGCCCCCCCACAGCTGCCGTCCTGTCTGAGGTGGCCCCCTACAGCTGCCGTCCTGTCTGTGAGGTGACCCCCGCAGCTTCCATCCTGTCTGTGAGGTGGCCCCCTACAGCTGCCGTCCTGTCTGTGAGGTGGCCCCCCCCACAGCTGCCATCCTGTCTGTGAGGTGGCCCCCCCACAGCTGCCGTCCTGTCTGTGAGGTGGCCCCCCACAGCTGCCGTCCTGTCTGTGAGGTGGCCCCCCCCCCACAGCTGCCGTCCTGTCTGTGAGGTGGCCCCCCCCACAGCTACAGCTGCCGTCCTGTCTGTGAGGTGGCCCCCCCCTACAGCTGCCGTCCTATCTGTGAGGTGGCCCCCCCACAGCTGCCGTCCTGTCTGTGAGGTGGCCCCCCCTACAGCTGCCATCCTGTCTGTGAGGTGGCCCCCCCCACAGCTGCCGTCCTGTCTGTGAGGTGGCCCCCCACAGCTGCCGTCCTGTCTGTGAGGTGGCCCCCCACAGCTGCCGTCCTGTCTGTGAGGTGGCCCCCCCACAGCTGCCGTCCTGTCTGTGAGGTGGCCCCCCACAGCTGCCGTCCTGTCTGTGTGGTGGGCCCCACAGGTCCTGTCCTGTCATCACCTCTGAGGTCACATATTATCAGCTGACAATGTTACTCCCACTAATGACAGGCAACCCCTATACACAGGTTACGGCTGGGGGTCCTAAGTCGCTGTGTGTATAGTGACCAATGCCTCATTCACTTCTATGGGACTGTCTGACATAGCTGAGCTGCTGGTCCCATAGATGTGGATGGAGAGGTGTCACACAGGCGACCATGGCACCTCTGATCCTGTACAATTGTAGAATGTTCTGTCCCGTAGGCATAACTGTACAAATAATAACATAATCTTTACACCACAGCAGGAAATGTACAGACTGGATGAAGCACTGCTGTCCTAATTCACTTCACTTTTCTGCTGTAACTGATGATTTGTCACACGATCTGATCACTGTCACATTATGGCTCCATTCCTGTTGGTTTCTGAATGTTCTTGACGGGCAGAGATGTAGAGATGTTTTGTCAAGTACAAAGCACAAACTTGATGGATCCATTACATATCTTATAGAACTGGTATTTTACATGAATCACATTGGGCATGAGTCTTCCAAAAATGGAGCCCATGATGTCAGTCTGAGCAGAGCCCAACCTCTGTGCATTAATTGGTGTAAGCATGTATGTATGCTGTCTTAGATAACTGTGACACTTCTTAATACCGCATTAAAATACGTACCTGACTGAATACACTTTGTCTTGAGGCTTGTTCACACACTGCATTTTTTCAAATCCACTGGAAGTCAGCGATTTCCCCCCTATCTCCCCTCTTAAATGAATGGGGAAAAAAATGCAAGTAAAAACACGTAAAATACATACAAAGTATGTTTTTCAATGCTACTTTTTGATTTAGGAATCTTTACACAAAGAAAGTTCATGCTGCAGAAGCTCCATCACCTGTTCTACTGACATGAGATCGGTCCGTTAAGATGAGGGATTCAGGCCTCTATTTAACTCTTGAAAAAGGGAAGGTCCCCAAAATGTCACAACAGCTGAGGGCGTGTCCCCAATGCAGCGTTTCTGCAGAACTTGGCTAAAAACAGTGTTTGTTGGACTGATCGCACGTTGGGAGACTGATGATAGAATTTTTTATCTTGTCCTATTTTTGTTTCTTGCTGGCACATGTATGTGCTCATTGTGATCTCCTCTTCCAGGTGAGACATCCCAGGCCTCGCTAACATGGCCCGTGTTGAGCACTGTAAACGGTTGTTAGACAAGTTAAAGACGCAGCGAGAGGCCGGCTTCCTGTGTGACTGCACCATTGTGATCGGTGACATCCAGTACAAAGCTCATAGGAATGTGTTGGCTTCTTTCAGTGACTATTTCAGGGCCCGTTTCAAGGACGCCTTAGACTGTAGCATTCTCCTTGACCAGAAGGAAGTGACAGCAGCTGCTTTCCAGACAATGCTGGACTTTATTTATAGCGGTAACCTACATGCTGACAGGTGAGGAGCTTGTCTTTTACCTTACCTATAAAGTTAACATTGGAATGAAAGTGATGGTTAATTTTATTTCTATCAAGAATCTTCCACAATACTGAGAAGTAAAGCAGTTCTGTCTGTAGATTTCACAGTACAAATTTCATACGATACTAAATACACCTTAGACCTGATGAGGCTGGTGTATTTTTTTGTAAATCCATTTCAGAATGCCTGTGTCCTTTATGAAAGTTTGACTCAATCTCCACCCTCTTGGCCTTATTGATATTCTCCCTAATCTTCCTCTACCTGCTGAGATCTCACTGCACAGTACAAGCTGCAGCTGTCAAGTTAGGCTGGGTGAGCGGAGAATAAATGCCTTTTGTCATATGAGATATTTTAGTCTATAGCTGGACTCCTAAAATACTCATCTTCATAACTGGATTATGTGGACATTCTGACGTAGATTTTTAAAGTAAATACACCAGGTTCTTACTATTATCTTAATATTGTGTACCGTTTTCTATTGTTAAATAAAGTGACTGACTCGCATTCGATAAAAAATAAAACACATAAAAATGGTTCTTGGCCATGCAGGAGCAGTTATTAAGGGGGTCCTTCAGGTCAGTTTTATGCTGGCATAATACACATTCAGTTCTGCACCCATATTACAACCCGACTGTGGATCTGAGCAATCAGAAGTAAAGATGGTCATACACCTGGATGTTCGGGTTCGGCCAAACAGTTACAAAAAGTTTGGTTCAGGTACCAGAACAGTACCTGAATCCGGACCCCATTCACTTGAATGGGTGCCCAAACATCCAGTGTTTGCCACACTCGTGCATGTCACACTGCGCTCACAGCAGCTCATTGATCAGTTATTCTCCGCCTGGACGGACGCATCTTGGCACCGTACAGGTTGAAAACGGTTTATCCCCCAGACATGGATTACTGCGTGGGACAAAACGACGGACAGGTGAGGGATAGTGTTTTTTTTTTTTTTATTACAGGAGACAAGGGATTCAATGGAACGGGCATTAGGTGAGTATAACTATTTGTTATTTTCAAATAAAAATGGAAAAGCGTGTTTTGTTTCATTTCAAATAAAAGTCTTTATTCTGGCTGTGTCCTTATTTACAATACAACTATAGGATTAGTAATGCATAGGTGTCTTATAGATGCCTCTCCATTACTAAGCCGTGGGCTTGATGTCACCTGACAATACAAAGGTGACATCAACCCCATAAATATGAACTGCCCTTGCCGCCACTACAGGACAAGTGGAAAGAGCCGGCAAAGCGCCAGAATTGGCACATCTAATAGATGCACCTTTTCTGGGTGGCTGTGGGCTGCTATTTTTAGAATGGTGGGGCAATATCCATGGCCCCTTATCAGCCTGAGAATTCCAGCCCCCTACTGTCTCCTTTAGCAAGGCTGGTTGTCAAAAATATATTTAAAAAAATAGAGGTAATGGGGTGATAGTTGGGGGGGGTGGGTTGATGTCAGGTGATATCAAGCCCCGAGGTTAGTAATGGAAAGGTGTCTATAAGACACTCCAATTACTAACCACATAGTCATATTGTATAAAAACATACACACCCAGAAAAAAGTCCTTTAACACCTTTCTGACATCGGGCGTACATTTACACTGATGTTGGACTCCCTTCCTTTAATGTGGGCTCCGGCGGTGAGCCCACATCTTTCCCGGGACATGTTAGCTGTTTTGAACAGCTAACATGTGCCCGGAACAGCTGAGGGTGGAATCGCGATCCACAAGCGGTCATTAACCAGTTAAATGCCACTGTCAATTTCTGACAGTGGCATTTAACAAGCGCTTCCAGAAAACAGCCCACCGGTGACCCACATCACGTGTTCGCGGGTCACTGTTGGGTTGGCATGACAACAGGACGTGGAGACCTCTATGGTTGTCACTACCGGCTTGCTGTGTTCGCCGCCCAGTGGTCGGCACTCATAGCAAGTGAGTAATTCTACTACATTCAGGCGAACTGATCATCGCCTGTATGTAGCAGAGCCAATCGGGTCTCCCATGGAGACTATTGAAGCCTGCCAAAAGTAAAAAAAAATGTTTTAAAAAAAACATAAGTTCAAGTCACCCCCCTTTCAAAATAAAACATTAAAAAAACTTCAAACATACACATATTTGGTATTGTCGTGTTCAAAATCACCCAACCTATCAATAAAAAAAAAGGATTAACCCGATCGTTAATCGGCATAGCGAGAAAAAAGTCAAAACACCAGAATTACGATTTTTTTTTTGGTCACTGTGACATTGCATTAAAATATAATAACGGACGATAAAAAGATTGTATCTGCACCAAGATCGTATCTGCATGGTATCATTAAAAACGTCAGCTCGGCACGCAAAAAATAAGCCCTCACCCAATCCAAGATCACGAAAAATGAAGACGCTACAGCTCTCGAAAAATGGCACCATTTTTTTTTTTTAAACAAAGTTTGGAATTTTTTTCACCACTTAGATAAAAAAGAACCTAGACATGTTTGGTGTCTATGAACTCGTAATGACCTGGAGAATCATAGTGGCAGGTCAGTTTTAGCATTTAGTGAACCTAATAAAAAAAAGTAAAACAAGTGTGGGATTGCACTTTTTTTGCAATTTCACAGCACTTGGAATTTTTTTTCCCATTTTCTAGTACACGACATGGTAAAACTAATGGTGTCGTTCAAAAGTACAACTTGTCCCACAAAAAGCAAGCCCTAACATGGCCATATTGACGGAAAAATTTAAAAGTTATGGCTCTGGGAAGAAGGGGAGCAAAAAACAAAAATGCAAAAACAAAAATACCTCCGGTGATTAAGGGGTTAATTGAAAGAATGACACACTCTTTTAAAAAAATCTTAATTAAACAATACTTACAGTGGGTATGGAAAGTATTCAGACCCTTTAAATTTTTCACTCTTCGTTTCATTGCAGCCATTTGGTAAATTGGAAAAAGTTCATTTCTCTCATTAATGTACACTCTACATCCCATCTTGATTAAAAAAAAACAGAAATGTAGACATTTTTGCAAATTTATTAAAAAGCAAAACTGAAATATCACATGGTCATAAGTATTCAGACCCTTTGCTCAGACACTCATATAAGTCACATGCTGTCCATTTCCTTGTGATTCTCCTTGAGATGGTTCTACTCCTTCATTTGGAGTCCAGCTGTGTTTAAATAAATTGATAGGGCTTGATTTGTAAAGGCACACACCTGTCTATATAAGAGCTCACAGTGCATGTCAGACCAAATGAGAATCATGAGGTCAAAGGAACTGGCCAAGGAGCTCAGAGACAGAATTGTGGCAAGGCACAGATCTGGCCAAGATTACAAAAGAATTTCTGCAGTACTGAATGTTCCTAAGAGCACAGTGGCCTCCATAATCCTTAAATGGAAGAAGTTTGGGACCACCAGAAGTCTTCCTAGACCTGGCCGTCCAGCTAATCTGAGCAATCGTGGGAGAAGAGCCTTGGTGAGAGAGGTAAAGAAGAACCTGTCACGCTGTCTCTGTATACAGGAGGACCGGGGTCTATGCTGACCCTAAGCTGGGGTCCTGACTAATCCCTCTACCTGGAGGTACTGTTGATGGTACAGAGGTCCAGGCCGCCAGCGTAACCCTATCTCCTGTGAATCCCTAACCACTGTAATCTAGTCCTGAGAAGGACCCTGATTACCACCACAGGGAACAGGAAGGTAACTGCCTTCACACACAGTATAAGACGAACGAGACAGTACAAGGGATAAAATAAAAGACCACCTTGCATACAAAACTATCACTACAGAGGGAACACCAACGGGTAAGGAGATAAATAATGAAGCGAGGAGAGGAGAAAACCACAACAGGTATTCTTAGCTTTAGACTTCTCAATACGATCCGCTCTGCTGGTCTGCATGAATGCTTTCACCGACACTTCCCCAGCTGACAGGCAGGTATATGAAGGAAACCAATTACCACAACATTAATTGCAGCTGAGCGAGGCTGGTCTAGTCCAGCATAGAGAGAGGAAGAATTAACTCCCTCAGTGCCGAAAAACACCCAGCACCAGAAACTCAGCTGTGAGAAGTCAGTGTGCAATCGCGACTATCTTCGCAGCGACACACCCGTGACAGAACCCCTATATCACTGTGGCTGAGCTCCACAGATGCAGTAGGGAGATGGGAGAAAGTTCCACAAAGTCAACTATCACTGCAGCCCTCCACCAGTCGGGGTGTTTTTCAGCTGCAGGGACAGAACAACTGGTTGCAATTGAAGGAAACATGATTGCGGCCAAGTACAGAGATATCCTGGATGAAAACCTCTTCCAGAGTGCTCTGGACCTCAGACTTGGCCAAAGGTTCCCCTTCCAACAAGACAATATCCCTAAGCACATGGCTAAAATAACAAAGGAGTGGCTTTAGAACAACTCTGTGACCATTCTTGACTGGCCCAGCCAGAGCCCTGACCTAAACCCAATTGAGCATCTCTGGAGAGACCTGAAAATGGCTGTCCACCAACGTTCACCATCCAACCTGACATAACTGGAGAGGATCTGCAAGGAAGAATGGCAGAGGATCCCCAAAAACAGGTGTGAAAAACTTGTTGCATCATTCCCAAGAAGACACATGGCTGTACTAGCTCAAAAGGGTGCTTCTACTCAATACTGAGCAAAGGGTCTGAATACTTATGACCATGTCGTATTTCAGTTATTTATTTTTTTAATAAATTTGCAAAAATTTCTACATTTCTGTTTTTTTCAGACAAGATGGGATGCAGAGTGTACATTAATGTAAAGCGCTGCGGAATATGTTGGCGCTATATAAATAAAGATTATTATTGAGAAAAAAAAATGAACTTTTTTTTTGAATTTACCAAATGGCTGCAATGGAACAGAGTGAAAAATTGAAAGGGGTCTGAATACTTTCCGTACCCACTGTACGACATCGCCCATTCCACAGACTCCAATGTCTCCTTTAAGAGAGTTAAAATATAAAACAACTATTGACGCCTCTCCATTACTAACCCCTGGACTTGATGTCACCTGACAGTACAAAGGTGACATCAACCCCAACTATCACCCCACTTGCCAGCACTACAGGCCAAGTGGGAAGAGCAAGGCTAAGTGCCAGAATTGGCGCATCTTAGAGATGCGCTTTTCTGAGGGGGCTGAGAGCTGATGTTTTTAGCCTGGGACAGTATCTATGGCCCCTTCCTAGGCTATTAATATCAGCCCACAGCTGTCTGCATAGCCTTTGCTGGTTATTAATTATAGGGGACCCTACTTCATTTTTTGAGGCGGTTCCCCATTTTAATAGCAAGGAAAGGCTAATTATACAGCTGTGAGCTGATATTAATAGCCTGGGAAGCGCCATGGGTATTACCCCCTTCCCAGGCTATAAACATCTGCCCCCATCTTCTTTCCCTCTGCTTTAAGAAAATTACGCGGGAGCCCATGCCAGTTTTTTCAGAAAAATAATCTTTTAATAATTAAATTCATGTACAGTAAGCTGCACACACATTGTACTAATTGTATAAATCACTGAGATCTATCTTTTCTATGTGTATATACTGTAAGTAATCCATCTATTCTATCCTGTCGACTCCTGTAATTTTACAGTACATGGCTTCTGAAATGCCAGCTTTTCTTCTATCTATGTAATATATATACTGTGTGTATATATATATATATATATATATATATAAAGTGTGTCACTAACATCTATATGTCTACGTATTTTATGTGTATATATCTAATCTATCTATTCTATTCTGTCGGGTCACGCTGTGATTTTACTGTATGTGGCATAATAATTGCCGGCTTTTCAAAGGAGATTGGTGTGTACAAATCGGACAGCACCCGCATGGTCCGAGTTCTGTGCAATTTATTTATTTTTTCTCGCACCCATTCATTTCTATTGCGGGATGTTAAAGTTAGAGTTGGGGCTAAAGTTAGGGTTAGGGTTTGGATTAGGGTTGGGATTAGGTTAAGGGCTGTGTTAGGGTTATGTTTGTGGTTAGGGTTATGGTTAGGGTTAGGGATGTGTTAGGGTTAGGTTTATGGTTGGGATTAGGCTACTTTCACTCATCAGTTTTTTTCTGTCAGGCAGGATCCGGCTATTTTTTGAAAAAAAACAAACGTTTTTTTTTCTCATTGACTTGTATTAGTGCCGGATCGGTCCACATGGCCTCCCGTTTCTTCAGTTTTTTGCCGGATTTTCATTCCGGCGTTTGGTAAAAACGTCTCTAGCAACGTTTTTTGTATGCGGCAAAAAAACGGACAGTGCCGGATGCGGCGCTTCCGGCTGTTTGCTACAATGGAATTCTATGGGCGCCGGATCAGGAAAAAGACGGATCCGGTCACCGGATTACGTTTTTCCACTCTGAACAAGCCTGGAGCTATTCCTATTGCTTTGTTTTTGGTCTCTCTCTCTCGCTGCATTTCTCAAGGTTCAAAAGTTCATGACGGATCCGTCTAAACAACTGATCCGTCGCTGGATCCTTCTTTTTTAAACTTTGACGGATTGTAAAAACCTGATGTGTGAAAGTAGCCTTAGGGTTAGGGGTGTGTTGGGGTTAGGGTTGGAGTTAGAATTGGGGGATTTTCACTGTTTAGGTACATCAGGGGCTCTCCAAACGTGACATAGCGTCCGATCTCAATTTCAGCCAATTTTGGTTTGAAAATGTCAATGGCGCTCCTTCTGAGCTCTGCCTTGCGCCCAAACAGTGTTCCCCCCCCACATATGTGTATCAGTGTACTCAGGACAAATTGGACAACAACTTTTGGGGTCCAATTTCTCCTCTTACCCTTGGGGAAAATAAAAAATTGGGGACTAAAAGATCATGTTTGTGGAAAAAATATGATTTTTTTTCATGGCTCTATGTTATAAACTTGTGAGAAGCACTTGGGGGTTTAAAGGGCTCACTACACATCTAGATAAGTTCCTTAGGGGTCTAGTTTTCAAAATGGGGTGACTTGTGGGAGGTTTCCACTGTTTAGGCACATCAGGGGCTCTCCAAACGCGACATAGCATCCGATCTCAATTCCAGCCAATTTTGGTTTGAAAATGTCAAATGGCGCTCCTTCCCTTCCGAGCCCTGCCATGCGCCCAAACAGTGGTTTTCCCCCACATATGGGGTATCGGCGTACTCAGGAGAAATTGCACAACTATATCTGTCAATTTTCTCCTTTAAACCCTTTTGAAAAGAAAGAAATTGTTTGTAAAATATAATTTTTGTGACTAAAAAGTTAAATGTTAATTTCTGTGAAGCATCTGAAGGGTTAATAAACTTCTTGAATGTGGTTTTGAGTACCTTGAGGGGTGCAGTTTTTAGAATGGTGTCACTTTTGGGTATTTTCTGCCATATAGACCCCTCAAAGTGACTTCAAATGTGAGGTGGTCCCTAAAAAAATGGTTTTCTAAATTTTGTTGTAAAACTGAGAAATCGCTGGTCAAATTTTAACCCTTATAATTTCCTAACAAAAACAAATTTTGTTTCCAAAATTGTGCTGATGTAAAGTAGACATGTGCGAAATGTTATTTAGTAACTATTTTATGTGACATATTGCTCTGTTTGAAGGGCATAAAAATTAAAAGTTTGAAAATTGCGAAATTTTCAAAATTTTTGCCATATTTCCGTTTTTTTTCATAAATGAACGCAAGGTATATCGAATAAATTTTACCACTATCATGATGTGCAATATGTCACGAGAAAACATGCTCAGAATCGCTAAGATCCGTTTAAGCGTTCCAGAGTTATAACCTCATAAAGGGACAGTAATTGTAAAAATTGGCCCAGTCATTAACGTGCAAACCATCCTTGGGGGTTAAGGGGTTAAAATCCAGTTTTTTTTCTGCTGGAACCTGGAAAGCAATACTCCTCATACCCTTTTGAAGACTTATTCATACCATGATAAAACTTTGGTATGATATGTCAGTGTAACTTACATAAAACATCTTACTAAATTTCCTACAGGTGTCATTTAGAAGAAATCCTTACTGCCGCAGAGTACTTGAGGTTAGAAGAAGTCGTACTAACGTGTAGAACTAAACTGGACTTTGCTATGGTGAAAAAATGCTGTAGTACAGAGCTGTCTCCTGCTGAGGCCTGCCCTGACATC
This sequence comes from Oophaga sylvatica, assembly GCA_033576555.1. NCBI lineage: Eukaryota > Metazoa > Chordata > Amphibia > Anura > Dendrobatidae > Oophaga > Oophaga sylvatica. The sequence goes on along the minus strand of JARQOD010000005.1, from coordinate 158,339,544 downwards.
AGTACATATCCAGTACATACTGCAACAGTGGAGAAGAGAAAAGATATGTGTCGATCTAAGAAGATGACAAACAGAAAAACTGCAAGGAGCAAAAAGTGGAAAAGGAAAATACCCTGTACCCAAAGCCAAAAAACTCCAAAAAAGATGGCGGAACAGCAAAAATCTACATCGGACTCCTGCCTGCCTGTCTATAATCTGAGAGAATCTCTAGATCATCATCCCACTCAGGAAAAGGATAACTGTTTACTGCCAAGCACGACTGCTCTGGGCTGTGAAACCCTTCCACCAGAAGCGAATGCTGCCGCGGTCACATCACTGAACCAAAGGCAAGTCAGGCCGCCACAGCACAGTGCACTGAAGGAACACTGTATGGCGGATATTACAAGTGCATCTAACATGTGCCGGTTGGAAGGTATAGTGAAAGATGTGGATGAGAAATATTTTAAGAATAAACCAACGTGCAGTATTTGTGGGAAGGTTTTTTCAGAAGCCAGCAGTCTTCGGCGACACATGCGGATCCACAAAGGTGTGAAGCCTTACGTGTGTCATCTATGTGGAAAAGCTTTCACTCAGTGTAACCAACTAAAAACTCACGTACGGACCCATACAGGTGAGACAATTAGACTTGCTTAAACACACTAATGTTATTTTTTGGGTAATAATCAACAGTTATTTTACTGGTTTGCCAAGTTCAGAACATCTTTACCACAGGCCATCAATATTTGATGGGTAAGTGTTCGACTCCTTATGACTCCATCAGTTGGCTATTTGAAGGAGCCACAACACACGGTGTCCGCTGCAGCCTCTTCTGCACTTTTTACCATCTTTGCCTTTTAAAATGTTTGTCTCGTTCACTGAACATTGTCCTATTCACTTAAAGGGGTTCTTCAACAGTAAAATATATATTTATGTAGCTGCTGCTACATAGACAGCTTGCATGTAAACAGAACAGAAGAGGCTACAGCACTAGCAATGCAACAGTACTTTACAAACAGCTGATTGGTGAGGATGCTGAGTGTAACTAGACCTGCTTTTTTAACTGCCTAGGTCATACCCTTTTAGAAGTTGCTTTGAACAGCTGCTCTAATAAAGCTATGTTCACATCACATTTACCCCTATGTCCAGTGGCTCCGTTGGAGCTCATAACCAGTGCAAAAATGGGATTTGGGCGTATGCTCTGATAGAGCCATTGACTAGTCGACTGCGTCTTGCTGCCCACCTCAAGTACGGTAGGTGTATACGGCCGAAAATGATGCATGGCAGAGAATACTTTTGATGTGGAAGCTTTAGGAGAAACTCAAAAGGTTTCACACATTTGCCAGTTTTGATCAAATCAGAGAGTTGATCGGAGGCAGGGGAACACAACCAGTGTCTGTTAGTGTACCGGCTTGTCTGCTCTCAGATGCCCAGTCATAAGTCTTTCTTACAACCAAAGAGCTATGAAAAGGGGAATGGCTTTACATTACCTAAGGGAGAAGATATTTTAATTGGGGAAAGGAAGTGATTTAGTTGGGAATAACAAGGTCATAAATCATAGAAAATGTTGAATTCCTTGAAAGCTGGTTCTGCCCAATATCCTATGCCTTCTGAAAGAAAGAACGCTTATCACAAAGACACCTCCATATCAGAAACAACTCCCTGTGTTATTGCTTTTATGAATAACTCTTAGAAAGCTAATTTAAAAATACTAAATTATCAAATAAATATAAATCTATATATTTATAAAAAATGTGTGTATCAAGCCACGCCCACTCCACGTAGCCCCACCCAATCACTAAGCCTCTTTCATTTAACCAGAGCTGTTTAAAAAATGAAAGCTGAGCTGTGGTTGGTTGCTATGAGCAACAATTTTCCTTCTAGACAGTTGTGGTAACTGAGGCCTATTATTCTTATCCTTTCTATGGTGTCATCGTCCTTCTGTAAAGCTGGAAATAACACAATTTATTACCTTGCCGACACAGACCACCCTCTGACACAGACTGCAGTGGGTACCCAGGGGGAACCCAGTATCACACAGGATAGGATTAGATACATGGCTCAGCAGACTGTATCACACAGGATAGGATTAGATACACAGGTCAGCAGACTGTATCACACAGGATAGGATTAGATACACAGGTCAGCAGACTATCACACAGGATAGGATTAGATACACGGCTCAGCAGACAGTAACACACAGGATAGGATTAGATACACTGCTCAGACTATCACACAGGATAGGATTAGATACACGGCTCAGCAGACAGTATCACACAGGATACGGTTAGATACACAGCTCAGCAAATGATATCACACAGGACAGAATTAGATACACAGCTATCACACAGGATAGGATTAGATACACAGCTCAGCAGACAGTATCACACAGGATAGGATTAAATACACAGCTCAGCAACAAGATGTGCCAAAGGAGAGGACATTTTCATTCCAAGAATGCCACTCATTCCATCTGATTTGCCTTTTGATTTTAAACGCCTCCAGTTTCCACTTCGACTGACATTTGCAATGTCCATTAACAAGGCTAAGGGACAGTCCTTGAAAGTAGTAGGGATCGATTTGCAATCATCATGATTTTCTCATGGTCAACTTTACTGGCCTGTTCAAGAATTGGAACTGCCAAAAATCTGTTCATCATTGCACCGAAAGGAAAAACCAGAAATGTTTGTCAAAAGGCTCTTGAATGAGTTGAACATAAAATACTATCAATACCTGGGTAATCATTTAGTTAATTTGTGTTGCAAATCTGTAGTGTTGAATATATGATGTGAAATGTTTTTATGTGCAATATAATCATTATAATTTGTAATAGCTAACCACAGTTAGTTACTATGCCCGGGCAACCCTCTTCAGCTAGTTGTCTAAATAATAATCAAAGCAAAGTATAAATATTTACCATAACACTGTGACTCCGTCTGCATCACTGTATTTAATGGCCCTATCAGCGCATACACCTGAATCCTGTTTTGCAGGGGCTCATGTAATATAAGCCCCGACAGAGCCACTGAACGTAGCTTGGAAATCAGTACTCATAAACATTATTTACAAAAACTTCCCCGTCTGAATATGGGGCATGGGAGCAGCGTTGCTCATATATGCGGAGCGTCTGAAAATATTAGTACAGATTGTTTTTGTGCTCTTACTTATTCACTGGTGTGAACTTGGTAGCATTATCTGCCATTTTACAGATACATTGAAACTGTAGATCAGTCACTGTCTCTCATTACGCTCACCCCTATTACACTGCAGAGAGACTGCATGTCTGAGAGCCAATACTGCTGTGATCTCAGGCCATTATTAGACAGCAAATGCCTTTACACAGCTGTTAATTCCTCATTTGGGTAAGATGTTCAAGATACATGCCTGTAAAGGTTAGTTAAAGGTTTGCAGTGAATCAAGTCTCTTCCTACTCTGCTCCATAGCGAAGTGTGCAATCTCCAAGAGAACGATGCCAGTACATGGCGTACAGCACTGGTGAGTCAGGTTAGAAATATACCTCTACATGCTGAGTTTCATATCCTTAAGACTTATTAACAAAAAATGGGACAACACATGCAGCGATATGGTTGGAACATTTCACTGATCGTTTTTTCTTTTTTACGGATCCTTATGCCCGTTTCATTAAGCTCAGTGCATGTAATGTTCTGATGCATTTTTGTGGATCAGACCTGACCATGCAATTTATGAGGCTCCGTTAAAAACAAATGACATGTGGAACCCATCTGCTTTTAATGCTTATGGCAAAAATAGTTGTCTCACTAAAAAAAAAAACATGTGTAGAAGGCCTTTCCCTTTACTAAATTGCTTTTGTTGTCCTGTAATTGCAGTGTATAGGAACATTTTTATTGTTAGGAAGCCAGAGAAATGCAAACAATAAGACATGCCCTATAAGCATTGTGTACAAGTGCACCATAATTGAAACCAACATCCTTCAGAAAATCTGATCCATTCATATTGTTATTACTGTCCAGATTTCAGTGGTTTCCAATTGTGCTCTGGTTTCAGGAGAAAAGCCTTATCAGTGCAAGCTTTGTGATAAAGGTTTTGCTCAGAAATGCCAGTTGGTCTTTCATAGCCGAATGCATCATGGAGAAGAGAAACCCTATAAATGTGACATGTGCAATCTACAGTTTGCCACTTCTAGCAATTTAAAGATTCATGTCAGGTCAGTAACAATAGTAATGTTCTAAGAGGTGCGCCTGAAATATACAGATGATATATCCGTCCATCTAGGCACACAGTGTTAGGATTTGTCCCACTTTTACAGGATTATGCATTCTCAAAAATATTAAAAGGGATTGTTTGGACAGAAAGGACTAGTCTGCAGTCACTCTATGTAACCTCACATGACCGTGTGCTCTGCCCACACTGTTACGATTCCTCGTGCAGGTGGGCAGCCATGTGACCACATGCATGTAATTTGCATACTTGTGGTGATGTGCCGACTAGACTTGCCAAGCTTTTCTCAAAACAAGAGAATTGGGAGAAGTCTAGTTGGCAAGTGACCTCAAGTCTGTAAATTACATAAATGTGGTCCTGTGACTGCCCACCTGCATGGCGAATACAGAGGAATCATGACAGCGTGCGCACAGTGTACTGTCATGATTCGGCAGTTGCACTCAGAGTGACTACAGACCTTTCTGCTAGGACTGGGCAACCCCTTTAATGGTATAGAAGCTTCTCTATTTTTTGTATTCTTTGTGCCTTTCTTTACTTTCTGTGTTTTTAGTTGTGCTGTTTTTTATTGGTGTTTATTTTATGTTTATCATAAGCTGAAGCTCACACTTCCGTTCAGACTTTGTTTGTATGTTCTTTTATTAGGAACAAACAAATGGAATTTAATTTCTAAAATGGATCCGTTCATAACCGGTGCAAACAAAAGCAGAAAGGCCCCACTGATTATTACGAGGTCCGATTGGGTTCATGTCTGTTTTTAAAACCGAAATAAAAAGTCCTTCATGCTGCTCCTTTTTTCAGATCCACAAACACACATAAGGGAACCCAGAAGGATCCCATAATAATCATTGTCCATCATGACATAATGGATCTATTTTTTACATTAATTTTGTTTTCTGTTCCTAAAATCCGAAAAGGCAAATGTAATGTCTGAACACAAGCATTAACTTAGCCATTCTGACTTTTTGGAATGGGTGGGAGTCCCAGCTGTGCTAGGTGATACTTTTTAATGCTAGGAATAATCGTTTAAAGGGGTTTTCCCACAAACAAAAGTTCATTTTATTCACTAGTTCTTGGAATGAAAATAAGTTCCACAATAGTAAGTGATAAAAAAATGTCCCTGTGCTGAGATAATCTTATAAATGTGCCCCTGCTGGCAGTGCTGTGTACAGTGTAATGGCTGTGTCTGACCGTGCAGGAATATGGTCTGATCATACCACAGCTCCTGGGCAGGGGAGGAGAAAGAGTATACAGACAGGACAGTATGGGATCACAGCTGATTGTTTGTGTGAGCTAAAACATTTAACTGGCTGTTTTTAAGCAATGTTTTTCTCAAAGAAAAAATCATCTGTGATCACTGCTGTAATGTCTGTATCCTCTCTTTAGCTTCACCACCTGCCCAGGAGTTGTGGTATGATCAGATGACGTTCCTGCACGATCAGACACGGCCATTACACAGTACACAGCAGGGGCACATTTATAAGATTATCTCGGCACAGGGACATTTTATTTAATCACATCCAATTGTGGAAATCATTATTATTCCAAGATCTAGTGAATAAAAATGAACTTTTATTGGTGGGAAAACCCCATTAAGTCTTCCTTTTAAACACCATCCCAGCATTTTTTTTTATTTTACATCTGGAGTGAGGACATTAATCTAAGTTCTCTGACCCTATTCTTATACTTAACAGTCACAGTCTACAGCTGTTGCCAGTCGCCACTTCTATCCCTCACCACCATCTTGTGACTGCAACTTCTGACTATCCGGAAGAAAGAAGTAATGGTCACAAGCTCCCAGTGTTAGTCTGAGTGCCTGATTCTGGCTCTCATAACTAACATTGCGCAGTGACTTCCAGCTCACCCAGCAAATACTGGAGTGATCCGGTAGGTCACAACTTGCAGAAGACTATGGGAGCGGCGCTGATAAAAGATAAAGACGGCTGATGAGTATAAGACTAGAGGCAGGGAACTTAGATTAGTAGCACCATTCTAGCGCTGCAATGCAAAATCTGCTGGAGTGGATCTTTAAAGTTTGGCCACAATCAGTCAGTATTGTACAGATAGTCAGAAATGTTTGAAAATGGATGCAGTTATGGGATTATACTGCCCTATGTGGTGAAATCAAGACTACATTTGAAGTCCTGTTGTTGAGGTACCTTGTATAGCTATGTGAGATTTTTCCTTTTATACTAAGGCTTTATTTTCCCCTTCTCAGAAAACACAGTGGAGAAAAGCCATATGTCTGTGACAGGTGTGGTCAGCGATTTGCGCAGGCTAGCACCCTGACCTACCATGTGCGGCGACACACAGGAGAGAAACCGTATGTCTGTGACACATGTGGAAAAGCATTTGCTGTCTCAAGTTCTCTAATTACTCATGCAAGGAAGCACACAGGTAACAGAAATCGGATTCCATCGTGCGTATAATCCCACAGCAGTACAGTCATGGCCAAAAGTTTTGAGAATGACACAAATATTATATTTTCACATGATCTGCTGCCCTCTGGTTTTTATGTGTGTTTTGACAGATGTTTTTATCACAGACAGAAATATAATTGCAAACATATGAGTAACAAAAGCTTATATTGACAGAATGAGTTAATGCAGCAAGTCAATATTTGCAGTGTTGACCCTTCTTCTTCAGGACCTCTGCAATTCTCCCTGGCATGCTCTCAATCAACTTCTGGACCAAATCCTGACTGATAGCAGTCCATTCTTGCACAATCAATGCTTTCATTTTGTCAGAATTTTTAGCTTTTTGTTTGTCCACCCGTCTCTTGATGATTGACCACAAGTTCTCAATGGGATTAAGATCTGGGAGTTTCCAGGCCATGGACCCAAAATCTCTATGTTTTGTTCCCTGAGCCATTTAGTTATCACCTTTGCTTTATGGCAAGGTGCTCCATCATGCTGGAAAAGGCATTGTTGTTCGCCAAACTGCTCTTGGAGGGTTGGGAGAAGTTGCTCTTGGAGGACATTCTGGTGCCATTCTTTATTCATGGCTGTGTTTTTAGGCAAGACTGTGAGAGAGCCGATTCCCTTGGCTGAGAAGCAACCCCACACATGAATGGTTTCAGGATGCTTAACAGTTGACATGAGACAAGACTGGTGGTAGCGCTCACCTTGTCTTCTCCGAATGAGGCGTTTTCCTGATGTCCCAAACAATCGAAAAGGGGATTCATCAGAGAAAATAACTTTACCCCAGTCCTCAGCAGTCCACTGCCTGTATCTTTTGCAGAATATCAGTCTGTCCATGATGTTTTTTCTGGAGAGAAGTGGCTTCTTTGCTGCCCTCCTTGAGACCAGGCCTTGCTCCAAGAGTCTCCGCCTCACAGTGCGTGCAGATGCACTCACACCTGCCTGCTGCCATTCCTGAGCAAGCTCTGCACTGCTGGTAGCCCGATCTTGCAGCTGAAACACTTTTAAGAGACGGTCCTGGGCTTGCTGGTCTTTCTTGGGCGCCCTGGAGCCTTTTTGGCAACAATGGAACCTCTCTCCTTGAAGTTCTTGATGATGCGATAGATTGTTGACTGAGGTGCAATCTTTCTAGCTGCAATACTCTTCCCTGTTAGGCCATTTTTGTGCATTGCAATGATGACTGCACGTGTTTCTTTAGAGATAACCATGGTTAACAGAAGAGAAACAATGATGCCAAGCACCAGCCTCCTTTTAAAGTGTCCAGTGGTGTCATTCTTATTTAATCATGGCAGATTGATCTCCAGCCATGTCCTCATCAACACCCACACCTGTGTTAATGGAGCAATCACTGAAAAGAGGTTAGCTGGTCCTTTTAAGGCAGGGTTGCAATGATGTTGAAATGTGTTTTGGGGGATAAAGTTCATTTTCTTGCAAAATATTGACTTTGCAAGTAATTGCTGTTAAGCTGATCACTCTTTATAACATTCTGGAGTATATGCAAATTGCCAATAGAAAAAGTGAAGCAGTAGACTTTGTAAAAATTAATATTTGTGTCAGTCTCAAAACTTTTGGCCATGACTGTACATGCCATTATGAAAGGTTTAGTTGTGTTCTTTCATTCATGTTTTAAGTGTTTGCACAGTAGAGCAGGAGTCGGTACAGGTTTTAGAATAACGCTGGTCCATTGCTTCAGATAACTGAATACTGAGCCCTTGACCTACCATACTCAGAACAAAAGTATGAAATAAAAATGTCATCTACGGGCTATAAAGGGCTGAATATTTCTGCTAAGGGCATATTATGTGTTACACATATTGAAATTATGCGGTTACCTTTTCTTGCCATCAGGAGAAAAATTCTGTATATGCCCTTGAAGTTTATGTAAAAGTGAATAAACCCTTTGGCGGATTCATCGTGGTCTTAGTGCGATACATTGTTTTTGTGCTGTTTTACTGTACAATCACTACGATGCAGTCGATTGTAATGGTCGCATATTTTTGCTGGCGAATCAGCTGTTTAAGTACAAATTTAGGTGACTGTGCAGGGATGCATGACCGATGAGTGTGAATGCAGCCTGAGAGATATAATCCTGACAACTATATTACATGCCTATCTTGGAATCATTCTATACTCACTTTTGCATGGTTATATTTAAAGGGAAAACCCTTTCTCAATCTCTGTGTCCCAACCCTCCCCCCAAGTAATAACAGCTAGACTCCCATCTGGTGCCAGCGTCACTCCAGAGGTGTCGACTCTTGCTCTGCCATGACATTATGTCATGTGATGCCTGCAGGCAATTAGGGCTGCTTCACTCTCCCCTCCTTCAGAAAAATTTGACATCCGGAGGAAGTGAGAGCTGCTGCATCTCACACTTTCTTGGGAAGTCAGATTTGTTTGAAGAAGGAGAGAATCAAGAGAACGCTAATTGGCTACCGGGCTCGCGTGATACAACAATGCCATTCAAGCCCTGCGACAGCCAGTGCCAACGGCGCCGAACCAGAGGTGAGTATAGCGGTTATTCTTTTACTGAGGTTAAACATAGTGATTGGGAAGGGTTGACAGAGTAGTGGAAAAACCCTTTAATGTACACTTACTATCCACTGTATGTAATTTTTAGGGGAGAAGCCTTATATCTGTGGAGTTTGTGGCAAGAGTTTCATTTCTTCTGGAGAACTTAACAAACACTTTCGGTCTCATACAGGTAGGTGACTGCGGAAATTAGTTTACAAGTCTTGTGATTGCAGAATCGATCTGTGAAATCCATGTAGAATTCAAAAGCTCAAAATGTTTATTCTCTAATGATGTGATACTAAAACCCAGGCATATCTACAAGTAGCTGAGTATGATGCTTTACATTAACCATACTGTCCCAAATACAGGAGAAAGGCCTTTTGTCTGTGAAGTGTGTGGAAACTCATATACTGATGTGAAGAATTTGAAGAAACACTCACTGAAAATGCACAGTGGTAAGTCCAGTATATTTTTATAAAAACTTCTGTAATTCCTGGGAATTTTCAAGCGGCTTTCTCTACAGTCCTGGATTGGAGTGGAAATGTGCAGCCCTGTTCTCCAGAACGGTGGGGGGTCACGGCGGTTAGATCTCCATTGATCACTAAGATATTTTCTGTACCATGGATAGGGTATAACGTTCAATCTTGGTAAAACCTCTTTAATGATAAAATGATCACAGTATTAACCATTCGTTCAATCAATCATTACATGGAGCCATTTGCAATCGATAGGCGCCCAGACAATGCAGATAATCCTGAACAAGAGATGCTCTTTGTATTATCTCTAGCTAATAGATACGACTCTAAACAGGAGAGCTGCTTTTTATAATTCCAATTTCTTTGGAACAGCAATGGAAAATGTTGTTTTGTTGTTTTTTAACATTGAATACACAGCAGGAAATGAAGCGGAAGACGAGGCAGAACCTACCGACAGAAGCATTAATGAAGAAGGTCCAGCAAACAATAGTACAGCCCCAGACTGCCTGGATTTGAAGCCGTCTGAGCTCTTCCTACCTCTCACTCTTCACATTGGCCCAGAAGACCATCAGATGTTGCTGCCTGTTACAGATAATCAGTGTGTCTCTTCTGATGCTTTGCTGAGGACATCGGTCAACAGCTATTCAGAGCCACAGTTTATATTTTTACAACAAATGTACTGACAAAGAATTGTCTAAAATCACACAAAATACTTTTTCCAGCAGATGCAATACAGAATTACTGTAGCGTGAGCCTGAGCTGGAGTTTTAGAATTGCACTTTTTTGCTTTTAGAGAGATTTTATTTTATGTGATGTAAATATTTAATATACCTTCATCAGTTTTACCAGCGCATTGTTGTTTGCCGGCTTATTATTTGATGTGAAATTACTTGCTGTGATGGGTTAGATTGTTTACATAACTGTATGTTGTTTGATGAGCATTTACACCTATTGCTGAGTTTAGACAGGCCGATCGCCACCATTAAACTACTGATCGGCTATATTCAGGCGATTGTCCAGCGGCTTGATTAGACATGTCTGCCACAATTCCATTGCACACAGAACAATTGTTAGTACAATCGTTCTGTGCACATAAAATATCATTTACACAACAGCATGCCTCCTGGTTACACAGGACAATGTGCTGCCAAGAACAATCAAGCAAGCTTTTTGCTCTTTCATCGGGCGATTTCCAGCCTTTTTAGATTGGCCTATAATCGGGTAGCAAGCTTTCTCAAGAATACTTGTTCCTGATTATAGACCGGTGTATGTGTTCCCTAAACTTTAACCTCTGATCTGGGTATTTGAGGAAATTCGCACGTTGCAGCAATGGAAGTAACCGTAGCAAGCTTTCCAAATTATATAGCTGTCCTCTATCACAAAATGGTGCCAGTAAAGAAACCTCTTTATAAGGTTTTGTTTTTGCAGACAGACCTGCGGCACGATACGACTGCCAATCAGTAAACTTTTTATCGATCGACTGTCACTTGACTTCCTGTTTACACAGTAAGACCAAAGTAAAAATGAGCACTGAGCAATCTATACCACTGCAAGAGTATAGTTCACGATTATCTTACAGTGTAAATGCCCCTTTAGTTAAAAATGGTACAAGATCACTTTATCCTGCCTCCAAGCTGCAGGGTGCATGCAAATGGTATCAACATCTCAATTAAACAATACCCAAATAATCCCATCAGTTTCCCCATTAATATTCTTCTGTATGTGAATACATTCTCCCACAGATAATCAAAACTGTACAAATATATAAAGAACTTTGATTAATTAATTTTCAGTAATAGAAAGGGATATACGAATAGATCTGCTGGTCAAGAAGATATCCAAAGGAAATGATGGCGTTGAAAACAAAGAGCAGTTTTATTAATTTACAGGACCCACCCCAATGTCTAGTATTCCAGTTGCAAATATTGATGCATTTTTAGCCTGCATTGATAGCAGTCCTGTAGCCTGTGTAGGAAATAAATATGTAGGCACTATTCTAACCCTTCTTCTATGTCTTTTTGGGATCTTTATTTTGTAGATCCAGTGAGGTGGTTGGACTGTAGCAGCTACGATCACAGGTTGATTGCGAGCATCTCATGACTGCCCCCTCAGTCGCTCAATATAAAAAATCCTTTTTAGTTTTGTCAAAGTATGCTGCTTTTTAGTAGGTACACGGATGCGGACAGAGGAGATTTTAAAGTGGAATAGGGTACATTTGTTTTCTTAAGATATTCGGCGGGTTAATGCAGCATTAAGTAACTGTCTGATGTAACGGAATAATTGTAGGTCTTCTGGCCCATTTTAGGCCACTCTCTTGCACTATTCTGTAATACCCAGCTGACAGTGTGCGTTGCACATTTGCTGTTGGGTCTGCAGGCTGTCATAAAAAATTCTGGTGGACAGTGCACACATGCCAATATGTACACCGGATTTAATTGAAAGAGTACAGCACC